>CM022545.1:7167810-7693403 GCA_012273795.1 Dendrolimus punctatus
GAAGGAATACAATACACTATTATTAATGTAGATTCTTTCTAATAGAATTATAAATACGTACTTAAGTGTGTTGTTTATGATATATCAATAATCTGCACCACCTACATCGCCAGATAGTTAACTATCTTAAGTTAGGTGCTGAAGAGATGCTAAGCATAGCGCCTATTTTGTACCATATCATATTGTTACGAGTTGCAGGATCGAATTCAATGCCGTTGAATTACATAGATTTTAGAATAACAAACACGTATAACATAGATACAAATATAATTAGACACTTCTAGTACAACACACGTACAAAATCTAAAAAAGTAATGCTTCAAATATTTTGTCGCGTACTACTCGCGCCTCAAATAAGAGGAAGGACGAAACGAGGACAATAGCACAATAACGCCTTTACGAATATTCACATGATAAACAGGGACGACATGACATGTACGACTGCTAGTAAAATGAGGTGTCCGAGGCCGCTCACATCCGATTCTTAACGAACATAACGAACCAGAACTTTTGTAAGGGATAAATGAGTGACGCTCACCGCCTCACCGGCCTCATGGCTTCAAATGTACTGCTGCAGTACAAACCATACAAATTTCCTCGCCTCATTTGAAGTGGTATATTGTACTGGTTCAGTACAAATGTCATGTTACTCTTGTTGAATCCTCACAATTTTTCTAATGTGGGTAGTTTTATAAGTGCCGCTAGCTCTTGGTTTCGCCGCCATTGCGTGGTGGCGAACCAGTCTCCAACGCACGCGAGGTCTGTCCGGACGTTCCGTTTCCTCTGTGCACGTGAACGTTTCACATCCCATTCTTGGAGCTGTTTATTGAACTTTATACAAGCCGTGCTTGCTATTTTGTGTGAGTGTGCCATTCTTACAACCCGAAGTGCCATTCGAGGACCTGTTCGTGCCGTGCACTATCAGGAGCTGTCTAGCTGCCCTATTGGAGGTGGATGCCGAGGTTAGTGGTACTTATTACCCCATTGGTTTTGTGCAGGATTTGGCACACCTCTCACTCTCTCATATCAAACCTATATAGTCCATATTATTAGTAGAACCAGCAAAGCTGTGTATGGATCCGTGATCCAGATTGCACAACTCTTACAAACTCATTTTATAATCATGTGCTGCCAACTTTAGACTGGACCCAGCAAGAACGGTAATTATTCTAGCATGGCTCTAGCACGTATTCCTGGTACATAGAAGAGAAGTGGAGATAGGCGATGTATTGATTACCGCACCATTACCGTACGAAGGCGCAAGTATTCTTGTCGATTATATATCGCGGGTGGAGTAAAGGCAATTTTCTCATACGCCGCTCTTGCTATTGACAAATTGCGAAGAGGCTGCGCTATCGAGGCGACGACGACTTTGTGCCTCAGGCGACAACGCGATCCACTGATGGGAAAGTCAATTTTAATGTGTTTCCAGCCTTATTTATATACCTTTCATTAAACAGATACTACATAAATATTTATCTACCAAGTTCTGATGTTTAGTTTGAAGTTGGTTCATTTTAAAAAAATATTTTAGTTTTTATCTGCCGAAGGCAAATCGTTAAGTTTACAACTTATGCACGTTAGGTTACGAAAGCTACATAAGGAGATTATGTATGACAGATTATCTATATTAGTTTATTATTATTATTCACATATATATTTTATTATTCAAATTTTTTACATTTTTCTTATAAATATCTATTAAATATATATACATTTATTTATAAAAATATAAAAAACTGATTTTCGCCGGCAGTGGGGCCTAGGGTCCAGATTACCGGTAGTTAAGGCTCCAGACACAGGAATCTCCTCACAATACGGGCCGTGTCCAGCAGGGCTGCCTTCTGCATCCGACCCTTCAACCAGACACCAAGCGAGAGCCTTTCAAGGTGCCGGTCAAGGCTCTTCGCTTTAGTCCATTCACTGACACCACTATCGGTACTATGATTGTAGAGTCCAGGTTCCACATGGCGGTAACCTCATGAGCAAGATCAATATACTTAATTGTTTATCTTTCTCGGTATTCACGAGGTTACCATCATGGGGAATCGCGACATCTATAATCATAGCACGTCTCGCAGACCGATCAACTATCACTATATCAGGCTTGTTGGCAACAATAGTCTTGTCTGTGATAATTGATCGGTCCCAGTAGAGCAGATATTGACCATTGTTAAGAACTGGCTCGGGCTTGTATTGGTAATAAGGTACTTCCGACGAGACAAGTCCGTATTTAAGTGCAAGTTGCTGATGGATGATCCTGGCTGCTAGGTTGTGCCTGTTATTATTATTATTATTTAATTACGATTGAATTAATTTTAATAGAGTTAACCACCAAATAACATTATTTCATTTTTTTTGTAATGTGTCCTTGGACACCGGATTGCCTGGAAAGATCGCTATATATAAGCGATCAGGCCGCCCATTGTTCTAATGGAAATGTATTTAGGTATATTAAACGTCTAGGTTTCAACTATGATGGATAAAGTATTTTCATTCATTCATTGATTCATAAGGAGCTCTTCCTTCCGGATGAAATTCGAACTCACACCACTTGAATGAGTCAAATTTTGAATAGTAATTGTTACACAAGGGATGAAAGAAACCTATTTAGGCATGAAATTATTTGGCGCACTAGCATAGCGAGGGCGAAAATAGTTCGGTTGACTAAATAGGTCTTTCCAACAAGATTAACACTCTGGTTTTCATTTCGAATACGAAGAAATTAAATAAAAACGGATCAGTTAACCAAAACCATTACTCTGTAATGAAATCAGGCGTAAATTCATACCTAAATCATGGACAGTAGCCATCTAGGCGGGCAGATAAATGCTCTAAAACCTATTAACCACCTTTTTTGTCACCGTTTTTGACAGTCTACCCGTCCGCAAATTTTAGTATTTTTATCTATACTTATGGATATACATAGAGGTATGTATGTATATTTATACATATAAAAACAATAATAATAATTGTTTATTTTCTTCCAAAAGTTTAGTTTTCCCGTAAGAAGTGTCACAGTATTAGATAGATTGAGAAATTAATTTTGGTGTACTGTAACTTACTTTTTGTTTCTGTTCCTTTTCTAAACAATAAGTGTACATTTTTGGTATAGATATAATGTTTTATTAGCTGACCCGGCGAACTTCGTATCGCCATATTTTCTGAATTCCTAAAAGACTTTGTTTCATGACACAAAAAAAATCAGCATAATCGGTCCAGTGATTAGGAGGATTCTAGAACCCGATCTCAGCGCCACTTACCGGTTCTAATTGCGAATCTAAACCATCCGGGAACCCACTCAAACACAAAAACAAAATCACCAAAATCGCTCCAGGAGGATTGTAGAACCCGATCTCAGCGCCACCTACCAGTTCTAATTGTGGATTAACCATCCCTGACCCACTCAAACACAAAATTTCATCTAAATCGGTAAAGTCGTTCTCAAGTTATGCGCTTACCAACACATTTTGCGTTTCATTTTTATATATAAGATATTGTTAAGTCTTAAATTTATGGAAAATATTGTTGGATACTTTTTAATAAAAAATAAAATAAACAGTACGTACATACAAGAATTTTTGGGGTTGAGACCTTCTATTAAGTATGAATATATAGTTGTGTCAGAAGGACCCGCTCTCAATTAACTTAAACATTAAAAGATAATTTTTATTGCAATAATCCTTATACAAATAATTTTTATGTGCTACCTATATCTGTGTGTATGAATGTATGTCAGAATGTGTGTGTGTGCGTGTGTGTAGATTTATCAGAGTGAGTGTTTATATTTACAATCTAAGAATACTATGTAATAAACACTAAAAATTCTTTACATTTTTTATATGTTTTCAATAATTACCAATTTGTAACAATTTTCTTACAGTCATAATATTTCATATTGTATGTATGTATGGTATGCATTTTGTATTGGTCATTAGCAAGTGAAAATGAATGAAACGAATTACCTTTAGTGGTTTTTGTAGTTTTTTTTATATTGTAGTATAGGTTCGCGTTTGACTACAATCTTGCCCTATGTGGAGCAAAGATGTGGTCTAGGATGTAGCACGCTTCCCTAGAAGGTACCTATTCACACGGGACTTGAAGACGGGTGTCTTAGGTTATAAGTATCGGGAAAGACAGACTCCGGCAATGTGTTCCATTCCTTTGCGGTGCGTATGATGAAGCTGAATTCAAAGCGCTTCGTTCTCATTGGTGGAATATCCACCATATATCGATGCCGAATGCCGATGCGTCTGATTGTCCGATGATGGAAGGGAGATGGCGGGATCAGATCGAAGAGCTCAGCTGCACACTCTCCAAAGTGAATAATAATAGAGATTTCCCTTTCCTTCTTCCTTTGTCAACGATTTCATACAATGAAAAATTTTATGACTTTTAACATAACATTCAATACGTATAGTTTTCTTGCTGTTAGAAGTTGACATGTAGAGAATAGTTCCTTAGTAGAAAATCTATATGGTTTAAAGTACCTTAAGCTATGAACGTGAATCTTCGACATTCGAATAAAGTCACTTTTATATTTATACACAATAATGACTTCTAATTATCACCAACAACATCCTTAATCTCGCTAAGTCATACTAAATTAGCAACTATCAGCCAAAGGAAGAGATCTCTCAATCTCAATATTTCAAAAGACGAGACAGGTCAAAATAAACGGGTGCATTTATTCGTACGACTAAATTCATCAAACAAGACGTGCGGCTATAATTCTTGTTGCACATACAGATGGCTGGAATGCCATTTGTATGAGACGAGTTTGTCAAAAATAGGGACCTTTTTATGGCTATGATTTTTCTATAGCTAAAGTTCAGCATGAAGGTCGAAGATTCACTTGATGGAAAGTAGTTACCGACTATGGATATTTGTAATATCAAAAGTGTAATTAATGTTGTTAATAACACTTTTGGTGAGTTGAGTTTTTATCTGTATGTCTGTCAGATAGTTTATCTCGAGGATTCTTCAAAACAACTCATTAATTTTAATGAGTTATAACGTAATAATAATAATATAATATAATAATTGGTTGTAATTTAGATTGATCCAATGATTTTCAATTTTTAAAATAATGACATAAACTCTTTTTTTCCTTTTTTAACTCTATTTTATCAGTGATTATTTTTTATTTTATGTAGTTTTCTTATAATTGTATTTCTTGTTTTGTAATAAACTGTTTCAGCCAATTTTTATTATATAAATTATTTTTTATTGGAAAGTTGGTTGATATATGTATTAATTTTGTGTTTTAGACTTTTAGTTATAGTATATTTCCCAAACAAATTAAATAAATGAGGGTTTTAGGAATTAAAACTGTACTTAAGCCAAAAGTAGATATTTAAATTTCTGTCTTTCAATTGATATAGAAAAGAGAAATATTTTTTTTAAGATTTCATAAGTAACTGCTTTTCTTTTTTTTTAATTGTAAGAAGTTCCAAATCTTGTTATTTGTATTACTAAAAGTTATGTATACTATTAGACATGTGGAGTTGTACTATAGGCTTATGATCTTATTCATAGAGAGTAAGTTTGAACACTTCTTTATGGTTTTTAAAGAAGCGTTAAAACTCGAGTCTAACTCTCTATGAATAAGACTATTATTGAATAACTTTATATATAAGCCCTTATGAATGTTACATTCTAAATTTAAATATTAGCCGTTTACGACGCTTGTCACCTCGACTTTGTGCTGCACATGTCGCTGCGCAGGCGCATCCTTTGATACTGGATTTATTTTTAGCCAATTTTCATGTCCGACTTTGTAATTAGGTGCCAGGTGTTTGAAAGGGGTTTGAACCTAAAATAACACTGCCGGCGCCAGTCATAATGTTGGTTGTGCATTGTTTTAGGTATTCTAAGTTGTTTGAGAATTTGAAATAGTATACAGGTGAATTTTTGAAGTTGGTCTCTAAGTGTGAGGGTTGATTTAAGTGCGACGATGGTAGAGAGGTTCGCTTGCGTCCCGCGGGTACCGACGTCAGTCGGGGCCCCGGGATGCAGATTTGCGCAAGATCTCCTTCCGTGTTTACCGCTACAGAGGTCCTCCAGCACCTGGACAGCGGAGGATCAAACCCTGTTGACGGATTTAGTTTTCCTCACCCGGGGCATTCTCAAGTACTGATGCGCAGGATTAGTATCGGCGTAACTACGTTCTTAGTCTCACGCTATTCCTACTACAAGTCGGGACATATAGGAGGAAGGCGGTTGTAGCGGACTATTAGCCCATGGGCATATAACCTTTTTAATAGGGGTACTTAGAATTAAATAAAATTTTATAAATTTGATATTTAAAATAAAATAGTAATAAGTTTGTTTTTCTATAATCGGAAATATACATATATTAATATAAGTTTATTATGAAATATGTTTGCTAGGTGATAGGTTATTTCTTCGTCTGGATGATTATCACGCCTGGTCTAGAGTATCCGTCATAACAACCTTGAGTTGTGTTCCGGCGTGTAGTAGTAGTGGCCAAGCTCTAGTCTTCCCTTAAAGAGCAGCAGCGCATTTGTAGCAGTTTTGGTGTTGCAAATGCCCATAGGCGATGGTAACCGCTTTTCATCAAATTAGCCGTCTCACAATGATATAAATAAATATATGTATTATATATACATATACATATGCTTTTATATATATATATATATATATATAAAATATTATATTATATATTTAGAAGGTATAGCGCTACTATGTTATCTAGTGATAATGCAAAAAAAAATGGTAAAACTACTCGGAATAATAGTAGCTAGCTATTAATGTGTATCGTATATAATAATATACGTCATATTATATATTATGTAAATACATCAGTACTATGCATTCAATTTTTAGCTATTTTATTTTCTATTTCAAGAAATGTTAAATAAGTCTCTGTTATTATATCATAAAAAATAAACATAGCATGATGCTTTCACAGGATTGGACTGCCATGAAAAAATAACACTGACCCCTCTGTTTTTCAATTAATTTTAATACAACCATTATTATAGTGAAACAGCTGCACAACAGTTCAATTTAGTTGATTAAGGTTGACTATGCCAAAATTATATGTTTGCTGCATTGATATCGAGTGTTTGACCAATGAGGAGCGTGTTTGAAGATAGGGTGCGTAGATGGGCGGAGGAAAAACACGCGAACACGTCATGTTAATTTGGCCTATCATGTTTTAATTAGTTTTGTTTACTACTTACTACATTTGGGTAGCTCGCTAATGAGAGATAAAACCTTCCCCCATTTTTGAAGTCGGTTAAAAATGAGTTTTATCCCATTATAAAAGTTATCTCTTATTCGCTCAACTAGTATCTAAATATAAATAAAATAATAATTATAGACAATAGTTAGTGAAGTAATTATTCTTATTATTCACGTATATATTTTATTTTCAAGTATTTTCAAATTTCTTATAAATATTTTATAAAATATGTACATTAATTTATAAGAAAAATATAAATTAACTGATCTCCGGCGGCAGTGGGGCCTAGGGTCCAGGCTACCGGTGGTTAAGGCTCCAGACATAGGAATGATTATTATAGTGTATGTCTTTGAAAACCACGGGCCATAAAAATGACCCGGACATTTGGAAGGTTTGCGTGAGGTCATGGGAAGGCCAACACGTAGAGGCCCCTTGACAAATGACGGTTATGCATGTCTACACCACATAATAAGGCATCCAAGGACAAGCCACGGCCAGCGTAGGACTATTGTGGGAAATGAGAACAGAAAGTACCGGGCTATTGTGGTGGACTATGGCGTCTGTCCGTCGCAATGATCGGGGAATACGGTAAAATGGGCATACGGTGACTCGCCACTCCCTGCATGGGCCCCAAAAAATGCCATAGAAGACAGGGACAACATGGGTGTGAGTGGAAAAGGGCTGTAGAGAGGTGGGCTCCAGGTTCACCGAAGCTACTTCTGACGTGATGCCATTTATCAGTTCCACCCCTGGAGCTTGAGGCTTGAGCTCTAGCGATCTCCACTCCGTGCCGGCTAGTTAATGCATGCACGTAGGCGGGTGCCTTGCCTTGGCCCCCGGAGTCAGGTACGAGGTGTCGCTACTCACCTAAGGCTTCGCCACAAAGCCCCCCTGCGGGATAATTATATATATTATTGTAATTCCTCTATGCCTAACTGGCCAAAGATGATGCACATTTACATTTATACCACAATGCACCCTCTGATATGTAAATACTCATGTTTAAGAAATAAATAAACTTTGACTTTGATATGTAGCTCAACGGCTGAATCGGCCCACCAGCTAAGGACCTCACCGGCTCACATCTTAGATGCCAACACATGCAAGTATTCAGTGCAATCCGTACATGAATGAAGAAAGCTTACAGTTTCCTGCCGCTGGCGCCCTGTCGTAAGAGGTGACAAAATAACCCACTTCCAGGTGGTAGGGTATTTACCCCCGTCTGGATGGCTATCACCCCTGGATTAGAGTATGTTGCCATATCAACCTTAATATTGTGTTCCAGCATTAGTGGTCAGGTTTCAGTCTCTGTTTAAAGAGCAGTGGCATATTGGCGTTAGCGTTAGGTGGAATAAATTGTTTGAAAAAAAATTGCCCATAAAAATAAAGTTGAGAAGTTAAGCATATTTTTTATTTTTACGATTTCTTTATCTATTGATAGAAATTTATAAAATAGAATAATGCATAATCATCTTTATTTCCCTCAAGGTAAGATTTAAAATAAAAATTGTTTACACAAGTCAGAATATTAATTACAATTTCGCCGTTCCTGTCACAACACTGGTCGCTATAGCTCTTTCGCTTTTTTAAAGAGATAGAGCGAGAATCGCGTCGTTCCAATTAGCATTCTGTGTCTCTAAGGAGCTAAAGGAGAGATGGCTCTTTAGACCAAAAATTATCCCATTTCTTGGGCTCAAAAGTAATCTATGCGTATTCTCGGTATACCAAATTTGAGTAAAAACGTTCTCCTAGTTTTTTCAAGAAAGTGTAACGTAGAGACTGATTGACTAAGAGAGTTGTGTGAGACTTTCATCGTCAGCCAATTACACTCCACTGCTGGAGGTAGCCTTCCCCAAGTCGGCGCCACCCATCCCGGTCCTCCGCCTTCCTCATCCAGCGCCTACCGGCGTCCTTACGCATGTCGTCAGTCCATCGGGCTGGAGGGCGTCCGATATTACGTTTACCGAGACGTGGTCTCCTCCACTCCAGGACTCATCTGCTCGGTATGCCATCGGTCCTGCAACATTAATGTTATTAGTATGTATTTTATATAATAGTTTCATATAGACAGAAAGACAGAGGGGACGTACGGATATAAAGATTGTATCAAAATTTCGTTGATTACGGAACCGTAATTATTCGAGTTTCACTTAGAGATAAGGACAGGACTGTTTTGTGGTTTAGTCTGTCAGACGCATTTACCTGTTAACAGCTATACCTAATTGCCGCGTCTGAATTCGATTGTTACACGAAACAGAGCAATTTGTAGTTAGTTAATATACAGTCTGTACATGACAGGTAGTCTTGGTGTTAATTCAGTTTCGTGATCAAACGCCCTTTTAATTCATATTCACATATAAGCCCCCCCCCCCCTATACAACCGCGTTTAACAATCTCTCTATTTACGTAATAGCTACTTGCACGATAGTAAAACAAAGGAAATTTCAACTTTAATTTTAATTAAATATACAATATATTTTTTTATACTTAGCAGTTTTTAAACAAAATTCTTAAACCAAATTATAAACAATTATATTTTGAGCGGTTGAAGTATTTTGCTTTTCCGGTGCATGTACTATCATTATCACTTTTTATTGCACATGCCACTAAATACCGACATTTCATTAATTTTAATTTTTGAATAAATTTCAATGTGTGTGTTTGTGGTTGTATGCGCGCGCGTGCCTTCGTGCATGCGTGCGTGAGTGTGTGTTTAAATAAACAGTACGTATGGCGGACTCTTAATTTCGCATATCATAATTATTGACTTCATCCATTAATTCAAAGCTTTATTGACCACATATTTTCATGAAAGAAAACGAACGCTATAGGAATACCATCCTAATTATTATTACCATTTATTTTATAGTTGTATGGGATGATGCTATTAGCTGCAAATTTAGCGGTAGAGAGCGCTGATTTAATGACATACATAAATTTTAAAGATTTAATTGAGTTATGATTATTGCCAAGTTATAATCTCAAGTTTAATGTCTCCATTTCATATTTTAAATAGTGATGTGACGTACATAATATTTTTATCGATATTTATCTAGGGTATACATACGGTTCAAAAGCAATGGAGCTTTTAAAGAACATAAAATTGATTTAAAGATAACAATTATAATAAATAGAACATGTGCCTAATGCTGAATGAAATGCAATACTGAATCAAAGAGTTGAATAGGAATGTTTATTCAGGCTATACAGAGTAGGAATCCGTCGTCTGATGAAGGGACATTTATTTGCTGATGATTTATAATTTGTATATTTCGTTAATCTAAGAGTATTAATGAGTAATAATAATGTATTTTTTTTATTTCTGTTTATGTTATTGAGCCTAAGAATTTTGTGTAGTCAAATTAAATATAATTATATTGTTTACACTATAATTATTTTATTATTATTTTTCATTGATAATTCGTTTATTGTGAGTTTACTGGTTTATAGCTGAAGTATAAGATAGATATCTGATTGTTTATGGACATCTACAAAATGCGGAGGTATTGCAATTATGCTGTCAATCTCGTAGAAACTGTTTTTTAATCCCATGCCGCAGAGCCGCAAAAAGCCTCTACCGGAAGCGTTTTATAAATTCCACTGGCATTGAAATGAAATTTCCTTGAAAAGTACATGTAATTATTTAAATTGGTGTGATAAATATAACATTAGACACGTCAACGCTTAACACGTTGTACATGTGATGACTACATATTTGAAAACTTTATAAATACCACATAAAAAACTTTGTATACAAACTAAATTCGCCTGATTCAAATTTGTTTTTGATTTAGATTGCCTGGAAGAATTCCCTTGGAGCGATAAGGCCGCCTATTGTATCGTCTAGAAAATATTGTAAATATGGTCTGTTTTTGTAATTCTATGTTTTGGTGTGCAATAGAGAGTTATCTCTCTCTCTTTCTCTAAATTATAATAAATATAATTCATATCGTAACAGAAAAGATAACATGAAACCTGATTTTTATTTACATTCCTATTAATTAGGTATATTATATCGATAGTCCAGTCTCTCGGCGTCCCTATTCAAATGTATTTTAGTCACGGCTCGTTCTGCAGCTGCCACAATTTGTCCTACTCATGCTATGACAGCTAACACGAATATGTATACAGCTCCCGTGCGGATGTTAAACAACATTGTTTTGACTTCGAACGCTGTTTCCAGAATAGGGACGCGATATTCCATGTGCTAGTTGTAGTTTTATGGCCGGATTAATTACTTAATATATTATGTTTGAATATTTAATAGGTTTATTTACATTCGAATATATCTGAAATCGAATATTAAAAGTATCGATAAGTGTAGTGGACCCACTCTAATATCACATATTCAAAATTATATTGATTAATTAATTGTTCTTATCAAATTTGTGCATCCAGAGGTTGTCTGGAAGAAATCACTAATGAAGACTACCTACCTATTGTGCTGTAAAATATTATTTCTGTTAACTGTATCTTTTAAAACTCAATAATGCAAATGCATTAATTTATTGAAAATACTCGATTTAAAAAACGTGGTGAAAAATCTGACTTAATTAGAACTCCATTGTAAATTACTATACGAATGAAGGCTTGTACGTTTACGGTAGGTATATTTTGTTATTTATTTTTTATTTATTCCAAGGAACCACAAGCAGCTACCATATAACATATAAAATAAAAGTAACAATAAGATAAGGTACACTATAAGATTATCAATAAAAATACAAGAGGTACAATAAGTAACAAGAAGGATAGGACATAAAAATTCATAGAACAAATTACAGAGGAAAAAAATGGAACATTGTTTTTGCTTGTTTTGTGGGTAATCGCTTTGACAGATTGAATTAATTTTATTTTAAACATTTCGAAGATTTTTTTTATTGGAACAAATCAATTATAATCATACTATCATATATCACACTAAAACTACATAAAAAAGAATTTGATGTTAAAAATAAACTAACTTATATATAGTACGACCCGCCCCGGCTTCGCACGGGCATCACTACATAGAAACCTCTAAAATTAGCAATGTTGCCTTAGTATATGATGCATGTATTATACATATAAACCTTCCTCTTGAATCACTCTATCTATTGGAAAAAACCACATCAAAATTCGTTGGGTAGTTTTAAAGATTTAAGCGCACATAGGGATGTAGGGATATAGGGACAGAAAAGGCGACTTTGTTTTATACTATATAGTGATAAGTAGTACCAATAGTACCTATTACTTATAAATAGTTCATAGAGCTTTAGCTTTTAAAACAGCTTTGCCAGCCCCTAACTCAGAATTTCTTCATCGCGGTACACTTCTATTATCAATAGACTTATTGATAAAAAAAATCACTAAAATGTTAGTTTTCTCACAAATATTTGTTTAATTTGTTAGTATTTTCATGCATTTCCAATTAAATATATTGTTTTTTTTATATGTCACTATCTCCCATTAGTTTAAGGTCGGTGCAATATATCAGTCACTGGCATAGACAATAGTCATTAGTTCGGCAATGCACAGAAATCAACTGTCATACACCTACTCTCGTCTGGGGTTCTAGTAGTACCATAGAGTACTTTAATATAATAGGAGAGATAGTACTGACTTAGTAATATTAGCCATGAACACACGAGACAGTCTGTGTATCCACATACAGTAACATTGTATCGTTTTTAAGAAGCTATTCAAACCTCGGCTGCAGGCTGCGGATGCACGCCGCACATGCGGCGACTGCACGAAGCCGGCTGTGACTGTACGCCTGTTTCTCTATGCAGTAGTATAGATTTCTCTGAAAACATTCCGAACGCGGCTGTGACTGCACGTGCTGCCAAGCCTCGATTACAAGCACTGCTGAGACTTGCAGCCGCAGCCGATCGCAGACCAGTAGTACTGCGGCTGCAAGCCGATGCGCACATAGTTACGTCACTCCCTCCTTGACGGCCTCTGTGGTTGAGCGGGCTAAGCCTTTGTCGGCCTACCTCACTGCAACCCAGAGGCTCCGGGCTCGATTCCCGGTATAGTAAATTTCGGAAACGTATTTTCTCCGTTATTTACCATGGTCTGGGTGTCTGGGATCGGCCCCAGAGTGGTCCGTTGTATATTACCCATAACACAAGCGTAACTTGCTTAACTTGGGGATATACAATGTGTGTGTTTGTCTGCTGATTATTATTATTATTATTACTCCCACCTTATTAAATCGACAATAATTCCTAAACTGATCGTCATCATACTACAAGTGTTTCTTAATTAGTATTGAATAACTTCCATTAGTGGGTCTACACAGTGGGTACTCTTCTCTGGCTACTTAACATGTCATCATCATCCTCTTCTAACAAAAGATATAACACCAAACTGTTCTCATGACGATTTCTCATTCTGAAGTATTGGAAGCGACTGGCCGCTACTTGTTGCCTGCCGCAGCACGTGCAGCCAGCCTCGGAATCACTCCCGGCTGCGAATGCAGGCAGCGGCTGCGTGTCATGCGTGTGCTACCTGCATCCGCAGCCTGCAGCCGTAGCCTGCAACCGAGGTTCGAATGGCACCTTTAAATTACACATACAGTAGTAAATCTAGTAGTAGTATTTCTGGCACATGTGTACCAGTACTTAATAGTACTAAAGGTATATTTATACAATCTATTATTTTATGAACATCATAAATACTTGTATACAAAAATGTACATGAATTTAGGTATTTTCTATATATTACTAATAAAATGTTAGTAACCTAAGTAACATTGAGCATGAAGTAGAAGTCGATATATGCTCAAATATTGGACCTCTAATAAAAATGCTCCAACGAAAACGAAAGGTAGGGAATTGTTGAAAGGTGAAATGTCAGCCGAACTCCCTATTGTGTCAGAAGATATCGTATTGTTGGAATTACGTGAGCGGACTGCCTGCGCCCGATGGTCGGTGCCAAATTATTATTTCTCTGCGATTTCTTTATTCGTCTCATTACCGGGATGTTTAGAATGAATTATTTGTATGTACTAGAAGCGACCAGTATTATATTTTTGTTGGGTGTATTTTTTCTATCCTCGTTCGTCGTCAGCCATTCGCAGTCTACTGCTTAACGGAGGCCTCCCTAAGACGACACCACTCGTCCCTCCCCTCTGATTGAATGGTGCTTTTTCATGGGGGATAAGTGCCATAGTTACCTCGCTTGGCATGCGGGTTGGTAATCGCAGTGCTAGCCTATTTACATCGGAGACGCTTTTCTATCCTAATTTCTTATAGTATTTATATATTGTAACACAGGAGAAAAGTAGTAGCAGAAATTACTTACATCCGGTGGTAGTTTAAATCATGTAACCCTGAAAGATGAAATGTAGTGCTGATATTAGAAGGATCAACGAAATTCAACCGATTCCGTTGAAAGGCACAGAATTGTAACTACATTAGTATTCTGAAATTGTAATACAATGAACCATCTAATATCGCCTTAACTCTAAATAACGAGATGGCGCTACATCTTACTTTTCTTTCGCTTACAGGATACGTAGATTAAGGAATATTATCTCCAAAACTTTTTTAGTTTGTAGTCAAAAGTTTCGGGGTGTGTATGAAACTTTTACATCGATTTCGGATGTTACATCGACAATTCTAGCTAAGCTCTAAAATAATGTTTTAGTGCTTACGTATATCTAATATTAACGGTCGTTTGAACATCATGCTATTCCTGAAATAATAAATTCATCAAATTGGTAAAATTTCCAAAACTCAGTATCTATTCGCTTTTTTAGCAGAAAAATTACAAGACTTACCAAGGTAGATAGAGCCATCTTTTGATGCAAACTGGCTAAGTGTGCTATACGAATTCTCTAAAAGCTACAGTTAGTATGATTATAGATTGACAAAATATATTGCCTAGCCACATCTAGTTTGAGTCGTATAAATTGGCCCTCAACGTTCCCTTATTTAACATCCTTATTTCTGGGTACTAGTAACCATCATTACCGTATATTTAAGTCCTCCTCATTTTTCGTTATAATTAGACAAATTCGTGAAAAACCTTTTGAATAACATCAATTTATCAAATAAATTAGCTTAGCTGCTTACAAGTATTCATCTTTCCAAAATAATATTTTTTGTATGTTAATTATATTTATATTGTGAGTTGTTTTTCTTTTCACGTTGAAATATTATATAATACAAAAAGCGTCTTTCATTTTAATCAACTTTTAAAGAAAAATTTTTATAAAATAGACAGCGTAATAAACATAACGCTATATACTATATTTCGAATATAGCATAGTTATTATTATTTATTTGATTATATCTTCTTTGTTTATGATGATTAATCCATAATAAATCTTTATTGAAGTTTCTGCCTAATGTTAGATACAATGGTGGTGGGAATCTTCTTGTAAATATGAAATAACTGTATCAGAAGATTCCAGTCTTCACGGTAAGACAAACAACTGCTACCAGAAATTTATATATCTATTACAACAAAAAGAGAAAAAATATATATTTGCGCTTTGACTGTGCGTGCGTGTGTGTGTGTGTGTGTGTGTGTGCGTGGTGTGTGTGTGTGTGTGTGTGTGTGTGTGTGTGTGTGTGTGTGTGTGTGTGTGTGTGTGTGTGTGTGTGTGTGTGTGTGTGTGTGTGTGTGTGTGTGTGTGTGTGTGTGTGTGTGTGTGTGTTATAAACGTATTAATACATTACATTTATTACAATGTTCTCGGGCAACTAAAAGCCGACTTTAAGGTGACGATACTATTAATACTTACGACTTTACCTATCGAATATCAATTACAACTTTAAGGAGTTAAAACACGAGTCCAATAATTCAACTAATGAATCCCTTCAACAACTCCAATAGCTATTAAAACACTAATAACTTTCAATCCCTCAAGCTGTAGTGTTAAACATTTACGTTAATGTCTAATTAGAGGTTAGAATGACTTCGTTTACACCGAAGCGAATAATGAATAAAATTTTAACTCCAGTCTCACGAACCCTAACATTTATTTGGTCATATGGTAATTTCATCAAGTAAATTGAATATTTACTTGATGAAATTAATTAAAAATGTAATTCAAGATTATTATTATTTGATGCGCTTGACGAAATTTAGGAATACAACTAATTTTCTATGACTTTGTAAGTATTGCGCAACGATTTGTAAGAAGAATTATTATTATATTCGTGTGAACTTCTCCTAAACGATTGGACCGATTTCGATGAAACTTTTTTGTGCGTTCAAGTGGCTTCCAGGGCTAGCGAGTTAGTATTCAAAATTTATTATATATAATAAATGAGATGACTGTGATGCATATTGAGCTTCAAATTCATCTTGTAACACACTACGGTGTAACATACACCCTCCTGATTAAAACACGAGAGATTTGTTTATTTGTTTTGTTTCTTGTTTCAAATTCGTGTTTATAGAAAATAAGTATTTAAGTCGAAAGCTTTTAAGGGATTTTCGTTTGGGAACAACAGTCGCTTATTCCATGCTTCCCCCAATCGTCATTAATAAGTCAATTCTGTTTACGTAATCGCTCCCCTTCGAAGTTACAGATCGGATGCTGTTTATTTGGGATGCACTTAGCGAAAGAAAATAATGATGGTGATAATGGAAATTGTATTTAATGGGATTTTATTTTAATGGTTTGTGAAATTTAATATCTCTTCGATAAAACACTTGTTGCGTTTTCATCATGAGGTGTTTACGCCATTTATAGTATTTAATTAATATTAAAGGTAAAATCCACATTTTATACATTCGATACGTGCAATTGTGGCAGTATGATAAATAAACCATCGCCTCATTATCTATTTAAATAACATTGCTTGAGTGATGATGTGTAATTATCCATCGCTTTCTTCCCTTCATAGTTCCCTATATTTCACCCAAATATACCTTGCTCACTGGGTGAGAAGAATCGAATGAAGAAAGCAGTAGTAGAAATTAATATTAAAAAAGTACTTTAAATTGTGTAGTGCTACAAATATTTAAATATTTATTAGACTTAATAACCAGTGGCTAGACGATAAAAATAACATAGAAGAACTGTCGTAACCAGGAGATCCGGTGAGTTCCCTTTGTGTCCTGCTCTTTAATATATTGATTATGCTCAAAATTTTGTGAAAAAATTGAACCTTTGAAATTGAAATTTGAAACAATTTTTTTTCAAAATTTTGTGAAAAAATTGAACCAAAGCGTAAATAAATATGAGGGTCATATAGAAATTATACAATGGGTACAAGTCCATTCTTTGAAGGTTTTTGAGCCACCTATTATCGTGATGTTTCTCTGTAGAGTTGTTAAACATTTTTTTTTAAATTTGTACGAGTATGTCTCTACAGACCACGTGCCATGAAAATGGCCCGGACTTTTTCTGCGACCTGCGTTACGTTATGCGTTGTATACAATATACATACGTGTATATGACTATGTATGTATAACATTAGCAGCCCATAAATGTCCTGCTGGGCTCGGGCCTCCCTTTATAGGGGAACGGTTAGTATACCCGCCACGCTTGTCCAACGCGGCTATGTATAGGCCTACTATACACATAAAATGTTAATCAGACATATCTATTTGGGAACAAATAATGTTTTCTGAGTAAACTGAGCAGTGTAATTATTATTCCACCTGATAGCCGGCCGAGGCTATTTGTAGCTGATTTGTGTTCTACCTGCTAATAATCCCGAGTCGGTGGATAGGCAGCTCGAACGTGTGAGTTTTCACTTAAGCTACTAGTCATAAGAGAGAGCGTTTGTAGTAAAGTATTAATTTCAGCCCATAAATCATTTGATTGACTACTGAAAACCTATTCATAATAATATAGATTTACATCCATAAATCTTGCAGGTCACTTATAACTCTTTATTTACATTTAGTTATTTTTTTTATTTCGAAATCCAACGATCAACCGTATGGAATCTATTTACTTAAAATGCATTGAACTAAAAACACCTGACGACATTGAAGCTATAAACATACAGCGTGTTTTAGACCTTATGATAATAAATCAGACCACGTTCATGACATACTCTGCCCAAATACAAAAACGAATCAAGGCAGCTTCTTTGGTTTAGCCGCAGGACCTCATTTTTCATTTCAGAATTTTGCAACATGTATCAGTTATTGTGACTAAATCGGTAGGTTAGTGACCAATGTCTCATGTTGCCAGCTCGTCTCTTCACCATTAAACGCGGAAGTTGTTCATTCTTACGCTCGCGAACCAATATTTACAAAATGTTCTGTTTTTATTCCCTTTTTATCGTAATTAATTTGTTCGGAAATTGCTTTTTTATAATTTTGACATTACGGTTGATTTGATAGTACCAAAAAAATTGTATGGAGTACGACCGCTAAAATTATGATTTATTGTCATTTGAAATGAAACACACTGTATAATAGTAATAAGTACCACTTTGTTTGATTCATTCAAATTAAAACAATATATTATTATATATTGCATTCTTGCACACCATTCCATAAAAGTTTCTTGTGTTGTGTTGTGTGTGATCTGAGTTTTTTAAATAATGGTTATGATTAGAAAACACAATGAAGATATGTATAAAAATATTGATACAATTATATTGTCAGATTAAAAATATCTTTGTTTTATTATACAAGGTAATTCTACCGTATTTAAAATATGAATTACACCGTAATTTTGCAAAATCTAACGTATTTTAAGAAGAATTCTACCATCCTCTAGAATTCAGAGTTGGCAACACTGCATTGTACTGGCAGCACGACTTGTTAACATTTTGTACTTAAGATACAGGTAAGGTCACATCAGCACTCGACAGTGCATATTACTCTCTGCCATCTGAAGTATTATTTGACCTCTACTTCTCGCTATACTACAAAGTATTTAACTCTAATAATAAGTGCACAGATAGTTGCTTTTGACTTAGACGTTTCGAAACTTTAACGCCGTCAGCTACGCTTACAGTCCGTGCTTAGAATTCAACCCACGCTCTAATAATATACAAGTCTTTCATTTTTCTGGTTCAGTCGTTTAATTATTCCAAACAACTTAAGAAATGGTTTTTTTTAGACTAAAACAAATTGTCTCAGACGCCTAACCAAAGGAATTTAATTTGAATTTAGTCAAATAACTACTTTTGTAATGACTTGGTTTTTCGTTTTATAATCGTATAGCGAGAAAAGTCTATAGGGCGTCTGAAAGTTAAAAGGTTAGATTGTATGCCGTTTTTTATTTTATATCATATCATTATTTTTATTGTTACGAGCTACAGGACTCGAATTAAAATGCCGTTGGAATTACTATAGAATTTATTAGTACAAACACGTATAAAACAAGTACAAATATAACTGGATACAACCAGTACAAACTGCACGATTCAATAACACGTGCAAAGTCCGTCTCTATATCGCTTATCGAACGTACACGTCTTGCTTTTATTTTTTTTTATTTATTTATTTATTAAAAGTATCCGACAGTATATCCACAATTTGAAGGCTTAACAATACATACAATAAATCTTAACCAAAACTGGATACTTATAATCTAGAAAAAAGAACATAGGAGATGGTGTGTTACACTACACTAAAATAAATAAATTACTTAATATATCTAATACTGTGAAACATTCTGACGGGGAAACTAAACACAACTAAATTGTTAGGTCTAAATACAAATACTACTTTCCTTTTCAATCTTATTAATAAGTTTACTAACGACTAATGACTTGAAAATTAATTTTGAAGTATTAAAAATGTCTAAATCACTAAAATATTTGTTGAAGGTATTTGTACAACGACGCAGATATTCATTTTGTCCGTAGTTAGTTTTCGAAACAGGGGTAGCAAACAGTTTGAATGAGGAACAATTTCGAGGGTAACGCTGTGGTACGTTAATATTCAAAGACGATGTGAGAGCGGGACAATCGATAACATAATTTATGATATCGTACAAAAACGTCATATCGAGGTAATGCCTTCTTTCACTAAGAGGTATAAGATTATAATGTAGACAAGCTGCAGTATAATCATTGAAATGTTTATTAAACTTGAAATTTAAATGCTTGACAAAAAGTTTTTGGATACGTTCAATTTTGTTTATATGTGTGTAATAATTAGGACTCCATACAGTACTGCAAAATTCTAAATGACTGCGAACATAAGCGTAATATATCATTTTCAAACATTTCATATTCTTAAATGGCTTACAAGTTCGCATTAAAAACCCAAGATTCTTATAAGCTCGGTCAGTAATTGTATCTATATGTTTAACAAAACTCATTTTACAATCTAAAAGTACACCAAGATCCCGGACTTCTTTTGTTCTTACTAATGATGTATTATTAATTACATAGTCAAAATTAATTATTTTAGTTTTACGTGTAAAAGAAATGGCAACACATTTGTCTATGTTGACGGATATATGGTTTTTCTTATAATACTCGGAGAGTCTGTCTAGATCATCTTGAATTTTTAAGCAGTCTTCTATAGATCGAACAGCCATAAATATTTTTTTATCATCGGCATAGAGTAGGTGCCGAGCATTATTAAAGCAAGAATCTAGATCAAAAAGATACGCGTTATAAAATAAAGGTCCTAAGTGGGATCCCTGAGGCACGCCTGATGGAATACAAACGTAATCAGACTTGTATCCACCAACAACTACCGCCTGTCGTCTGTTTGTGATGTAAGATTTAACCCATCTGAAGAGATCGCCCTGTATTCCGAGATTATGCAATTTGGTTAATAGTATATGATGATCGACGCGGTCAAAGGCCTTTTCAAAATCCGTATAGATAACATCCACCTGGGCATTAGAATCCATATTATTTAACACATATCCGACAAATTCACAAAGATTCGTATTTACAGATCTTTTACGAATGAAGCCATGTTGCATGGAACTAATGTTGGAAGTAACTGTAACATAAATAACGTCGTGAACCATTTTCTCAAATAATTTTGGAATAGAACTCAAAATGGATATGGGTCTATAGTTTTGTATGACTAATTTTGAGCCTTTTTTGTGCACAGGTACAATATTAGCAGCTTTCCATAAATCAGGAAAAACGCCTTCTCTTATTGACCTATTAAAGATTATATATAAAGGTTTAGAAATACTATTTTTACATTTAACTAAAAATAGAGGGGGAATTCCGTCACTACCAGCCCCCTTAGATATATCAAGACGTTGTATGTAATCAGTTATATCTTTATGAGTAAAATTTATAGTATGAAGGTAACCACTGTCACCTCTCGGTGCTACAGTACAAACGAAATTATTATAAGAAGTAGCGGGGTTTTGAAAGACACTTTGAAAGAAATTGTTAAAGCTATCACAGATGCTTGGACCTGTACTAAACGTATTAATACCGTCGGACAGACTATTTGGGAGGTTGGAATTGCCCTGCTTACCTCTCATTTTTTTAATAAAATTCCATAATAATTTTGGTTGTTGTGTTACTTGACTTTGTGATATCTCAATAAATTTGTCGAAACAGTCACTTTGCATCGATTTTTGGCGTTTGCGTAACAAAGAAAATTCGTCATAATCTCTTGGATTAGAAAATCGTTTCCAACGTTTATGAACTTTATTTTTTTCTTTAATAAGTTTAATTAGCGGTAACGAATACCAAGCAGGAAATTTTGATGAACTATAAATAGTTACCAGTGGAACATGTAACCGAATAATGTCATTAACTTTTTCATAAAAAAGAAGAACTGCATCATGAACACATTCTTCAGATGATAACAAAGAAGGCCAGTCAATACCATTAATCTCACTATTTATTACGTCGTAATTTGCCTTAGAGAACTGATATTTAAGATTAGTAACCTTAGGCAAAGAGTGGACAAAAATTTCATTTACAGTAATGTCTAGGGTAGAATGGAAGCAATCTTCTTTAACTAAGGGATCGGCACTTATTGACAATGATAGAAAAAAGTTCGAAATAATTAAATCTAATGTGTTGCAGCTTTTATTTTTGAAATTATTGTATTGATTCAAACCAAGAGTGTTAATATCTTCAATGAGTTTATCAGCTGATTCCTGAGTTCTAGAATAACCTTCATGCAATACTGATGGGCAGGTGGGATGCCAATGGATGCATGGTAAATTAAAATCTCCTGCTATAAGTACATGGTCATTGGGATGTAAAGCGAGTACTTCATTAAGAGAAGAAAGAAATCTATAAACATGTTCGTCTTGATTGGATTTACCACCAACAATATATACTATACATATATGAATATTTGCCTCACTATTTGCTAAAGAAGAGCGTGGGATTGTGATCCAGAGGAGTTCTGTTGGAAGGGCAGACCACTCAGGTCGTAGTCTGGCGCAAAGAGTTTTTTTAGCACAAATCATAACTCCTCCGCCTCTTAAAGATTCTGGTCGATCAGCTCGGAATATTTCGTAACGATCGTCACATAGTTCTGAATCCAGCATACCCGCGTTAAGCCAAGTCTCTGTAATTAAGATAACATCTAAATTTTGATTTAAAATACTTTGATAAAAATCTAACGTCTTTGTACAAAGTCCTCGAACGTTCTGATAATACATCTTCAAGCAATTTACATTATTCGGTGACATTGTGAAATAATTTTGGGAATGGAATATAAAAGTAGTGTATTTCCTGCATGCTTGCTAAAACTATGCCTAATAGTATGTTGTAATAGTATGTATAATATTTGATAATAAATGGTTGAAAATAATAATAATATAACAAGAGGAATGAATTGATAATAAGAACAGAAGAAATAGACCAATTATGTAGTAATGAATTCAGAGTAAATGTGAACAAAAGTTCTCCGTGTAGAAGAATCACAGTATTAAACAATTTTATACAAGGTAAGTGGATACAAATTTGATATATAATCAAGTGTATAATTAAACTAAACATAAGGATAAAATAAATGATAAAAATACGAGTAAGTTGACGTTGAACGTAAATTTTAGAAAAGAACATTAACAATCTAATTAATAAACATACAAAATATGAAAAACAAGCAAATATTGGCAAATACAGAATAAAAATTAAAATAGACATATAAAACCCAAAGTTATGTGGCAGCAGCGTTATAGTTTTAAAGTATTTAAAAAATTCACATCAGTAATGCGTATAGCTTTGCTGGTTGTGTTCTTTCTGATGTAAATTTGTCCAAACTTGACCCACACGAAGTCACAATTATTTTCTTTAGAGTATTTGCGAGCGGCTGAATACAGTTGTTTAATCTCGGCAGACAAATGTTCGTTTATATAAATTCTTCCTGATTCACCGTCTATGTTTGCATGAGTAGAATTCAGCTTGTTATTGGAGTATTGCTTGTTAAATCGGCTATAGGTAGAAAGCAAATTATCACGTAAGCGATGTGATGAAAGTGTTACCAAGATATTTCGTGGCCTTGAACTTTTAGGATCCATTTTGGCTACTCTGCGGCAAGAATGAATGTCAGATTCTGCTATTTGAAAGCTCAACGATGAACATATACTTTTAAAAATTTTATACACATCCTCATTATTTCTTTCAGGAACGACTTGAATCTCAATATTATTAGCTCTAGAGATTTTTTCCAAAGTATTCACACGTGATCGAAAGTACATGGTTTCCCTTTCTAAATTAGATTGTTTTAGTGCTAGTTCAGAAATGATTTGATCCTTGCTCTTGATTTGATTTTTTAAGTCATTTACCTCTGCCATTATATAATCTGTAGTCTTTGTGAAATCCTCTTTGAGCCCTTGAACTGCAGAGTTTAGTTCTGATGAGACCAATGATTTTACGTCTTCATACAACGCTGATCGTAAGCTCTTCATATTAGGTGAATTAGGCGATAGTTTTTGATCTAGGAGACTACTAATATCGGCTAAAGAGAATGGCACGTGAGTAGTTTCGGTACTTACATTCCCGGCAGTTTCTACTTGCTTTACCGGAGTACGGATAAAGCTAAAGCTTTGATTAGAAGCAAGCGGTGAACCATTGTCATGTCTGCGTCTAGATGCATTTACATTCTTGTTCATGCACGATGGGCATTTTAAATTCGCGAGATTGGCAGGATCCATTTCCAATTTTGAATCAATATTCAAGCAAGCAAAGCAATAACTAGCGTTACATGCATTACACTTTACGTAATTGTTTTGCTCAAGCATATTTTTACATCCAACGCACTTCATGATGATTTGTTTGTCGAAGAAGATAAATAAAAGAAGTCTAAAGTTGCCTAGATTAGTTTCACGACCTCAGTTAACAGATGGCGCCACTTGTAACAGTATCGATAAGTTGAAATCGCACGGACCGTACTCACACCTGTCGTATCACAGCGCAGCGCAAGCACAGTGATCTGTCTTCAAGGTCACTTGCGTGGGTCGCGGTGAGCGAAAGATCCGATACAGCGATATGGCCTTATAGCGATGAACACAAGTTAAAACGAGATAGATCGATTTTACACTATAGACTTGAATAATGAATGAGTTAAAATACAATGTAAGTGCACTGCGTAACAACCAAAGACACGTCTGTTCCGTATGAAGGCGCGGAAGAGAGAGGATCATTTTTCATCGTGGATCTCGCTAGACTGCCTTACCCCTCCCTTCGGGCATTCTTTTTTATTTTGCACAATTAAAATATGTCTCGAAACAAAACAATAACAACAAAAATTAGTTCGATACAGCTGCCTAATGACGGCCATAAAACAAGTACAATAACAATATAATGTTTTCTGAATTACAAATACTAAACACAAAGTAAACAAAAGAAATCCAAATGCGGAAAAGGTAATAAACCAGGTTTATGGCAGGCAGATGTGCATTTACTTTTTGTCGGCATGTATGTGTGTATTATCTTAAGCTTCGTAACTTGAAGATGGATGGCAAGTAACCCCCGTTTGGGATAAAGAAAGAAAAAAGAAAGTAAGACAAAATTTAGAAATAAATACATACTTAAATTGCTAACATGTATTGTATATGCCCGAATTTCAAAAGAATACTTTATGAACGTATCCGGGCATCCGCATAAAACCGCTGGTTAGCAAATAGCTCAACTTTGTGCTTCCGTTGCTGTGTATTTAAAAAGTAATAAATATGAGTACATATAACTTACATAGCACGTAGTTTACATCCGCTAGCACGCTGCACTTTGCACAACACAGAAATTATAAGTCGAAAGTTCACTGGGCCGGCCTTTGATATTGTATTTGATTTATATTAGAAGTTTAGAAGTTAAGTGTCCCAGGGTTCGAAGAGAAGTGGTGCAGCCGCGCCGTCGCCGCTGCATTTCGCGCGTATTCGGTGTTTTGGGGGGAAGGAGATAGATATATATATACATTACCATAGTAGAAGGAGAAGAGTTATACTATGTAATGAATGAAAGTGTATGTCTGGCAACCATGCTCAAAATTCCCGCTTAAATAATAAACATGTATCTTACAAATAAAAACATTTTCAGCAAACAAGGTTTTCACTATTGCTGTGCCGGTATAATATCCGACAGACCAGGATCCGATCATTGAAACTTTTAAGACCCACACCCAGCAAAAACCAACTGCCAGACCTCAAGACACTGTGAGCTCTCTGCGTACATAGAATACATAGAACACAAACCAACTTAATTGAAAATTTCTTTTTTATTTTACCTCCCACCCTTTTAATATTATTTTATATAATTATTATATTAGAGCTAGGCATGTTCCTGAAGAGTTTCTTGCGTCGCTTCTTCTCTTCAAGCCACAACATGTTGCGAAGCGGTGGTTAATTAGATTAGGCTGCCATAGAGTAAATAGTAAACCATAAACAAAATTAAAACTATATAATTAAAATTAAAAAGTCGGCTATCGGACTATTCGGACTATCCTGCAGCAGAAGCGCCGGTTGATTTTCCCGACACGCGGCACTCAACGATATCATCAGGCGGGCTCTCGTCACCGCCGGGGTACCTTGCATTTTGGAACCAAACGGCTTATGCTGCGACGATGGCAGGGGACCCGATGGGATGACGCTGATTCCCTAGAAGATGGGCCGCCCCTTAGTGTGGGATGCTACTTGCGTTGATACTCTGGCGGCGTCCCATCTTTCAGGTACGTACACCGCCGCCGGTTCTGCTGCAGCCGAACAGGAGGCGCTCAAGCGTCGCAAATATGCCACCATCGGAAATGGTTACATATTTGCGGCATTTGGGGTGGAAACTTTGGGTTCGTAGGGGCCTTGTGCCCTAAAGGTCTACCGAGACGTAGCCAAACGTCTGGTAGACGTCACACGCGACCAGAAGGCTGGCGTCTATTTTGCACAAAGACTAGGTATTACTATACAACGTGGTAACGCCGCCAGCCTTTTGGAAACGTTCCAGGTAAATGACAGTGGTTTGGGACCATTAACTCATCTTTAAGCCCCCCCCCCCTTTTTATTTAGTTTTAGTTTTTATATAGTTCATAGTATAGTTTGTAGTTTATATTTATAGGTTAATTTATTTTTAGTATTTAATTGTATTGGAATTTATTTTTAATTTCCTTAGTAATTAAACTGATGATAATGCTTGTGAATGAATAAATACCGTAAAGTCAAAATAAATAAATAATTCAAAGTAGATAGTTATAGAATAAATTTATTTTATTATTAGAAATTATGATTATATATAAAGAATAAATGGCATAGATGAAAAAAAGTCGGCGGTAGGCTAAATAAAACTAACTCTTTGGTACTTGACATCTTTGTCTTCCGTGATCACGGCTACTGAAAAGTGACCTAAACATCGGAATAAAAAATAAAATAAATTACCGCGCATAAAACTATTAAAACGTAGTTTTAGTATCGATTATTAATGTTGATTTTTTTTGCTGTATCTTATAGTTTCAGATATGGTCACAGAATGCCGCTTCAAAAATTCAACAATTCACTTGTCGCCTAATATTTTACCATAGGGGTAGGTAGAGATTTTCACATTCTATGATCTTAACATACGAATACCTTAGTAACTAATCTTTTTTAACTGCAAACACAAATAATAGTGTCTTGTTTCATAGGAATGAATACTAAATCATTCACTTTAGCTCATATTAATTTTATTTATAACTTTAGTCCTATAATTTATAAATCATTTACGCCATTCACAATTTACTAGGTGACTAGCGCCTCTTTGGCCAGAGCTGTATTTGGGCGTAGGATTTCATGAACAAGAAACAATGAAAAATGACAAAATGGATCGATTTACAACAGTATGAATTACAGTAGAGTTTAAAATATGTTTTTTTAAAATTTGAGTTTTATAACATACTAGCCGTTCCCGCCCGCTTCGCCCGGCGAATGACAAACAATCAAACAAAATGAGAAAACATGGAAAAATATATAGCCTATAACCATCTACGATTAATTCCGCGTCGAATGGTTGTGGTTTCATGCTGATCGGTCCAGTAGTTTTCGAGTTTACCTCGGACAAAGAAAACAAACTTTGCTTATATATATACTAGCCGTTCCCGCCCGCTTCGCCCGGCGAATGACAAACAATCAAACAAAATGAGAAAACATGGAAAAATATATAGCCTATAACCATCTACGATTAATTCCGCGTCGAATGGTTGTGGTTTCATGCTGATCGGTCCAGTAGTTTTCGAGTTTACCTCGGATAAAGAAAACAAACTTTGCTTATATATATAGATATATAGATAGATAGATTTATAAGAAATCTGTTGCATAGAATGGTACCATTCCATACAATTTAGCTTATAATTAAATAGATTTAGTTAATTTTAGTTTTAGTTAGTTTAATTAAATACTGTCATGTAAAACTATTGACTATCTATGGTATATGCAAATCTTCAATATTACAGGTCACCAGTGTACCCATAGCATGGCTATTAAAACTAAACACATAAATAATAAGCAGTCGTGATTATTCAAGTGGATTGACGCAAAAAAATAGAATTTAGGCGGAAACCCATGAAGTTTCATTTCACAATTTTAATGGGCACAAAATAAATATTCCCAAGGTTTTAACATAGTAACGAAAAAGCTTGGTAGTGTTTGGTTCTGTATGTCCGATGTATGAAATTTGCGCTGCTAGTGAGGCCACTTTCTAATTGATTGGTGTGGAGCGATTGCGAATTCGTTGTGCTCGGTATACGCCGTACCGAAACAAAACCAAGTGGCTATATTTCTATAGCATTTTCTGATTAGTTCAGCATATACGGGAGCGGCACGCACCGAGGGAATCAAGAAACTTCTAGAAATATAGGCGAAAGATAAGCTTTCAGAAATCTTTCAATAAACATACCTTTCCGCACCGTTGCTGCAACGACGAATCGGAAAGTGGTTAAGACCACTAAAAAAATTAGTATTGACCTCTGACACTTTAATACGGCCCTGTATTTCGGTGTAATATCCCACTAACTTTTAATTAGTTCTTCATTTAACCCCGGGGCCCTGTCTTCGTTGTTTTATTTGCAAAATGCTTTGTTATGTCTGGCTTGATATCTACGAGGTTACAGTGACGTTCAGTATCTCGGGCTTTTAATATTGCGAGGTTGATACCTAGCTGAATTTGCTTTAGTTACCTATTTAATATGTTTTCAAGATATTGTTGGTTTTGTAAATAGGCAGACGGCCCGTTGGAAGGCAGTCACCGGTACTACTAATATACTGTGGCTCTCTTTTTTATTTTTTATTACATGAGTTCAGCAGACAGGCAGACCTTCCACTTGATGGAAAGCGGTTACCATCGCCTATGGACATTTGCAACACCAAAGGTGCTACAAATGCGCTACTGCTCTCTTAAGGGAGACTGGAACCTGGTCACTAATGTCGGAACACAACTCAAGGTTTATAAGGCAGCATACTCTAGAGGAGGGGTGGAGAGCATCCAGACGGGCAGATACTCTACCGCCTGGCTGTGGGTTGTTTTGTCACCTCTTACGAAAGGGCGCCTGGGCGCAGGAAATTGTTTTCTTTCTCTGTTCCTGGACGAATATAATATCTCTGAACGCAGTTACAAGTATTCTTGTTTCGATATATTTCAGGGTTGAGAAGATAAAATAACATCGGAAACAGCTGAAGTGTAATGTATATAAATTATACTTTTTTTTAATTACTTGATAAAAAGTAATGGATAGGGATTATTTTATAGACGGCTATTGTTAATATACCTATTACGAGGCGTGTGAAACTTTTTAAAACTTGGTAAGAATCCGTTGGAGGTACTTAAATAGACATAGTGACACGTTGGAGAGGCAATACTCATGACTCACGTGTCAGCTCAAGCTGACATTTAGCAGAATAATAATAATGTGAAATATTATAATCCAAGTTTATTACACTAGAATTATAACAATTACAATATTAAATACAGCACAATAATACACAGAAATATTAGGACAACTCCAAGAGTTGTCCCACACTTGTCAGGTGTCGAGCAGCAATATGTACGATATTACAGAGCTTTCGCTTTGTTCAACAAACAAATATCGATTGTAGACTGTCGTGGTAGATTGCTGGTTGTAGAAGCTCGTAGTCCGTTTGCAGTGACACCATCCTGTAATACTTTGGTAGCCACTTCACTTCCATCATAACACCAAATTCCGCCATCCTTATAACTTCCAACTTCCGGTTACTCCATTTTCGATTCCGCGCATTTTTTGTAAAAAGGGGTACAAAGTTTTTGCTTCTCGTATAGATAGATAATTTCTTGATGTATCCTAATTGCAAAATATGTCATGTTAAGTATAACAGGAGGAAGGTATTCACGAATGTGATCAGCTGTTAAAAGGACGTGAGGAGCCAAGAAATAATCAAATTCGTGTGACTTCATTTGTGGACGGCACCCTTGCCAGCCTTCCAATCAAATAAAATATCATACAATATGTTTGGTTGTATGAAGATATCAATACAAGCACTTATCCAATCTCTACCTAGTCTGCGAGGCAGGCGTGATAATTTGTAAAGGTGTATGTAAAATTATTATAAGATTGAATCCTTACCTCTAATTGCGGGTTTTGGTTATTAACGACTCTTACAATTTAGCCGCTTTCTGTTATAGCATGTGACGAGTAGGAACTTCAAACAAACAGTTAATTTACTTAATGAAATATTTCAACCATTTTCAATTTACAGAACGTGATATAAATGTGGGATTGGAATTTATTAAATACATGAAACGGAACGTTTCAAATTGTTAATGATTGAATACATGAAAATGCTTTCTTTAATAACTAGCAGAGGCAGCTTGCGTTTGCTTTTGGCGTGGCCTGTATATTATAGTCTTCTGAACCCTACAAGTTACCGAAGTTACATATACACGAAAATAAAATTAGTTTTAATACCTGAAATCTTTATTTCATTGGAAATATTATAGCCAGCGAAACAGCACGACAGGTATTGGAGACAAGCTTTCGCATATATGATAATAACAGTCCATTAAAGTTCCAATGCTGGTCTCGGGCCTCTCACTATAGGGGAACGGAGAGTATACCCGCCACGCTTGTCCAAGGCAGCTTGGCAGGTTTGACACATCGATTATCTCGAAGTCCAGGTTGCATCACGATGTACTCCTTCGCCGTTGTTAGCACGTGGTAATTGTAACAACATGCATATAAGATCAGAAACCAGCCCAAGTGGTGCATGCGTTACGGCCAGGATTTAACCCACTCCCTTTGAGCTTGGGACACGTGCGCTAGCCATTACGCTACCACGACTTCATATTCGCATTCATTCACTTCGCATATATTGCTAGACAAAAATTTATATACCGACATCCTATTACCATGGAAATAGTTGGTTTACCCAATTTTCACGAATCTACATTTTTTACGCAAATTCATTGTAGCTATATATTTTATACATCGGTCATATCGTATAAATTACACAATCATGCTAAATTTCATCCATGAAGACAAAGTAAGAAAACTAAACGAACGTGACGATTTGTGACAATATAGGGGAAAATAAATGAAATCCGGGATTCGTGGATAATTTGCTGTATATTGACTTAAAAATTACAGATAATGAAGTAAATTTAAATGAATTTTAGACGAGGTTTTCTTATATAAATAAAATAGACGCCTGCAGAAATGTTATAGCAATTCTATTGAATCGTGTTTCTTCACCAAAAATATTCACCACCTTCACTTCACCAGGGTCCACAACAACGATTTTATATACGTTTCTTTTTTGGCTAAATGGCTTTTGCATGACTTCAACAGACAGGCGTCCGCCCATCGAAAAGAAGTTACCATTGCCTATAGGTATTTACAAAACCAAAGACTAAAAATGTGTTACTGCTCTCTTAAGGTACATTGGAACCTGGCCACTAATGCCGGAAAACAATTCAAGGTTGTTATGGCGGCACACTCTATACCAGGGGTGCTCGCCATTAAGGATAAATACGCTATCACCTGGCTTATTTGGCCGCATCTTACTTCAGGTCGCCCGACCGCAGGTCAGTAACTACTTTGAGCAATAATATTCTATGAGTCAATATAGTTATCAAATTAATTTGACATTAAGGAACAGCAAATTAGGCGCTTTATAAGCCATTTTGTTATTAAAATTACGCTTGTAATTCACTTAGAAATTCAACCGTCGAATATAAAACAAAAGCAATTATTATCATGAGCGCATAAAGCTAATACCTTTTTGGCAGGCGCTTCGAATTTAATTCCTATTAACAAAAGTGCAGAGCGTAAAGCGTTTATTCGAAACGTATCCAATAATTTAATACGGATTAACATGCCTGCGGCCGTATATAACGCGATGACCCATTAGGGGGTTGTGTGGCTAACAAAATTACTGGCCATTTACGCTGCGGAACTGTACTAAATTGTCGAAAGACTTAATTTTTTATTTGCGACAACAAGACCTCTAATTTGGAGTTGGCACAAGTGTGTAATTAACATGTTCCACTTTTTAAACAGAACTGCTTAATTATATTCATACAACATCCTATTAATATTATAAACACGAAAGGTTTTAGAGAGATGGATGGATTTTGATAAACCTTTATAGTAATGTATACATCAGAATGAGAAAGCTATAATTTAGAAATACGTACATATTATTATAATTTAAATTATTCAAAATATAACGATACGTGAAGACAGTAAGTTATAACACGATTCTAACTTTTATAAGATTTTTAAAATATTTTAGTTGTATTATAAATAAAAGAATTATTTGTCAATGTTTTGGATGTTCATTTAGCGATATAGTAATTAGTAGTAATAGTATTTGGTTGCAATTTTTAATATTCAATGACAAAAGTTTTATTCAAAATAAATTTCACTGGAGAATACGTTTTGGAACTCATGCATGTAAGTCAAAATTGAAATATAACTTCTATTATGTGAACACCGCTTCGCAGCCTGTTATCGATGTATATAGGAGAAGTAGTTGCCAGGTGCCAGTCAATTGAAACTTTTTAGAATGCATATTTAAATTTATACGTAATATTTTTTCTTTGTTTTTTTGGTTATCACTTGTAAGAGAAAATTTGTAAAGGCAAGTCAATATAATATATAATATTATTACGAAACGAATAATTTTATTTATAATCTAGATTTCGCTATATATAATATTATAATCCGTAACGTTAACGTAATGAAAGAATGACTAAACAGATATACAATGCAAAAGTGGATGGATGCAGAAGTCGCGGAAGGCCACGACACACCTTCCATGATCAAATTGATCGTGTACTAGCAGAAGGTGATGTCAGGAGCCTTAAGAACAGACGAGCGTGCATGACAAGAACTATGAATGTCAAAGAAGCAAGTGAGGTGTGTAAGAATAAGCCTAAATGGCGCTCTGTTGTTCGTGCCTACCCCGCAAGGGACCTGGCGTGAAGTTATGTATGTATGTATGTATAATCCGTAACACTCCCTTGAGAAAGCATCAGAGCATTTGTAGTACCTTTGCTACAGAGTTGCGTATGTTAATAGGCGATGGTAACCGCTTTCCACCAGTGGGAGGTCTGCCTATCTGCTGAACTCATGCAATAAAAAATACAACATGAGTGTTTGGTGTCAATTATTATTATTTATTTTTATACGTTATTAAAACAATTTCTATTTCTGTACGAAAGATATTAATTAGCCCTCACCAAAGTAACGACCTCAGTCCCACATAATTACTTTTAAGTAGGCCAATAGCTATGCATTTAAATGGCGTGCAATTTTCTTTGTTTTCTCCTGACACTGAAAACAGACGTCGTTTAGCACGTTTCCGCAATTAGGCAATAATTACAATTAATTTGAATTATGTTTAATTACGTGTGACATCATTTTGGACTTTGCTTACGGTATTCATATTTATCTGATATGTCTGACATAAATCATTGCGCACAGTCGAGTGCCGGTGATAATAAACTTTCCAAGCGATGTCGCCGTATCTTTTCACGCGATGTCGTGTGAAATAGCTTGGGTTTAAAATCGTCAAAACATGGTTTTAATTATGTTTTCTAGTCGCGAAAGCTTCAGGAAATATAAAACAATCACCCATTAATGTAACTTAACTCTGCAAAGCTTTTTAAAACTACATTTATCAGAAAAATATTTTTACACTGAAATAATAAAAAAATATTATATTTTTTAAACCAAAAAAGAACTAAGGTTTTTCACGGGGCATATCCGCGGGGAAAATTGACTGTCTGATACTACAAACAGTGGTATAGTTTATCTTAAAATAAAACAAGACTGACCCAAACTACGTCATCATCATTGACCTGTGAATAAAACCGAACTGAATCAATATTGACAAAACACTACAAAACTACTCGCATGAAGCTGCATTCCAATTGTCACGGGTGAAACACATTTTAACGCTTTTTTTGACAATGTGAAAAATTCGTTATGCTGGGACTTCATCTGCAATAATGTTACAGATATAGCTCCCCTGTCCATCCTCACCCGATATCAAAACTTGGCTACGCCCGTAGCCTTCCTGATCCGATGTCCCACGTAGGACTAACCGAGTGATAACCCAAGAACCTGAGTCGTTTTGTTATTGCTCATGGCCTTTGCGTGCCGTTTGCTGTTGAAACACTAGAACCCCACGGTCCAAGTGTTTCAACAGCAAACGGCACAAATATATAACTCTTACCGTGGATGTCAGATGTGTAATATAGTAATGTAATAAATATGAAATCAGAATATATTTATGTGAAATAAAATTTAATGAAATTATTGTATGAAAGAAGAGGCTATAATTTTTGGTGTGATATAAGATACATAACATAATAGAGGTGGTTGCGCCGAGGTACACCTTATAAATTCTTCCTCCCCATCCTGGCAAGAAAATAATAATTTTTCAAATGAACAATGCGCAAAGTAAGACAAACATTCAACTTCGTATCAGTGCAGTCACCGCAATATATAGGGCGCGTTTCTTTAGTATCTCACAACGCCCAAAAGCTCTGCCATTCCACTAGGCGACCGCGGTCGTTATGGTCGTGGCAAAAACGTCACTAATAACGTCATGATTTTCGCTCACGCAGCGCTCATGACGACCCACGTCAAAAGACGGGTCGAATAATAGAATTGATTTGTACCGCTTGAGTTTACGATTGCGACAGCGGTAAGCAAATGGAACGGGAAAAATCGCTGACATGAACGTGGTCGTTGTGAGTCTGTAATGAACCGTAGCTATAGTGAAATAATAGTTGGAACATAAAAGAGAACCATTTTAATTTAAATAACGGTAATTCTACTAAGCAAATCCTAGTGAAGTGTGTGAACCCCAGGGGACGAGTGCAGTGTGGCGGTGGACTGGTGGCGAGGTAAGTCACTCTCCCCTTGCCTCTTCTTCGGCACGTGGCCTTTGGGCTTCTCCCGGCCATCGCATCGCGCCCGCAAGAGGAGTATAGAAGGAGAAACATATACGAATAATGGGAAAAAATTGAAAGAAATGAAATTTATTTACATGTGGGATGGTACATAAAATTTATGTAGGTCTTAAGTTATACATATATGAGTCCACATGTCATTACTCATAGGGTGTGCAAATACATTGTCTTACAAAATACATACATACATAACTTCACGCCAGGTCCCTTGCGGGGTGGGTAGGCACGAACAACAGAGCGCCATTTTGGCTTATTCTTACACACCTCACTTGCTTCTTTGACATTCATAGTTCTTGTCATGCACGCTCGTCTGTTCTTAAGGCTCCTGACATCACCTTCTGCTAGCACACGTCTTACAAAATATATGATTAAAATATTAGTTACGTTAACTACGGCAAAAATTAAAGAATTGTTGTATGTCAAAAGATAATAATGTCAGATAAATATATTCATGTAAATGTCTTACAGCCTCATCTATGTCTTGTTCCAATTAAAATAATCATGCACCGAGTAAAAACCAAAAACCAATTGTGAAGACGGACTTTACATAAATTTGAATGAGCCATTCTTATATAAACAGGCAAATTATTTGTACCTTTATATAAGTGTTCTAATACTGGAAATAAACCAGACTAGCTAATGGAGTAATAGACTGTTCTGAACAAACATATGCCCGTCGAAACAGACACCAGAATTCCTGATCAGATTTTCCAAATACAGTTGGATAAGTATAGAATGTCTTTAAACGCTCGAACTTGTAAACGCGATGGATCTATCTTGAACACTTCAGCTTTCAGTTCGAAGCTATTTGCGGAACTCTGCCTTTTCAAGTCTACTTTTTTGCTTGCAGACGGACGACAAACTGTGCTGAATATTTTTGCTGCATGTTATGACTTCACCCAGCCGTGTCGCTTAATAAGTTTGAAGATAGATGTGGTGGCGCTGGGTTTTAATTGATAATTATTGTAGACCGTTAGTATTAGAAGGAATGTGGGACAATTTAGAAGAGAAGCATCGGAGTAATAGCCCCACATCATACCTTGGCTTCTCAATCCACTTCACTTGTATCACCAAGTAACCTTTTATCGGCCTATTTACGCTTTTATTTAATTAATTTAAGATCTCTCTTTGAGTCTAATGGCGAGTTCCCTTTTCGCACGCACGTCAATCTTTCTTTAAAATGTCATCAAATAAAATAAATCACTCCGCTATTGTAAATATATTATAATATAAAATAATTTAATATAAAAATACATATATAAAAAAAATATAGGGTTAGAGAGAGTAACCCGCTCCGCGCTGATTACAAATACACGCTGTAAAAAATAATTGAAAATATATCATCTTTTCTTCTTGTCATATATAAAAATGAACGTTTGTCTGTATGTCCTTTATAGAATCGTAAACTATACATTTGATTATGTGATTATGTTTATCAAAGTTGTTGTGCAAGAGCCAGAGAAGGTTTCTGAGTTGGTTCACAATTGGACCCGGTAGGTGGCACTGCTGTCGGCATATCTATTGAAGCTTTTCTGGGGAGGACGAAGTCTGCCGGAACACCTAGTATAAATTAAAAACATCTTCGTTGCATTGTAAATAAATAAATATCTACCATAAACACAAATAACATAAGCGGTCTGCGAAGTAAAGTGAGGAGCTGAGGAGAAATATGTCTATACTTCCCGTCAAAATGGTCCCATACTTCTTTATTTTATAATTTGACATAGTTCGCTTATCAACAAATCCAGCGCCGCCACATCATGTACTTTTATGTTAATTACTAGCTGTCCCGGCAGACATCGTCCTGCCCGGTAAAAAAAAAATTAGGGGTGGACTACCCCTAACATTTAGGGGGATGAAAAATAGATGTTGGCCGATTCTCAGACCTACCCAATGTGCACACAAAATTTCATGAGAATCGGTCCAGTCGTTTCGGAGGAGTATGGCAACGAAAACTGTGACACGAGAATTTTATATATTAGATTATTTATTTACAAAGTGAAGAAGATATTCTTGTTATATTTTATTATAGCGATGGAATTATGTATATCATATTTTTAAACTTTGCGGTACAATGCGGTTCTTTTGCATTAGAGAAGTCGGTCTACTTACCCAACGGTCGGCTAGATAAGTCAAAAATGTGTAACCACTACCACTACACTTGGAAAAAGTGGCTAAATGGAATAACGTGATCCTTACTTTTGTACTTGAATCCCCAAGTGATCCGAATGGTATTTTAGAGATGTTTAAATGTCATGGAGTTTTCATCGGAACTTGAAGTGTGTATATTACTGCGCGGTTTTATTTAAAAAATGTAAAATATGCAGTTAAATCTGTCACCTATGAAAATACTGAAACGATTAAACTTGTTTGTGTAATGAAGATTCGTGCTCCATTTATGTCGAAATTGAAAGTCCGAAAGTAAATATCGTGTATGTACTATCTATCGGCTTTACCGAGTGATAAAAGTGAAAAATATTTTTTTAATATTTCGTTAAAGAACTTTATACTCAAGAAAAAATACAGTTCACTTATATGAAATACAACCATTAACACTCTAACATAAATTCTATAATTTAAAAGCGGGCAGACATACAAACTCATAAACATATTACGTGAACAATAAAATACCTTTACATATGTGAAAATAAAATAAATATTTCCAAGCCTTACTTTTGCAGTCTTAAAGATTTACGAATAAAAATAGCTTTAAATCTAAGTAAAAACATAGTAAATTAGGGTTACTATACAATAGCGTTTTTCAAGGTCTCGTGTCTTTCGGCTGTTTTTCTAAATTTTATATAGGTACTGTAGTTTGTTAATAATAATAACTTGCAGGGGAGCGTTTGGCGAAGCCTTAGGTAAGTAGCGACACCTCGGGACTGACTCCGGGGGCCAAGGAAAGGCCCTCACTTCCGTACTTGCTTTCGCCAGCCGGCACGGAGAGGAGATCGCTAGAGCTAAGACTCAAGCTCCAGGGGTGGAAGTGATAAATGGCATAACGTCAGAAGTAGCTTCGGTGAACCTGCAGCCCACCTCTCTACACCCTTTAGCCACTCACACTCATTTTCCCCTGTCTTCTATGGCATTTTTAGGGGCATTTTTCCATGTTCCCTAAACATTGCGATGGGCAGACGCCATAGTCCTCATATTCCCAGACCCATTAGCCCGGTACTTTTTGTTCTCATTTCTTACAATAGTCCTACACAAGGCTCGACCTTAAGTGCACTTTTATGTGCTGTAGACAGGGATATCGCCATAAATAATCGCCACTCAGTATCACTCTACGTGTTGGCCTTCTCATGGCCAACAAGCTCTCCAAAAGTCCGGGCCATTTTTATGGCCCATGGTCTTGCGAGACATACATATGAAGAACTAATATTGTTATTAGTTTCTTAGATTTTCTGTAAAAAAGAGAAATAAATATAAAAGACGCTAACAATTTTTTTCCATAGAAATGTTACAAAAAATGCTAAGAATAAAATACTTTTTTAGTTATCTTTTGAAGAAATTTATATCTTTGTACTTCTCTACTTCTTACGCAACTTGTTATAAATATTCAAATTTCACCCTTACTTTTAATTATTTTGCAAAGTAAGTTCGTCTCTGCACCCTCCTAATAAGGATGTCTAATTTCTGCGACATTGAATGCGCAATAATGCAAGTGTCTCATTACCAAAGCCAGGCAAAGGGGTCAGAAGGGAGCGTATTAATTACAAAAGCTCCCTTCAAAATAGTACACTGAAATATTATCATTTTCAAGTGTTTAGGGTATCGACCATTTTTGATATTCGACACTGGCTTAAAGGGTGAAAGGTATCTTAGTACGGCCATATAAACCTAAGTGAGACGAGGCATTTTAATTTTTGAATAACGGAATTATATTCGTGCAGGAACGGAGAAAGAATACAATTTCCTGTCGCCAGGCGGCCTGTCATAATAACAGGTGATAAAACAACCTACAGCCAGGTGATAACGTATTTGCGTTACGAAACCTGGTCTAAAGTATGCCGCCATAATAACCTTGAAACGTGTTCCGACGTTTAGCGTAACAAATGTCCATAGGCGATGGTAACTCTTTCCCATCAGGTTCACCATCACGGCCGTCTGCCTGCTGAACTCACGCAATTCTTCTTCTTTCTTCTTATATATGTAGGAATGTTAAGAATGTTTAATGTGTAACGGAACGCAAGTGTAGATTGAATGAGATGAATGAATGTTGAAGATTGATTGATTGAGAATGAATACAGGGACAGTCGGAAGTCGGAGCGAGAGAGGGTGCGTGTAAGACGTTATTTAAGGTGTATTCTAAAAGTGTAATTAATGTTATTTCAAGAAGTTCAGTTTATTGAAGCGAGCCAACATATTTTATCAGCCAAACACACCACCCCTCACATATATATAAATGAATGTTTGTCTGTATATTCATTATAGAATCGTAAACTATACATTTGATCATTTGATGATGCTTAGCAAAGTTGTAGTGCCTGAGCCAGAGAAGGTTTCTGTGCTGGTTCACAATTGGACCCAGTATGTGGCGCTGCTATCGGCATATCGATTGAAGCTTTCCGGGCAGGACGACGTCTGCCTGGACAGCTAGCAAATAAATAAAATATCAATATACAATTGATAAAAGGCTTTTAAAAACATATTACGTTTATGTTAAGTCAAAAACGATTTTTATATCATTTTGAATTATATAATATAATATATGAACGTAGCCAGCTTCTGGGCACCTTACCATAGAAGACGGTGATCTGGCTCAGTATTATTATAGTCTTGAGGACTATGGTAGAATACAATACAAATAAGTTTTCTTACATTGTATTATAGTATGTAATTTTTATAATTTTACATTTTTTTTACATATAATAATATATAATAATCATCAGCTATTTATTTATTAGGTACGTAGAATGTCGAATGAATGATGAATGTGAATCCCGATTACTACTGTTTATTAATGTTGAACTATGTTGTTTTCAAGTCATGGTACCGCCATCTCTTGTTTAAACCACAATACACTTTCTTGATACATACCTACACATTCTTTCTCTTTTTGTATAATAGTATGTGCGTATATCTATTTCTGTCTTCCTAATTTCCCATTACAACTGGACGATTTCCCTATTTTGTCGTCAGGTTCATTAACAGTGTTAAAAAGACAGACATGTAAGAAATGATAATATTTTTGGTAAGTGCAGTGAGTTATTGAAACAAAGTAAATTCAAACTCAAATTTGATTGTTATTGTTTGAATGATTAGTTAGGGGGGTTTCAGTTTCCCTGTATGTGTAATATTTACTTCTGAAGGCAAGGTGGATGTTCTTAGTTGACGGGGTTTTGGGTGAGTTTATATAATAGTGTATTCTATTTATTTATTGTTATCCGAAAAACATTTACATAACACGTGAAGGCACCAAAATTATGCTATTATTTTCAGCGACTTCATACGGAATATCCGGGGTATTTTTTACCTACGGAAACCGCACGCACAACTACTATAATTACTTTTGTACTCAGTAAAATTAAAAAACAATCAACCAGCGATTACAGAAATAAAACACATACATACTAACTTGTCAAAGGCGATACAAAAACAAAATAAATTCCAAAAATAAAACATGGTGCAAACCAGAACCGTTTTTTCATCTATACGTATCTCTTTTTGCGTTATTTTTCCATAGAAATTTTCATTACCGATTTTTCTTCCTTCAAGATTAATTTGATATAAGGAAGTCTATAGTATACACTCTATACTGTTCTCCAGGATAGAATTTACCTCCTTGACAAATATCATTACTGAATTTCTTTCGCATTTATAATATTACTACAGATTTATTAAAACAAAAGATTTATTTGCAAAGAAGCAAAAATAGGTTTAACTATTTAGACGTATTATTCGATTCAAGTTTAATTATTTGTTTCGAAAAATCAAAGTCAGAAGGTTTGCCAATTAGTGCAGCGTCTAGGAGGAGTTAATTGATATAGCTTTCACAGCGTACTTAACCACGTATTAGATTTCATCGCATAAAGTCGCTCTGGTTTTCATTGCTTACATGTCTTTCGTGAGTCAGTCAAATCGGTCCAGTAGTTTCCGTGCAAACGGAACAGATAGACAGAGTTACTTTCGTATTTATAATATTAATAGGAATTTGAGACATGTTCTTGTAACGTCCGAGACATTAATTCCAAAAACAATTAATACATCTACACACACACATACAAAAATATAGGTACACAACACACAAAAATTATTTTTATAGGTATTATTGTAATGAAAGTTATCTTTAATGTTTAAATTAATTAAAAGCTGTTCATCTGACACGAGTAATATTAGTACTTAATAAGGTCCCAACTTTAAATTTTTATATTTTTGAAACAAAATTAAACAATTTATAATTAATAAAACTACGTTTTAACGGTTTTAAGCGCGGAAATTAATTGATTTTGGTTATTCCGACGTTTCGGCCGCTGTTCAGTAGCCGTCATCATGGATCAAATTACCGCGCTTAAAACCGTCAAAAAGTAGGTCTATTATGTATACAAGTCGTGAAAACTAAAAAAAATACCATTTATAATTATTATTAATCATTAATACATACATACATACATAACTTCACGCCAGGTCCCTTGCGGGTAGGCACGAACAACAGACAACAACAATAGCTAATTATTATTAACTTCTACTTACTATCAAACACATTTAGGACAACGCGTATGCATCTGTTACATCCTTAATAGAGTTTAAAAAAGCTATTTCGCAGCAAGATCGGGTCGCTCCAGAAATATACAGGATATTTCCGATAGACTAATTAATTCTATATTTTTTCATTCCTTGCACTTAAGTACCTATTTTGTTTCCTTTTTTATGATTTTTTAGATAAAAGGAACAAGAATACTCTGATAAGCTTATGCGTCAGGAGAAAGAGAATTTAAAAATCTAGCCACGTGGAAATAACTCAGTGTCGGAAAAAGGCGTGGAATAAATACTGCACGTCGTATAAGTTTTTGAGAAAAGTTATTGGTGATATACATAAACAGATGGTAACAAACAGATAGATAGACCATACTGTAGTTTATACAGCGTGGCTAAAGGCTCTGTGGTTGAGTGGCTAAGTCTTTGCCGGCTATCTCACTGCAATGCAGAGGTTCTAGGACGGTAAGTTTTGGTAACTAATTTTCTTCGTAATTTAATTTGGTTTGGATATCTAGGATCGGCCCCAGAGTAGTGAGTTGTATATTACCCATAACACAAGCAGAAAAATGATATAATGGTTACATTTAGTAACTAATACTTTTTAATAATTTAACGAAGAAAATAATATCACCAAAAATGAATATTTTTTTATTGCAAGAGTTCAGCAGACAGGCTGACAGGATACCTGATGGAAAGCGGTTACCTTCGCCTATGGATAGTTGTAGCACCTAAGGTAACCAATGTGCTGACGCTCTCTAAACAGAGATTGGAACCTGCCACTAATGTCGGGATGCAACTCAAGGTTGTTATGGCGCGTAATGCAGACCAGGAGTGGTAGCCATCTAGGCAAATACCCTACCACCTGGCTATGGATTGTTTGGTCGCTTCTTAAGTCAAGCCACCGATAAACTTAGTTACGGACGCCTTTATGACGCCGACGACATTTTATTATAAGCTTACACATTCGAAGAATACAAGCTCGAAAACCATTCTAAAAAATAGTCAAAGAAGTTTCTTTGAAAAGGGTACAAAATCAAAACCCTTAAAACTATAATATTGTCACGTCAAGCGTCCGCCTTCCTCGCGTCAAATTGAGATGACAAAGAAGGCAGTGACGTTGTTGTGAAATTCCCTGTAATGTTGGTGCATTCGTCTAGATATACTTTATTTTATTCCGCCACGAATTCTCTGGAAGAGGTCGCTTCTTAGCGATAAGACCGCCCATTTTGCACTTAGATATTTTTAGATTAGAAATTCTTCTGTGATTTAGTAATGGTGTACAATAAAGCTTACCTATCTATATTTATGTGCAAACCACTCTGATGGACTGTAGAATCACCCCCCCCCCCCCCCATCAAAGTTGTAACTTTATAAATTGTATACCGTATATAATTACGCAGATTTTCCCGGTAATTTGTATGATTGTTGCGAAAATTACTTATTATTAATAGAAACAGGATCGATTGACATTCAAAAGTTTTTGTGTAAATTTTTATTACAAATTGTACGAAATTTTTAAGCATTTCCGACTTTTTTAGTATCCAACCTGGGTTGGTCCCAAAGAAATTTTCGTGTAGCTCCAATAGTTAATGTTCATTTCTTTACTGCCCCGTTCCATGTTACTATTCTGTTAAAATATGAAAATATTAATTACTGTTACACAAAAAAAATTTAGTCGAATTTGCTGCTCCTAAAGGGAGCACATTTTAGACCATTATACCAACAGGCTGAGTAGGCTGGAGTTTACTCAGTCTGTTGGTATATTCGCCACTGGTAATCACCACACTTGAAGTATAGCATTGCAAAATTATGTCATCTAACAAACAGTAGAAGTAGCATAACCAAATATTAATAGTACAGTAGCCTACATGCTACATGGGTAATTTTACGTTTTTATAAGAACCTGATCATCGTAAATGCTAGTAATGATTGGCACTTCAATAATAATATGCTTGCGTATTGACAATTAGTGTATAAAGACTAAAAAGGGATCGAATCATCTAACAGTACTTGAAGTGTACCGAAAGCCTTGTCATTTCCCATTTCGGCGGCACTTCGCTTCGATGCTTTTTCTACTATTTTCGGATAAAACTAATTTTGTGCTTTGTTGACTTTAGTTGTTATATTTTCATTTCGATTTCTTGCTTTCTCTGCCTGCGGTGTGCGCGATAACCGGTCCGTTTGGCCATAAATCACTTTGTTATTTTCATTACATTTGAGCTCTCCTTTCCCTTGGTTTTACTTTTTTTTTGATGATAATATTGTTCAATATTTTATATTTGTTAGTGTAACTTGTATTACTGCTTTGTGTTTAGCGTTATCTGTGAGAACTTAATAGACAAAGAGCGATGTATACAGGTTTATTTTCCTAGTGTGCTTTTAAATCTTAAACAATGCTAAATAGCGAAATAAACTTTAAAGAGAATGTAAACAGATTTTGACGAAAACTAAAGTGGTATCAATAGAAGTTCAAAAATCAATTAGCCTGGTCAAGAATCGAATAGGTTGATTTTGAAAAAATAAAAACAGCCTGTATTATTATACAAAATCATAGTGCAGATTGTAAAGATCAATTTCTGTGAAGGAATATCAAACGGTATTAAAGTATGAGACGGCGTTGTTTTTAAATAAACTCTTCTAATGCTCCACCTCTTAGCTGGGGGTTGTTTTGTGACCTCTTTCGACAAAGATAATTCTATAAAATAATTTAACCTATGTAGCGGCCAGCAGGCTGCCTAAGCGACATAACCGTGGCAAGCCGCCTTTACGTTATTCGCCGCCCGCGTCGCCCTTACCGCGCGCGAGCCCCTATCTTTCAGACAGCTAAACGCTGACACAGTCTGCTTCGGTCAGCGCGCGAGTACGTCTTGTCGCGGTAATCTTCAATGCTCGAGAATTTTACGCGCAGTTTGTTATCTATGATGTAATTATGTTAACCTTGTTTTTTTACTTAATATAAAATGTGCTACAAAAACTCACTTTTATTACACAAACCGGCAACCATCCACCACACCTATGTATATTTAATTGTAGTGGAACACTAACAAGTTAATAGATGGCGCTGTGCAATAATTGAGGTTGAAAGCATTTCCCGAAACGTACAAACAATATAATATTGAACAATAACAGATGGGCCTAAACCTGCGAGGTACAACAATAGCTTCACTGGAAGATTCTCCTTTGAGACGGAGAGGCATTCCATTTCGCTCGTCCGCCCCTTCACAATGAAAGTTTTAACACTCCACGAAACCTGTTCTTATTATAATGGCTCATATGTCACACTGGACTCGAGCCTCCCACTACAGGGATATCCGTTGATAGTGTACCCGCCACGCTTATCCAAGGCTGCGAGGCAGGTTTGACATGGTTATCTCGATGTGCAGGTTAGAAAACTCCTTACCTCGTGTACTCATATGAATTTTATGATTTTTCGAGTCCTTGTCACAGGTGGTCACAGTCGTGAGACTCTTCCCTTCCACATATTTTACAATTTTAAACCAAGAAATAATTAAATTAAAACAGCAGTTCCTAATTAGTTTTATTTCCATTTAAATATTTTTAATCAATTAAACACTTATACAGATAAGAGTTGGAAATATTTTGAAGTTTTTCGTTGATAGTTCAAATTTCGTGTTTTAAAGCTGAAATATTGTTTTTTTAAATGTGACTTCATGAACTGAAGAACCCCTCCCACTCCTTGTCACACTTCATTCCGTCCCGCTTAACCAGTGACGTAATCTATTGATAGCCCCTAAGTGAAGCATGCATTCCATTCGGGATTCGAAATCGGGCCCTTTGTCCTATCAAGTAACCTATGTTCTTACTTATTTAAAACTTTTACATACTTTTACGAGCCGCGAGACTCGAATTAAAAGGCCGTTAGAATTACTATAGAGTTTATTAGAACTATACAAACATGTATAACACAGGTACAAATATAACTGAACACAACAAGTCCACACGTAATACAGAAGGTCGTAATTCAATAACACGCGCAAAGTTCGTCACTAAATAGATAACCGAATGTCGCTCGTGGTTATCGCTTGACTGCCTCGACCCTCAATCGACGCATTGCTTTATGTTGCTCAGATGCAAAATGTCTGCCCGGCCGCGTGATCTGGATTTCCTAAAATCAGCAATGACTGCCATAAGAGATTACAATACGCAATGGGCTGTTTTTGTTAAAGTTAAAGAAGTTGTTAAAGAAGTCCAAATGCCGAAAGGTAATAAAATGTGTTTACATAAATACCTGTATATGCAGGTGTGAATTTGTCTTTGTCGGCGTCTAGGTCGTAACAATACAAATCTTTATCACTTGTTACTTCTTGAGTACAAAGCAATCCTTTCAAAGAAACTTTAAGCCTTAAAGTTTTAATCCTTGCTGGGAATATCACCCGGTGAATATATTAGGTGCAAGGTACTATAGTTCCCATACCGTGCTGGTGACTTATGAACGTTGAGTTTCTGCCAACTTTTCTTAAGTTTACCCAAACTTGAAGAACGGATAGAAAGGAGTATGGAAAAAATGGACGCGGTAGTGTTCAGATTATATGATTTAATTCTTGTCGAAGAGCTACGGCTTATAAAGTGGATAATTTCTCAATCGATCTAATAAACATATGGAGTACTCACACCTTTGGGCTGGAGCACTTGCCTACCAACTTAATCTCCTGGACAGTATTCAACGTCGAGTCGTTCGCGTTGTCGATGATCCCATACGGTCACAGACGGTCTAGATACGCTTGGCCTTCGGAGAGACTTTGCTTCTCTTTGCGATTTCTACCGCCTGTATGAAGAATAACTGTTTAGAATGGTGCCTTCTTCCCCTTTCTACCATCGCACCGCTTGCCATCGGATGGGAGTTCACCTCCACTCCCTTGAGCCGCTTCGCTCATGTACACAACTGTTATGTAGAACGGTTCTCTTGCGTGCTGTGAGGATTTGTAATGAGCTCCCGGCCGAGGTTTTCCCACAGCGCTACGATATGGAGTTTTTCAAAAAGGGTGTCATAAAATTGCTTAGAGGCCGACAGCGCGTTGGTGACATCTCTGATGTTGCAAACGTCCATAGGCGACGGTAATCGCTTACCACCAGGTGGGCCGTCAACCTGTCTGCTGTACTGCAGCTATAACAAAAAAAAGTTCTATTAGTGTCACAGGACACCACATTTCGGATGAACAGATGGTCAAACCACCATATAGCTCAAGGTTATCCTATATACTTGGGGTTTTATGTCATATTATTATGTGGTTTTGGAGGTGGGCACTGAAAACCAGTCTTGAAACAAAGTCTGTTTCGGCACAGCAAAATGCTCAGTGCCAACCTCAATTCTAAACTTGCGGTATACTATTTCTGTACGTAATAAATATATTTTATAATCTGTTGGTATTATGTGTGTCGCAATTGGAAATAAATATCTTCTTTCTTTCTTTCATATTCAAGATTGGCGGTTTCCATAGGTAAACTTTCAACGTTATTTCGCCTTCACATCTAGCAGGTCCCCAAGTCTGTAACTTTCATAAAAAAATCATGCCAGTGCGAGTCAAGATCCATTCGACAGATAAATTGTCAAATATCTGTAGTAACTCAAATTCATTAAATCAGTTTCGAACAAATCAAAATTGATTCAATATTGAGCCGAGATCGGTTACAGACTACCAAACCGTTAAGAGTTATGGTTCCAATGCGATTCGATAGCCAGTTTAAACTACAGACTCGGGGTCCTGATGTCGTGTTAAAATAGGTTAGCACATTAACTCTGAAAAAAAAAAACATTTTTTTACTAAATTCGTTTGTATAATATGCAAAGTGCTTTACTAATAAAGTGACTAAAAATACAGAGAATAATACAGAATGTAGCATAAAGAATGGATTACTATTTACTTACTTAAAATATTTACAATAAATAAATATATATGTGCAGTCATACTTAAAATAAATTTACCCAAAACCTTATATCAAATTTCTTTTGCCAAATTGATTAATCGGCAAAAATGATTTATGTTAAATATAATGTCTGCAATCTTTTTCGTAACTCCATTATAGTATATCTGATGTGTAGTACTAGCATGAAAGATTTATGTACGCATTCACTTAATGTACTGGTTCCAATTTTATATAACACTCTCAATCGTTCCAATTCATATTAAATGTATACTTTTCTGTTTTCTCTTTTGTATCGATTTATTTTAATTATTTAGTATCGGCCAAATAATAAATAATAATAATAAATTTTTATTGAACTAAAAAATGTCACAATTATACTTGTGTGACAATGATACTTAAATTAACTAAACTTAGAAACATAATAACTAATATAATGACAAGATCAATTATAATAAGTATTAAATCGACAATAATAATTTGAACTGTTCTTTATATTGCCGAGTTGTTGAAGTAGCGCTGTCTTCCTAGCTAGGTTATAAATAACTGTGTTAAGGAATCGCATACTAATCAATAGGATGATACTGACGGACGTTAGTCAATTTAAGTATTATATTGGTGTAAATATATTGGTGTTTTTGTAACACGTGCACTTAAAATATTAAAAGCAGTGCAATTATGTACTGTTATATCGAAGCTAGAGAGTGTTATATTGTTACGAGTCGCGAGGCTCGAATTAAAATGCCGATGGAATTATTATATAGTTTATTAGAACTATACATTTTTATCACAAAGTAAACAAAAGAATTACAAATGCCCAAATGTAATAAAATTTATTTCTACAGCCGATCAGGTGTGAATTTGTCTTTATCGGTCGTGACAATATAATACTGGATCCAGAAGTGTTGTAATGTTGTTGTACCCGGAAAAAACTGGCACCGGCATTTCGATTTTGATAATATCCTAAAAAGCACCCCACTCTTTTTTATAATAAAATCATTTTTTTTACACCATTTTTAACTCAAATTTATTAAAATTTATTTTTATTTTTAGTTGGATTTTCTATAAAAACGTATTTTTTAGTTTTTTTTTAAACTTTTGTTTATTGTTTTTGCGTATCTCGTCAAATCAAATTCTTAGTTTTTTCCTATTTAATTATATCTACTGGAAACTACGCTTATTAAAAATGAAGGCCTCAAAAGTTCTATATAAAGACCTTCGTAATTCATCATTTTTAAAAAAATTCTAACGATGCCGAGATATCTACCTGCACGATGTTATAATTAACGTGCTATTTATCACGTCCTGTTGGCAGATGTTAATTCCTCTGTAAGCTTATTAGAGGGCCATAAGCCTCTAAACCCGGATGCGATAGGCTAAATTTTGGTTAAGGGGTGTCATATGAAGCGAAAAACACTATTAACTGTTATTAACTGATGGTAGGGTCATCTTTACTATGTAACAATAAATAATGTATATATATTTTTATAAATAAGATAAATAGAATACTTTATTGCTCATCAAAATAAACAAACACAGAAACATAATGCATAACTACTAACATAGTGTTACGAGTTACACAGGACTGAATTAAAATGTCGTTGGATATACTATAGAATTTATTAGAACTATACAAACACGTATAACATAGGTACAAATATAACTAGACACTACTGTGACAAACTGCACGATTCAATAACACGCACAAATTCCGTCACTGTGTATCGCTTATTGAATGTACGTCTTGCACGTATAGTAATCCTCACTTGACTGCATCCCCCCGTTCGGGCATCGTTTTATACTAAAATCTGCAATACAACAAAGGACCGAGCGGACTGAAGTTTCAGAGAAACCGTAATCTGCACACCAGCGACAGGTAAACAAGTACAATAAGAATAGGCTATTGTTAAACACGAAGTAAACAAAAGAATTCCAAATGCGGGAAGGGTAATAAACCAGGTGCGCATTTCTTTGTCGGTATGTAACACTACTAACACTAATTTATAAATTTAATACATAAATAGATCCAGACACATTATATAATACCGATATATACATATATACGAAAGAATCTAAATAAATATATTTATTAACATTATATATTACAAGCATTTTATATTAGCAATAGATAAATAAGTGAATGTTTAATATATTAGACATATTTATTTAAAAACAGATAGTACTTTCTAAGTGAGTTCCGAAATATAGGTAATATTGGCCTAGCATTTGATATTTCTATTCTCAAAAAATGCATTGGTGTATGTGATTAGTGTAAATAGGTTACCCTGCGGAATATAAGTGAATTTCTGCTGTAATGTTAAGTAATATTCTTCTTCTGACTCCAAATATGGCGTGTCGGGCAGATGGAGATAAAGAAAAAGTAGGAAAGCGGACCCTGTGCGTCGAAGATCGATCTCCGAACGCAACCGGGATTTAACGCTCGGATGATGATGACGATGATGGGCAGATGGAGATAAAATGAAACAAATGATTAAAATATATAACTGTCTTATATATAACAATTATTATAAAAGAAAAAAACATAATTATAAATATTCATATTGAGTTAAAGTAACGAAGAAATTCAAAACAGTTTACAAAAAATAAGGTTTAAATTGCACAACCGCCCAAAGAAAACAAGCATCTAAACAAAATTCGAGAAATACAAGGAATGGACTAAAATTAGTGAACATAATTTCCAATGTATATAAACAAAGTGAATTATGATTTACTAGATAAACGATTTTATTAATAATAATTTTCATTTTGAGATATTTATCTAAACGGAGTTGGATGTCTCGCTCGCATATTACCACAGTTTTGAACTTATGAATTGACAGAATTTACTTACGACAATTCTGTCTGTATTCTACATATTTAACAATGAAACTACTAAAATCTCACAGAAATTTTATACAGATTTCATATACATGTCCACATATAAATAAACAATAATGTGGAATTTTTTTTAATGAACGAAACTGAATTAAAATTCGTAGTAGTAAACATTCGTAATATCTTGAGATACGTACAATACAGATTTGTCGTTGTAAATTCAGTTTATTATATATTCAAAAATGTCGTGTAGCTGCAGGAACGGAGGATATCGTATATTTGAATTTCGTATAATTCGGTTTTTATTTTATTTATTTATTACATTATCAAATTAAACTAAATACTTGAAAATAAACAAAATTATTAATAAACGGTTGTGAAAATTCCTTCACCAGTAGAAAGCTACATTATTCTTGAATGACATAGGGTAGATTTGATAGTGATTAATAATATATTTTTTTTTAATTCTGATACCCAGCGATGTGGGCACGGGTCAGCTAGTTATAAATAAGTTAATATAAAGTATTTAGCAAATCACCGCCAGAGGGAAACGTGCGCAGAAGGCTGGATGCATTGCAACGCTATACGGGAATGCTGATTGGTTACGCGAAATACAAACCAGCCTTCTAATCACGGGTGATATCAAAGAGTTTCTTACAAATTTCTTTGAAGAAACCAACGGACCTAAAGTTTCAACTCCAAACGGCACAAATATGTTGGGTACCATATATGCGCAGTTTGAGATCTTCATCTGTTGAAGTAGCGTTGCCAGCCCTTGACTTAGTCATTGGAAGATGCGATGCCGCCAGAGTGTCAACGCATGTCGCGTCCCACACAAGCGGCCGTCCCATCTACTAAGGAATAATTGACATTCCGTCCGGACTCTTGCCATCGACGCGCACCAAGCCTAGGTTGGCTGGCACGCTGAGAAGAGCTCGGCAGATGATGTCATTGAGGCTGGCATGGCGAGAACTTTGGCCATCACTGTCTATAATTTAGTACGTGCGACTAACGACAGTGCCACGAATACCCACACAGTGTAACCCTGGAGAACTTTAAACACTAGAACTTAAAGAAGAACTTCAAACAGAATATCTATGCCAAATCTTATGATAAAGTTTTTGAAACTTAAACATCTTCGTGCAGATGGGTAAACACCCTACCATCGTTACCAGGTTGTTTTGTTTCTTTCTTGAAATTGTCTTTCTCCGTTCCTGTACGGATAAAAAGGTTGGTAGACACTACTGTCGCATTTTTTGTGGCCGCCGTTGTAATTCACTAAAATACTTTGTCTTCATGGAAACGCGAACGAAGTTTGGCTGGCGCATGCTATTAGTTCATATAAATAAAAAAAATATTTTTATTTTATTTTATTGGAACAACAAACAGCTACATTATTAAAATTAAATACAAAATTACAAGTTAAAATATTAATTAATTACTAAAGGGGTTTTGGTAATCGCTAGGTTTAATATTAAATGTATACTTATAGACGGGAAGAAAAGAAAGTTAGTAAAAAAAGAAGAAGATAATAGAAATAGAATTACTGCTGTGTTAGTGTTTTGTGAACCAGGAATTTGAATTTAGAAGGTGAGTTGGAAAATATGTCTGTGTTCAAAGAGTTTATTATGGTTATCGACCATACGCGTGAGTGGAGAACGAAAGCTAGAGTTTGTGCGGTAACTCTTACAGCAAACAGTCTACCCGTGCGTACCTCTCTCCTGTGGACAGATCTTGGAACAGCATAGCACAGACTAGTTGACGAAAGTCATTATGATTTTACAATCTGACCAACGATACCCTATAAATTATAAAACACATACCCAGGCTACATGAAACCAATGCAAGGTCTGGCCCTAATTGCAAACGAGATTATTCACCCCACGTAAGGGAACCCCCGGACAAATCTAAATGGGCATAAGCTTAGTATTAAAATTCCGCATGCGAGCCGTTTACCTATTGTCTACACAAAATATCCTTTAATTATGTCAGCCGTCCTGCTCTTTTTATTAAAGTCATAAGACATAAGATACAGCGATTTAATCACTGCAGCCTCTGTAAGTAAGGGTTACTGGAATGTAAGAAGATGCGGGTTCAATTCCTAGCAAGGTAAATTTTGCAATAACTCAAACACACCCGAACAACTTCGAACCACTCCCGGGATAACACATATCCCACATTTTATTAAATAAAATTTACTATCGATAAGTGAGGAATGTAAAGTAAAAGAAACGCAATGTAAAGTAAAACGCAATGTATTTTACATTGCGTTTTTTTTTAATTGATCCGCGGACAAAAAGTAGATTTTAAGTCTAAGAATTTGCTGTCGATTAACGAAATCGTATCAATATCTGAAAATCAACGAGAAATCTAAACAAGATAGAGTACACTATGTAGCCTGGATATTAAGTTCTTTGATAGAAGGAAAGTACCCTTTCAGGAAAATTTTGCTATCATCAGTATTTAGGGTACTTTCCTTTAAACCAAAGCCTTTTTATCACCTACTAGCGGCCCCGTCCGACGTTGTCCTGCTCTGATAATAATAAAAATAATAACATGGGATCCGCCACCTACCGGTTCCAATTGTAGATTTAAACCGTCCGGGTACCCACTGAAACACACAAAAACAAAATCACCAAAATCGCTCCAAGTGATTAGGAGGATTCTAGCACCCGATCTCAGCGCCACCTACCGGTTCAAATGGGATAAGAAGTATCCTATGTCCGTCTCCTAGTTTTAATCTACCTCCCCACCAATTTTCAGCTAAATCGATACAGCCGTTCTTGAGTTATAAATGGTGTAACTAACACGACTTTCTTTAATATAGATTGAAAATTGAGAATTAGATACTCACCTATATATTCTAAACTTGAGAACTAGATACGTTTCTAGTGCTGTTAGTAAAACACTCGTGACTTAAACCCCGAAACGCGCGTGTAAACGTTAAACACGTCCGCTTAAGTACACAGGACAATAAGCGTTGTATTCAGGCGCGGATGTTCAAACAAAATGTATGGATGGTGGCGCGGGTTGAATTTTAATTGGCGCAAATTGCCACCACCGCTGACGGCGCACGTTTTTACACTGAAATTATGGCTACGGGAGAATACCCCCATTTTTGACAAGTATACCGTTACCATTTACTGAAATGGCGAACCAACTAAGAGTAGGTACCAAGGATGGGTATAGAGTAAATTAATTTGGAATTGTTTTAAAAAAGTACTAACGAGAAGCCCCACACTCACTCGTTCACTTGTACACATATCACATACATACTCACACATATATATACACATACCTACGCATACGCACATATTCACACACCTATACAAATATTATAAACACGAAATAATTTCCAAATGTATGAACTTCAAGATAATTTATGTTTTTCTAAGGCCGGCTCCACACGTTGCCCCAACACTGATACCAATGTTGGTCGGTTAATTTGGTGATGCGTACACACGTGGCTTTAATACTAGTTCCTTTGCGTCAGAGCCAATGTGAAGATGTCCGATACCGAAATTAAAATTGCTCTAAGCGCTTTTACAGTACTGAGTGCGTATACGTTATAATTGTTATTGAAAAAAAAAGGAAAAGCCACGTCAAAGAAGATGGTGGATGACGTACGCAGTCGTCCCATGTTGCAACAGGACTGAGCAAATCGCCAATATGTGGACGGATCTCGAACGTTGGCACAGATTCCTTTGATAAACCGACACTCATCGGCCAACTACCAACGGTCGCTCCAGCATTGGAGCCAACACTATTTTCCAGATCCACACGTTGGGCGAGTGGCATTGGGACCAACGTTGGTGCAACGTGTGGAGCCGGTGTTATATATATCAAACGAGTTGTCTGGGCGGTAACAACTGCAACACAGTATTTGTACTACAGCAGTTGTTTGCGATACCAAATTGTTGTCTGTACACTTATGTTAATCGTTTTGAATGAATTCTTTAATGCTTTGATTAACAACCTGTAACACCATGCAATCCGCTTTTATCAAACATCATTCGGTTAAATGTTCATATTGTTACAATAATTACATGCAGATAGTGAAAGAAAATATTGTTACGACCTAAATGCCAACAGAAGACAAATTGACACCTGCGTCTGTAGAAACACATTTTATTACGCTTTCGGCATTTTGACTTCTTTTGTTTTCCTTGTGTTTAAAATTGTAATTATAAAAACAGCTCATTGTGTATTGTAATCTATTATGGTAGTCAATAGCTAGGTGTGATTCTAAGAAATTCAGTCTATAGACATATTTTATTTGTGCAGTATAAAGCAATGCCCCAATAGAGACATCGTCAGTCGAGCGATAAGCACAATCGAAGCAAAACGTTTAAACTATATTCGGTTATCTATTTAGTAACGGACTTTGCGAGTCTTATTATATTTGTATGTGTATTATACGTGTTTGTATAGTCTAATAAATTCTAACAGCATTTTAATTCGAGCCCTGCAACTCGTAACAATATTATTGGTAAAACAGATGTGAAGTCAATCCCGCCAATCCACTCTTCACAATTTTTTACAACACATTATTTCATGGTTACACTGCAAAAAGCCAGTTCAAAGAAACGAAGAAAATGTCCTTTTTCTAGCTCAGACCATAGTTTCAATGGATATCTAATAAAATAACCGTAACCATTCTTAAAATCACGCATTATCCTTAAATTCCGACTTAAAGGTAAAAAGGGAAGGGATAATGCCTGCCACTTAAGTATACCGTCAACTATTAAATTTTACCGCCACATGAAAGTTAGGGATGTGCCGTATTCCGTAAAAGTTTATCCGAATCTTTATTGACATTATTATTAGGTTTGTTGATTCGGTAATTTATTTTCTCTTCACACCTAAGCGGCTGAAGTAACCGATTTTAAAGAAGTATCAGAAATAGTACCACTTCATTCTGATACTGAACTGGAACTGAAACGTTTTACTGGGTACCGAATTTCATATCTTTTTTTATTGCATGAGTTCAGCATATAGACAGACGGCCCAACTGATGGAAAGCGGTTACCATCGCCTATGGACATTAGTAACACCATTGTGCTGCCGCTCTCTAAAGCGAGACCGAAACCTAGCCACTAATGCCGGAACACAATTCAAGGTGGTTATGGTGGTATATTACAGACCAAGGGTGGAAGCCATTCAAGATACCCTACCACCTGGCTATGCCTTCTGGCCGTAGGAAATTGTATTTTTTGTCTGTTCGTGCACGTATGTAAAATAAATTGAATTTGAAATCAGTGTACTGCTGGAACATAAAAAATATAACTTAAATTAGGCTAAGCGTAACTACTTTAGCCAAGACAAAAGTAATATATTACTGCCATGATAAATCCCACAGTTAAGCGCAGCATCCTGCAAAAAAGTTCTGGCTTTATTTATAAAATTATAAGACCCACGGAAATAAGACTCATCAACTACCAAAAAGATGGGGATTCGTCTATTGACACAAAATATCTGGAGCTTTAAGGAGAAACGAATAAAGGCATAAAACCTCGCCCACCTACTACTATCATACTGCAATAACTGTGGTGGTATTTTATACCTGTCCGAATTTGTCATTAGTCTTTATGAATATGTAAAATTCTTTTGTACGTCTGTATATTACTGAACTCCTCTTAAACTGCTTTGCCAATTTGGATGATTTTTTTGGGGATATTTGAGTAGATACCTGAATGTCTTAGATTCACCATAGGTCCGGTAGGTGGCACTGCAATTTGTTTCAAGATTTTTACTTTTTCAGGGCATACAACGTTTATTTAATTATTATTATTATTATTAAAACATTTGTCAGAAACTCCAGTGTCCGTTTATTTAATACATAGTCACATAAATTCGGATATATCCGAATAATTCGCCCATCACTAAAACTACAAACATGTGCACACTCAGTATACCGTCAAGTGTGTTCGAATAGCTGCAATTAATGTTATCTTTTGAGTCGTTATCATTTTAATAGGCTTTTAGTGGGTAAGGGAGGCTAATGTCGCATTTATTCGCACCCATTGTACGGGAATCCCAAATTGCTAGGACGTCGTAATCGCTTCCTAGTACCGTTTATAACTAGAACATACTTTCCTGTTAACATTGTATTTTTATTGCAAATAAACAATTATAAATGGATACATACTGTTCTTTTAAGTCATGGTAGCTTAATGTCTAGTGCACGCGTCCCAAACTCAAAGGGCGCGGGTTCGATCCTGGCTGGAGATCATAGACCAGTTGCCTTTTCTGATCTAATGTGCATATTGTTACAATTACCAGGTGCAAACTACGGAGAAGGAAAACATTGTGATGCAACCTGCACATCGAGATAACCGATTATCAAACCTGCCAAGCCGCCTTGGACAAGCGTGGCGAGTAGTCCGTTCCTCCTATAATGGGAGACCCGAGCTCACTAGTGGGACATTTATCGGCTGGTATTATATATACCGTTTTAAAATAACCATTTAAACACACAATTCAATCAAAAGTTAATCTTCAAAAAAACAAAGTACAAGCAAATATTAATTTCTTATAGAAATAGTTTAGGAATCAGGTTTTAGTCCCACAAGTCCATTTCTACCTAAAGCAATTTTCTTAATAACAATCAAGTTGTAATACCGCCGTCATATCACAACGAATAATTGATTTCCTCGGAAGTCTGGGTTGCTCATAAAACCCTTGGCGGTTCCTAAACTTAATTAAGACTAAACTTCGATATAGTAACAATAAACCCCCAATATGTAGCTCTTAATATTAACCGGGTTGTCCATTCGCCCTTCGTTTATGTACTAAGTTGGCTATTGACTATTTCGCATTTAGAATGTGAATAAATTGTTGCACAGAGTGGACATTTGTTTCTTGCGCAAGCCGCGCAATAAGAACCAAGTTGCGACAGTTTAGCCATGATAATAGTAGGGGAGGCCAAGCGGGATTTTGGGATTTACTTGAACGTGGCAGAATAACATAAGGGGAGAAACCTTGCACCCTATTATGTAGCCCCACTATATATTAACCCTCTATACAGGGGGGGGAGGTTATTTTTTATGCTTCAAATTATTTATCAAATCGTCTTATTACGGACATTCCTCCACATAATTGTCAGATTGTGGATCAGCACGACAAGGACAACAAGCTGAACCGTCTGTACATTAATTTGACGCGCTCGACTACTTCAATGTAAATTTTTTTTTGCATTTTCAAAAATCGGTCATGGCTTTTGGTCGCGTCCAAATAGCCAGTCTTTTGAATAGGAGTTCCTTTAGGGTTTACTTAACATCCCATTTGAATATCTGACGCGCTTGAGTATTTCTGTGCGACTGTTTTTTTTAAACCTATACATGCACCCAGTGAACATTATATAACTTTTTTTATTTTTAGCATCTAATCTACACAATCCAAAAGGTCCCCGCGACGCTCGAGTAACTCTACATTTAGCATCTTGGGCTCCCCTACTACAGCGATTTCGCGTCTGGAGTGCAGTGTTCTCCACTTGTGTTTTATACGCTCGTAGATGGCACTGCGTAGGCCTCTTCAGGCAAAATTAAGGCCGGTAGACTCGTTGGGAAGCAATTCACAGCGAGTTTCCCTGGCAAGAGGATCTTTTGTAAGTTATTTTATTGTGATTTAGAGAACGGAGTCACCAGAGAGCGAGCGAGGGGTCGGTGCAGGCAATTTTCGACTGTCGTCTATCTAAATGGACCGGAGTTTGGAAGAAACTTTTTTATCCAGTTCCCCATTATCCGTGGTAGAGGGCCACTGTTTACGGGAGCATGGGTGGAATCGCCTCTACTTTACGAAGTGGTATGGCCCTACTTATCAGAAGAGTTTAACTACGTTATATATCCCTGGCATTCTAGATATAAACCCTCATAGGTAGGTTGAATGGGTAGTTCGTTCGGCCTCCTCTTTTAGTGGAGAAGATCTCGTTTGCCATTTGGTGCAAGTGTCCCACGCGCACACGAAGCGCACGGCACTAGGTAATGCTTTTTGTTTTCTGTATCGAAGACCCATGTGTGTGTCACAAGAAAAGACATTCCCCCTGAATTAACAGAAAGAATACAGCTATTTCGATGAATGATGGTCTGGTTCACTGGAAGTAATGCATTAGGCAACTATGGGGGGTTTATTTATATTGTGTGGTGTATCGTAGATAGTTACCCTGTTGGATAGGGTGACGCACCATTGGCGAGAGCAAATGGCTCTACCCAGTGGGAGCTAGGCTCTACGGCTATAGAAGGGAGTACAAAATAAATCGACGAGTAGTTGTCAAAGTTCTCACTCTCAAAGTCAAAGTAATTTATTTGTTTGAAACATGGAAATTTTTGCCGTTTTTACGCTTATGCTTTTGATGTATTTCTTGTTTAATTAATGTAACATTAAACTTAAGACTATATGCACTAAACTCCTACGTAATATTTAGAACCTATATCCAATTCCAAAAATATAAATGGTGCATTATATATCAGGTGAACGAATATGAATGGCTGCTCAGTCGAAGCAAGCCCTGACCCTCAGTTCAACTGATGAAAAAAGGTGGAGGAAAGAAAAAAAATGAACGCTTATCGTCACTGCAACCGTGTAGGGAATGATCCAGGATTTAGGCCGGATTCGAGCTGCCTTGCGTTGCATAAACACTACACTGGTTAACGGGATATAATTGGCACTATGACAAACGGTTTCCATGCACAATTCCGCAGTTTCTCATCATTTCTTTACTACTAAACGGTGAGCGTGGCGTCGTTGCGATAGTACGGCAGCCATTGACATTGACTCGGCCAATGAGACACAAGCGTGTGCGCCGCACCCTCTACTGATGATCGGGCGAACGAAGATGTGAGAGAAGAAATGTTGACATGAAACAGGACTGTGACGGCGCGACGAAAGCAGGTCTGAAAATTACTTACTCACTTAAATTCACCATTAAGTACAAACAAGCCCACTTTACCCTATTCACTTATTAATACGTCGTAACTTAAGTTTACTTAATTAAAACTTGGACTTATATGGCAACCCTGGGCTTATTTACGAGAATTTTTAATTAAGAAATCAAGTACTCTGAGCCGTAAACTGAACTTTGATTAAAGGCGAACAATAAAAATGGATCGTAAAGTGAAAATATTAAATTTTGAAATAAAAATTTAATAAACACGGAAATTTTGAGGATTAATGTTATTAAATTCTAGAGACAATTAATTGTTTTACTTTAATATCTTCACAAATAAATTTTGATTCGCAAATAATTATTTTCAAATTCATGTAATTAGTTTAAAGTATTTTAATAATTTTTTGTCAAAGTTGTTAATTTATTATGTTTATATATATATATTCTATAATTAGAAACAATCGATACCTTAATTCTCTTTATTTAAAGTTTGTATATCTTGCGTCTATCACATCACATTGTTGGACCTATTGCAATTTACGGAGCAAATTTATTCTATTTTTTGTTGCATGAGTTCAGCAGACAGGCGGACGGCCCACTTGATGGTAAGCGGTAACCATCGCTTATGGACATTTGCAACACCAAAGGTGCTACAAATGCGTTGCTGCTCTCTTAAGGGAGACTGGAACCTGGTCTCTAATGCCGGAACACAAATCAAGGATGTTATGGCTGCATACTCTAGACCAGGGTTGGAAGCCATCCAGTCGGGAAAATACCCAACAACCTGGAAGTTAATAGGATATCCTAAATGAAATTAAATACACACACATTCGCACCGTTGGTAGAAGAAAGTCGTAAGTGAAATTACGTCAATTTTTTTATTTCACTATTCGATAAAGGACATGATTTGATACATATGCTCAACAAGTTTCAAAAAAATATCCCAATAAATGACGGAGATATCGCAAATTTAGCGAAATGCTAAGATTTTTATTTTTTTAAATATTCACTGTATAAATTACGTAAGTTTTGTTTATACTAGGTCATTTATGAAATTTTCGCTGTCAATAAAAGATTATTATTAATTACTTACTTGCATAAACTAACTTACATACTTTTGTCACGATATTTGTTAAATAGATAAACGCGCAAGTCTTGTTACGTATTTCTTCTACTAAGTTATTATCTTTATTTTTTTAAGTAAACACAACTATGTGTTTACTTAACTAATTAATCTGGTCGGCAAGAATACGTGAGTAAAATCACGATGCTGTGATCCGTGTGAATACCGTAGCAACAAAGTGGTTACTTTACTTATTCTTAAAAGCCATAATACCATGACGGGGATTAAAGACGTAACGCATTAATTTTAAATTATTTCGAAAGCTACTCAATATTATTTTAAATCAAATAGACAGGTATCTGCAGATTAATTTTGTCTATGAAGTCTCCTTAGAACACATTTATCTATGATTTACCATTTCTCCGCAAAACAGTTGTTTTCGTTCTTGTAAAGTTCATGTTTTTCACTTGCGTCCTTTTTCTACGAATGGTGCGAATATGTGTACATCAGCAGTTAGTGATTTAAACAAATATAATATTTTGTGATAAAACTATGGACAAACTATTTCGTCTTAGCAGGTGAAACTTTGTCTATATCACTAGACTTTAATTATAATTATGTCGTTTGGTATTCAGAAACTAGAATTACTTTTATTTCAACTATAATATAACGCAAGAAACCAAAATGAGATATTTTATCTACCCTTTTCAAAACGATATGGAGTGGAACTTTCGGAACTAAAGATTAGAAAACTTATGTGCAGAGCGCTACGGCAGCGGTGGCGTAGCTGATGACATATGCTACGCGCGTAGCCTACGATTACGTGGATAAGAAACTCGTACTTGGAATATTAATACTAAAAAATATTTATTTATTAAAAATCCAACTACTTGATATAAATAAACGAAATCTTAAAAAAAATTATATGTACATACTGTGTAAATATTTTACGAGTTGCGAGACTCGAATTAAAATGCCGTTGGAATTATTAAACAGTTTATTAGAACCATACAAACACGTATAACACAGGTACAAATATAACCGAACACAACAAATCCAAACGTAATGCAGAAGGTCGTAATTCAATAAAACGCGCAAAGTCCGTCAATATTAGATTCTTGAATGTACACACGTCTTGCCTTGATCGTGGTTCTCGCTGAACTGCCACCTCTCTCCATCAGGCAGTCGTTTTATACTCCACAAATGCAACATAATCCGCAACACCTAGCTAATGATACTAATGAGCGAATACAATTGAACACAATAGGCTATTCTCCACAATAATTAGGAACGTGTGCCAATAAATAAGTGAACAAAAGAAGACGATCACAAAAGGATTACAATTAGTTCAAATGCCGACAGGTAATAAAATGTGCTTCTACAGATCTGTACGACAGTCTTCATCGGCGCCTAGGTTGTAACAATAGGATGATAAGTTTCTTTGATACCAATCTTGATTTCACGCTAAAACATCTGAGTTTGGAATATTATGTTGAAAAACATAAAAGGAGGGCAATACATGTTATTTCTCGCCTTTTTTGCCAAACAGAAAGCAATATGTCAGTGAACAAGAAATTCGTACGTGTGCACACGCACGTATATAACGCTAAATGTACACGCTTACACGTTCTGGGAGAAGCCATTTAAGGCTATGTACACATTAACGATAAGTTAGCGGATTTTTTTCAGATTTTTAGTTTATCTCGAGTAACTTTACTTTCAATAGAAATGCAAATTAAATATATACCATATATGTTGCTAAGGCGTGATGGCTTAGTGGTTAGCGACCTCGAGTCCCAATCTCAAAGGACGCGGGTTTCAATCCTGGCGGGACAGCAGGTGCCACTTTAACAATTTTCTTACCCAATGTGTCTTATTTATTTATTTATTATATTATGTTTTGTGTAAAAACAATGTGAATGTATTATGTATTTTTTATGTATAGCGTCGTCTAAGTTAAGTCAATACATACATACATAATTTCACGTCAGATCCTTGCGGGGTAGGCACGAACAACAGAGGGCCATTTAGGCTTATTCTTACACACCTCACTTGCTTCTTTGACATTCATAGCTCTTGTCATGCACGCTCGTCTGTTCTTAATGCTCCTGACATCACCTTCTGCCAGTACACGATCAATTTGATCATGGAAGGTGTGTCGTGGCCTGCCACGACTTCTGCATCCATCCACTTTTGCATTGTATATCTGTTGTAGTCATTCTTGCATCATACATTCTTTCCACATGCCCGAACCACCGGAGCATTCCTTTCCTTACCTTCACCCTGACACTCTCTTTCAGACCAACTCCCTTTCTAACATCGGTATTACGAACGCGGTTCGCGAGTGTCACTCCGTCTTCTTTTAAGTCAATAAATCTTTTTATTTCTTCTTTCTATGTTCATATTGTAACAAGGTGAAGGAAAACCTCGTGATGTAACCTGCACGTTGAGATAATCGATATGTCAAACCCGCCAATCCGCTTTGGACTGTCTGCTTCTCCTATAATTTGGAGGCCCGAGTCCAGTAATGGGACGTTTATGGGCTGTTATTATTATTATATAGCTATATATACTACTGGTCGCCCGTGCTCAACTTTAGACCATAATAATCAATGTCAACGTGTGTATATATAAAGTGTTTTTTGTATTGATTGAATGTACTTTTTTTAACTACTCTACGGGCTCGAGTTCGGTACACTTTTTTAAAGCTTTATTTCTAGATTTAATTTTTAAAATTTAACACGCTTATTATTTTAGTTCTTGTATGTAACATTAACTATATTGTGTTGAAGTGTATGTATATTACGAGTGACTTATTATTTAAATCTATCCTAATTTTAATACTAAACTTATACTAATGTAGAGTGTATCTGTTACATGCTGGTGTTGTGGGGAAGTGCATGTACAGTCTGGGCCTTATTTCTATACTTATATTATTATTATTTTTTAATTAGCATTCGAGGCTTTTTCTCTATATAAACTATAAGTGCGAAATTATTACAACTACTCCTCCGTCCGTGCAATTTTCGAAAAAGGGATACAATGTTTTTGCTTCACGTATTAATATATAGATATACAAATTCCCAAAAAAATGAATTCCAGATCCCTGTCCATGGAGAGCGTTTTCAAAATTTTGGCCCATTTCCACCCTATAAAGCAACGCGAATACATTGCCCTTAATACAGGGGCCCAATTCTGCTATGTCAATATTTTGGCGTTGCAAAAATATTCCAACTACGATTCCATTGCGATACCGACGAAAATTCGTATTCTGCTAAGTCTACTATATCTTCTTGACAGAAGAGTCAGAATAGTTCTCGTTGTAAAAAATGGTAATATCACTATCACAAATTAATATTGAAAGAGAGAGAGATAACGCTTTATTTTACACCATTACAGAAAACAGAAAAACTTACACTCTAAAAATATTCTGAAAGTGAAAAATGGGCGGTCTAGACAACCCGTGGCAGCAACAAAACATATTATATTTGTCAAAGGTGATATACATAAATATTATACGACATGCAGTTACTTACATTATATTTTATTCATTAGTAAACAAATGAGTATGTAAAGTATTATATAAATAAGAATTGTACTTAATAGACATATGTAAATACACTTATTAATATTACATACTTAGTAGCTGTATGTATAGTTATTTCACTTCTGTTCTGACCATTTGTCATGAGCTAGTGCTATAAACAAAACAAAAGTGTAGTGTAATGTGCTAGCTATTAATAAAAAACACATAAACAAAGTGTCTTCGCCTTAATAGAGACAATAAGAAAAGTGTTAATGGACACTTTCTTAGTAATAATACTTTTAGTTAATTTAGGTTATATTTAAATTACTTACTAATCTTCTTAGGTTAGATGGTAATAATAATAAGGTGTTTAATTTTAAATACCTTATTTATAGAAAAAAATATTACATTCATAAATATACGTAAATATATCAAGCATTTATATTAAAATGCTATCAAAATATTTAAACATTTTTCGCGAGTTTTCGCGTATAAATATTAGCAGGATACCGAAATCAGACAAACCTACAATTGAGACTATAGTGTCCGGAGGTTTTTACGAGATACTCGTAGTAATGGCAAAAGTAGAGCCCCTATTTTTAAAATTTTATATTTTCAATAGAAAATGTTCTAAAAAAGTTACCTAAATCTTTTCTTCAGTAGCATTGTTCGCGCCAATTCTTTAAAGTAACCATCTATTCTGTTAATTGCTCATCCCTGTCTATTTTTTATGGCTAGCCCGCGAGTAAGACATCATAAACTGCTTTTATTGTTTAAATTAAGCTCCAAATTCTTAAAAGTTCACGTTAATATTGTGAATATATAATCTCGGCCCTATTGACACTTAGTTGAATTTTAACTGCGATCGAGGCGTTAAGTGTACATTCAGAACGGGAGTCTCATATTGACGGACTGCGCCTTTTATATATCACGAATTTCTGCCTTACGGTTTGGACTTGTTGTATTTGGTTGTATTTTTAAGAATTATGAATTACTAGCTATCCCGGCAGACGTCGTCCTGCCCGGAAAAGCTTCAATTGATATGCTGACAGCAGCGCCCCAGCAGCCCAATTATGAACCAAGTCAGATTCCTTCTACGATGGGTCGTACAACCACTTTGCTAAAGATTATCACAGGATCAAATGCATAATTTACAATTCTATAAAGCACATACAGACGATCATCATTTTTCTTTTATATAAAGAAGATATGTGTAAATTTCTATTTTAATGTAATTGTCTAAGAAACTTTGTGATAATGTCAACGGTACTTGTAAATTCATATCCCACGAATTCGTAACAATAATATGTCGGGCGGGCTTTATTTCTGTCCTTTTTTTATTGCATAAGCTCAGCAGACAGGCAGATGGCCCACCTGATAGAAAGTGGTTACCGTCGCTTATGGACGTTTGTAACACCGAACGTGCTTCCTATGTGCTGACGCTCTCTAAAGGAGGTCTGGAATCTGGCCACTTATGCTGAAACACAATTCAAGGTTGTTATGGCGGCATACTTTAGGCCAAGGGTTGTAAGCATCCATCGGGGAAATACTCTACCACCGGGCTGTGGGTATTTTTGTCGCGTCTTACGACAGGCCGCCCGGCCTCAGGAGATTGTATTCCTTCACCGTTCCTGTACAGATAAAATGTCTGCTTTTGACCACTAACTAGAGAGGATTTTGTACATTTTTTTGGCAAGTTTTCCTTTTGAACACGCTCGCCGCTCTCTCAAGTAACGTAAACTATGCGTCAATCAATTATTAAAGAAAAGTCGATATCTCTTAAATTCAGTTTTGTTTACCATCTCCCTGGAGTTTAGCTACGTGGAATACACGCAACGCTATAAAAATGTCAGAACTTCTTACGCTTTCTCAAGGGAATAAATCTTATATCTTTAGTATAGAAAGTAAGTAGTAAGACTAGAAATCTAACTAAAAGTACTTAATTCTTTAATTTAGACACATTGGGTTTTGACGAATAAAGTATACTAAGAGTAACTTAAAAGGCAAAATTTTCAGAACAGTTTAAAGCGTTCATATTTTTTATTATTATTTCTAAGCATTATTATTTATTTACTAGGATATGCCCGTGATTGCCACGTGATTGTCCACGCTTGCCTTGTCATTCTCGTAGGATTTCAGGGGCCCAAATACCGCAGCATTTAAAATTATTTAAGCTTTTTTAAGTGAAAACTGTGTCCAAATAAGATAATTTTCATGCACCCGAACAACTACAAACCGCTCCCGGAAATATCCCGCGGGATTCCCGCGATAAAAAATATCACACATTTTATTACATAAATTTTGTATCGATCAGTGAATAAAAGCACATTGGAATTAGATTTCTTTTTAATCTGTCCATTTTAAATTATTCCTAGAACATTTCCAGCGATATTACTCAGGGTAAATAGCAGAGTAAATTTTAAGTCTAAGAATTTGCTATCGATCAGCGAAAATCGAATCGACATCGACCGGGCATTTTCTACGTGAATCCTGATCAAACAGACAAACCAATAAACACTAACGAAATTGCACCGATTCTTCATCGTTTGTATAGTTTATACCAGTTGTTTTTTTATAGCTTCAATTTATAGACATAGCATCTTTACAAATTTATAATATAATATAATATAATACATACATACATAACTTCACGCCAGGTCCCTTGCGGGGTAGGCACGAACAACAACAACAACAACATATACAATTATATATAATTATATTATATATATAATATAATATAATATAATAACGTAATAGTATTTTGTAACGAAATTATAAAACCATTTATTAGAATTGTGGCAGCTTAGTTGTTAGGGTACTCGCGTCCTAAACTCCAAGGGCCCAGGTTCGAAGCCTGCTCCACTTGGCAGGGTATTCTGACATAATGAGCATATTATGTGCATTTAATGCTTGTTGTTGATTATTAAAGTTGATATCTCGGTATAGTTTTGTTGTGGTGACTCGTTAATAACTTGCTATCACTAAATTGTTATAAATATGATAAGATCCTAAAATTGTAAAATAAAACTATTGACCCTTCTCCTACGAATAGTTATTAGTACATTTTAGACACATTACATTCATTGGCGAGATTGCAAGGTTTTAGTATATTATAGTATATTTGGGTTAACTATCATATTTTTAAGTAATATCCTTATTATGTAAATAAGCAATATATTATAAGTTTGTAATCTATATCAATAAATAAAACGAGCATTGGTTATAAAACTGGGCTTTTTGTCGGGCACGTAGGTTTTGTTAATGTGTTGCTATACTTGTTTTTTTTACGACATCTTTGTTTGTCTAATCCATCCGTTGTTTAGAGTAAAAACTGGGTATTGTATTGTAGTATTGTATAGTACTTAGTATTACCTATTAAAACAATATATCGGGTTAAAGAACTTTATTTCTCATAAAAGAATTTTACAATTCACTTAAACTAAGAGAACATTTATAATATAAGTTGCTAAAAATAAGTTGTAATTTGTAACGAGATAGAAAGCACAAATACTAAAGGTTGCAGGTAGTTTTGATTTATTTTTTGTACATGCAAGTCACAAGTTCCTTCGAACCAAAAGCAACAAGGATATAAATTCCGTGGAAGTGTCATTATGTAATTTATTTAATTTTTATAATGTACTAGCTGTCCCGACAGACGTAGTCCTGCCCGGTAAAAATAGGGGTTTGTCGCAGAGGGTTGATAAATTAGGGTTGTATGTATTTTTGTATGTTGTATCATAAAAAAATAGAAAATAAAAATTTTGTCTAAAAAATAAAATAAAAAATTTAGAGGTGGACTACCCCTAACATTTAGGGGGATGAAAAATAGATGTTGGCCGATTCTCATAGATACCGGATAAGCACAAAAAATTTCATAAAAATCGGTCAAGCCGTTTCGGAGGAGTATGGCAACGAAAACTGTGACACGAGAATTTTATATATTAGATTTATTTTTATATGAGTAGTGTTTTATATAATAATATTTGCAGTTATTGTATTTATATATATTTAGTATTGCAACAAGTTTGTATTTAATTTCGCTAATTTAAATATTTTGTAACACGTGATTTTTTAGGCATTTTTTAAACACGTTTATAGATTGTGCTTCTTTTATGGTTTTTGCAAGTTGATTATATTTGGGCTCCTTCAATTAATATACTGCTTTTACCGTAATTCGTTCGGGGAGTCGGGAGAACTAAATTATCTTTATTTCTTAGAAGAATTTTTTGTATTTCGTGACTTTTGATAAATTTTATGTCGGAATGAACTTTTTTGTTTAAGATTTTATAATTAATACATATGTTAAGAGAATACTGTTGTTTAATGTTCATTATTTGGTGTTTTTGTAAATTTGATGTGTAGGTGTTAGAAAGTCAAAATTAAATAATGCTTTTGTTAGTTTATTTTGTGTTGCTTGTAATTGTTGAAGATTAGTTTTAGCTGATGAGCCCCAAATTTCTATCAGGTAATCAATATGCGGCTTAACCAGACAGTTGTAAATTGTATAACGTACTTATATGTTATATTAGGAACATTTGTTGTTATAAGTGTTTCTCGCTTAATAATAGACTAAAATATAAAATGAGGATATCCCAAAACAAGTATTCCAGTTCAAAATACCCGTCTTTTGAATGAATTGTAAGTTCATGATACTTTAATCTCGAAACACTAAAAAGAGAAACTAAACTAAAAAGGTCCAGAGCAACTCTTTTGACCGAAGGGTTCTTTTAAAATTCATCAACGTTAAGACTTATCTTTTTTATACTCGGTGTAATTAAAAAACTATGAAAGCGCTGTGATTAACACCTTGTCAAAGAAACTGGAATAAAACCAAGATTGAGGTATACCCGCTCAAAAGCTCTTCACCACAGATTAATGGCATAGTGTAGGGAACATCAGTAGGGAAGTGTATCGGATTTAACCTCCAATTGTGCAAAAGAAAATTTAAACAAGGTTTTAAGGGTTTGGAAGTTAGCCGTTGATTGCTGTGACAGTACCGAAAGCAGCTCACGTATGTTCCGGTCGGTGGTCGCAGGGAACTAACTCGGGGTCCATCGCGAATGAAGTTGGTGCATTCGCTTGCACTCTGGGCAATTGGCTATTATTTATTATAAAAACAGACAGGTAAATACACAAATATTTTACACTATGTCCTTGTTAATTTATTATTATTATGTATGTCTTTCAAGCCCACGGGCTATAAAAATGGCCCGGACTTTTGGAGCGTTTGCGTGGGGCCACAGGAAGGCCAACACGTAGAGGCCCCTTGACAAAATGTAAATATGTGGCGTGTCACTGACCGGCGATTATCCCTGTCTACACCACATTATTATGTATTATTATTATTTATATATATAATAATTAAATAATCTATTTTATTCTACAGGTAACACTGAGCGGGTCGTTCAAACAACGCATTATGTTGTCATCAGGAAGGTTAGAAAAACTTGTTTCAACAGTTTTGTTCAGTTAGCAAAAAGTAATAATGGTCTTGAAGCACACTTTTTTATTGCATGACTTCAGTAGACAGGCAAACGGCCTACCTAATGGAAAGTGGTCAACATTGCATGGACATTTGTAACACCAAAGGTGCTACCAATGTGTTGGCCTGCTGCCATGCTGCCTTGTTCTCTAAAAGAAGGCTAGAACGTGACCACTAATGCAGGAACACAACTCAAGGTTGTGTCATCCCAGAATATTCTAGACCAGGGCGGTAGCCATTCAGACGGACAAATACCCTACCAACCTGCTGTGGGTTGTGTTGTCGCCTCTTACGACAGGCCGCCCGGTCGCAGGAAATTGTATTATTTCTCCTTATTAATTAAGGTTGAAATTTAATAAATTTTGAATTTAATATTTTGCTAAATCTAAGTTGTAATTGTATAACCCACATGAGTTTTTTGAGGTTATAAATACATTTTATTTATAAATAGTGAGTTTTTCAAATAGGCCTCCAGAGCTAAATCATAAGGTATGCTAAATAGAGAAAATTACTCAAATGAGTTTCGAGGGATGAAATCTAAAGTGGATCATTAGATTTTTGAAAAATCAATTATCTACCCTTTTCAGGAATCGAATCGGTCGATTTTCAATAAACACAGCTTGTTTTTATGCTATATCATAGTGTAGCTTGTAAGGGGTCAATTTTGTCAAGAAATGTCAAACGGCAAACCAAAGGAAAAGGTTGTTTTAGAACAAAATCTTCATTTTTTTCATACAATACATACAGTTTTTGAAGTGATAACTTCTTATGTGTACTTCACTCTTCTATGGACACTTCTTATTCGTTATGTAACGCGTTATGGTGCCAGTCTGTCTGGCTTCGCTTTCTCTCACGCAAGTTATCACTTCTGTCAGGCGTCCCGAGACGCACACGTTTCTTTCATAAAATTTGTTTTTTATCTTCGATAATTTTTGATACTCATTAATACTTTTGAGACGTTTTCATACTTTTTGAGATTTTGAGAACTTCTTGCTAACCAAATGCTCCCAAGACACCTTATGGTTTGTGAAATCTATTTTCAACGAATACAAGGTTTGACAAAGTAATTTGTATGTATAATGGCGGACAATGGTTGTACTGTATTAAATAACACTGTGTTATACATATAAATCGAGTTTAGACATAAATTGTAGTTAGCGTCAAGTCGTGTCGCGGCGACAGCGCGGACGGCGATCACAGCGAAACGAGACGTCGAATGCAGGCGACCGCAGTCGATGCCAATTTATGACGGCATTGCTCAACGTAATTGCATTTTGCACCGTGATATATAATGTTAAACACTAAAGATCTTTTTTTTTTTATTGCAGGAGATCAGCAGACAGGCAGACGGCCCACTTGATGGACAGCGGTTACCATCGCCTATGGACATTTGCAACACCAAAGGTGCTACGAATGCGCTGCTGCTCTCTTTAGGGAGCCTGGAACCTGGTCACCTCAAGGTTGTTATGACGACATACTCTAGACCAGGGGTGGTAGCCATCCAGTCGGGCAAATGCCCTACCACCTGGCTGTGGGTTGTTTTGTCGCCTCTTACGACAGGCCGCCGGGCCGCAGGAAATTGTATTCTTTCTCCGTTCCTGCACGGATAAACTTTTTGTCTAAAAAGTATTTTCAAACAAAATTTAACAGAATGCTTGATTAGATTGACGCCCTTATACTAGAACTATATATGCGCCAAATCAAGGCTCAAGACATATAATGTTACGAGTCGCGAGACTCGAATTAAAACGCCGTTAGAATTACTATAGAGTTTATTAGAACCATACAAACACATATAACACAGGTACGAATATAACCAGACACAACAAGTCCAAACGTAATGCAGAAGGTCGTAATTCAATAAAACGCGCAAAGTCCGTCACTTATTAGATTTCCGATTGCAGTAAACACGTCCCGCTTCGCTTGTGATTCTAGCTCGACTCCCTCCCCTTCCATCAGGTTATCGTTTTATACTGCACAAATGCAATACCCTTGTATCTAAGTAAAAGGGAAGCTATATTGGATGGATTATTGTTTGGATATATAACGCACAAATCATTTGTTAACATTTTAATTGCTTCTAAAATTCTTAATTTAATTCAATTTGATTGGTTAAATGTTTCTATAACTTAAAGATCGTTCTAACCTAATAAAAGTTATGAATATTGTAATTTAATAAACGACCAATGAGAGCAGAGCATGTCTTGAGCGGGCTCAGCGCCCTCTATACTTTGAGTAATATCTACTTGGTTAGACGGAGGAGTTTTTGTGGCGCATTTGGTTGATGGCAATAGGTCGAGTTGAACCATGGAGTATTTTAACGAAAGTGTTAAGTTGGGAAGTATGAGCGGGGTGCCCTGAACCCGCTGCTCGCTCTAAACTATGTCAAAATGTTGATAGAATCTAAATTAAAAGTGTCAATTAAAATTGTAAAAAACTGTGGCCGTTGTGTTTTATGCTCGCATTTTATCCTGATGACGCCCACTAAACCTGCAATAACTAAAGGAGATGTCGTGAGAACGAGGCCGTTCTGCGACATATTATATTATATTATATTTATATTTCTAGATTAAGGAATTATAAGTATTGTTTTTAAGGCAAAACATAGTTTAATTCCTTCCACAGGATAGAATTTATTTTCTTTCTAAATTTCATTCAAATTCGTTCAATTGTTTAGTCGGCAAAATGTAACAAACAAGAACTACTTTAGCATTTACGTTTTAGAATAGATAATAGAGGTAGAAATGTTGAATTAATATTATAATGGGAATTTCGCTGAAAGAGGGACTTAAGTGGACTCAGAGCTCATAAAGGTCGGAAACTACATATGTACGTACTATAATTAGGGTAGTTATGTTGATCGATGCGTGACCTGTATTTTAATAGCCGCATGTCACACAGTCATGTAATGGACATTTAAATCAATTGGAAGACAATTCTAGATAGATAGATAGATAGATAACACTTTATTGTACACCATTACAGAAAAGCTTACGAACTAGTATTATTATAGTAGGTACAAAGGCGGTCTTATCGCTAAAAAGCGATCTCTTCCAGACAACCGTGCAAGAATATTCCGATTTGAAGTGGCGACGGTGGTATACATAATTATTGTACGATTACTTAAATTTATTAATAAATATATAACTATATATATAAAATATACACTTAAGTATATACATATATAATATATAGCGATAATATGCAACTATTTAAACATAATAGACATATAGCTATATGCAATATAATATATACTAATTACATAAAATTACATATCATTATATTGCAGATAGAATTTTCTGACTAAATTCTTAAATATTATTAGGGATTTTGCTTGTCTGACAGCAACAGGCAATGAATTCCAAAGTTGGACAGCCTTAACCGTGAAAGAATTATTAAAGAACGTTGTACTATGAATAGGAGTAATAAGTCTATGTTGACTGGAAGGGCGTAAATTGTGAGAGCAAGAAATAAATTCGAAGCGTTCTTTAAGGTACTGTGGAGTAGTAGGGACGAATAAAATACTGTAAAGCAATGAAAGAATATGAGTATTCCGGCGAATACGGATTGGCAACCACTTGAGCTTTTTTCGAAATTCAGAAACGTGGTCATACTTGCGTAACCCAAATATGTAGTACTAGTACTTTTTTTAAATTTGTAAAAATAAATAATAATATTTCCATATATTAATTCATATATAAAAGTTATTCAGAAACATCCTTTTTTATTGCAAAAGGTCAGCAGTCAGGCAGACGGCCCACTTGATGAAAAGCGGTTACAATCGCCTATGGACATTTGCAACACCAAAGGTGCTACAAATGCGCTGCTGCTCTCTTAAGGAAGACTGGAACCTGGTCACTAATGCCGGAACACAAATCAAGGTTGTTATGTGCGACATAATTTAGACCACGGGTGGTAGCCATCCAGTCGGCCAAATGCCCTACCACCTGGCTGTGGGTTGTTTTGTCGCCTCTTACGACAGGCCGCCGGCCGCAGGAAATTGTGTTCTTTCTCCGTTCCTGCACGGACATCACAAATATTTTTTAAATCAAACTAGGTTTCTTATGTTTAAGACATTTGCTTCTCATAAGATAACAATTTACCTACAGAGAACTAACTATTCACATTTAATACACATTAGAGGATCTGTCATTTATTATTGTAATATTTAATGTTTTTTACTTTAGATGTTTACTTTTATAAATTTAGTGTTTTATTTATAATATGTGAGGGTAGTCTTGAGACAAAAGTAGGAGGAATGTAAGTTGTTTATTAAGGCGACCTTATTAAAAAGCGTCAAGCGGTTTTATTCTCAGTCTGTTAATTCCTAAATAGCTTTCCAATAATAAAGAGTGCAATGTAAACAAATAGATTTATTTTAGGGTGGATAAATGACTCCAAAATTAAAATAATATTAATTTAGTCAAGCAAAGAGTAGTCCTTTGGCATGTGGATTATCAATAATAACTACTATACATATCCCTCGCACATGCATATGTATGTTAAAAATTTTGGATCCCTAAGTTACATGGATGGGAGCCTCCCATAACTCTTTTATCTACCTCTTAGATCTATTCTTATCTCCCTGACATCCGTGGAGGTTTATGAATAGCTGTTCTTTGGCTTCCTGTGTAACGCTAGTTTGTAAAACTTTAGTTTGTAAGACTACAGCTGTTAACTCCCCAAATAAAACAAAACAAAATAATTCTTAGTATTTTCGTAATATTACTACGGCATTTTGAAGATTCTTAAAAACTCAGTAGTTACCGTGCCCACGATAAATTTAAAATGACCTGATTTTTACTTAGTTAAGACAGTTTAATTTTATATATTCAGGTAGATACAGAATTAATACAATAAATTCTTTACCAAATTTGTGTATGATATACAATTTTTCTTAGGTATAATAGTGCTGCTTTTCTGTATGTATTATGATATTTACTGTGTTTATATAGTATATAATTAAGAATTGTATTTTTTTTATTTTTGAATATTTTTGAATATTTTATATTATGTGTTGTCTACATCGCCACTGTCATGTTTTAATTATTTTCCTTAGTTTAAGGGGTTGCCTGGAAGAGATCGCTTTAAGCGATAAGGCCGCCCTTTGTTCAGCATTTATTGTATGTAGTTTTTAAGAACATAGTTTTCATTTTGGTGAACAATAAAGTGTTTTCATTCATTCATTCATTCATTCATTCATTCATTCATTCATTCATTCATTCATTCATTCATTCATTTTTTGTTGTACAGCTCAGTCTAAATACAGTATATTTAGGGAAATGGGGAGGTACAATACATTATGTAATCGCATTTATGTCTAAATAATTGAACCACGTCATAATTCACTGAGTACGGGAACATTTTAATGAAATTACCAGTTTCCTGAAATTCACTCTACAATATCTCGTTCAATATCGATATTTCACTAAAACCTTAATTTACATAGGTTTTTATTTATTGATCAAACAAGGCTGGCCTGTATTTTGGGCAACGCCAAGCGTTATTATCCAACTCCGCAACCCAGCCAGCCTTTTTGGGAACGTTCCCAACTGGCGGTGATTTGAGACCTATTATTATTTGTATTTTTGTTCTCTAATTAACGATGTATTTATATATTAAAAGTTTGTGTTTTTAATGTGAATGTAAACTTTAATTGTAGATAACCAATAAAAAGAGAATTTATAACTAAATTAAATTACATAATTATTTCTCAAATCTACCTATAAATATTTCAAAATAAATGTTTATAAATACACTGAAATAATCACTCTTTAAATACTTGTATGGTGGCCACATACTTCTTGCCAAATCCGTATATGACGGACAAACACTAAATTTATTTCTTAATGGTTACTTTCTACCTGTGGGTATGGTAGTCCTAGAAAAAATCTGAACTAAACACATAACTTTTTCATCACGCTTTAAACAATCAACAATTTCTAACAAATCTAGAAGCTCACTTAAGTCTTAAGTACCTTTGAAATTTAACAGACACTTAATTAAGGCTTTCCGTGTACTCGGGTGTGCCACTTTAAGTAGATTGGAGGAAGGCGTCGCCACCTGACGAGCTACATGGCGCAATCAAACTGAGGAGAGGAACCAAATTAATGTGAAATCGTTGCCATCCGAACCTTATGAACTTATTAACTTTCTAGTAAGAGGTAATTTCGAATGATAAACATAAATTTTGAGTTAGGTCGATGTGAGAGCAAGAAAGGAAAAAATATTGTTACGAGTTGAAGAACTCGAATTAAAATACCGTGGGATTATTATAGAGAATATTTATTAGAACCATACAAACACGTATAACACAGGTACAAACATAACCGAACGCAATAAGTCCTAACCTAATGCAGAAGATCGTAATTCAAATACACGCGCAAAGTCCGTCAGTAAATAAATTACCGAATGTACACAAGTCTTGCTGCGCTTGTGGTTATCGCTCGACTGTGTCATATCTCCATTGGGGTATTGCTTTATACTGCACAGATGCAACATGTCTGCCCGGCCGCGTGGATCCAATTTCTGAGAATCAGTTTGTACTTTTAAATCCGAGATACCTGGCTGGATCACAATATAACAAGAGGCTGTAAAAGCTTACAATACACAATAGGCTATTTTTTAATCACAAATTTTAAACACAAAGTAAACAAAAGAATTCCAAATGCCAAAAAGGTAATAAAATGTGTTTCTACTGGTAGGCAGGTATGAATTTGTCTTTCTCGGCACCTAGGTCGGAACAGTATATTTATTTACATATTAATATTAACTCTAAGTTAATCTAATGTATAAAATTCTCGTGTCACAGTTTTCGTTGCCATACTCCTCCGAAACGGCTTGACCGATTTTGATGAATTTTTTTGCTTATCCGGTATCTATGAGAATCGGCCAGCATCTATTTTTCATCCCCCTAAATGTTAGGGGTAGTCCACCCCAATTTTTTTTTTAGACAAAATTTTTAATTTCTATTTTTTTATGATACAACATACAAAAATGCATACAACCCTAAATTATTAACCCTCTGCGACAAACCCCTATTTTTACCGGGCAGGACGACGTCTGCCGGAACAGCTAGTTAATAATATAAATAATAATAATAATTAGTTAAGCATAAACGGCATTGCAGCCATCAGTAAAAAAAAACAAACTCCAAGTGAGGTTTTCTCGAACAGATTTCTTTAAGCGAATAGGCCACCTTTTGCTTTCTTGTATTTTTTTTTTTTTGTATATAAATCGCGTGCAGAAGATTTTTCTATGGAACCTCTCTCGCTTCTAACGACTGGGATCGGGGCTTGTCTAATTTGTCGTTGTAGTGGCGGGTCGCGGTTGAGGGGGCTCTCCATCAGGCCGTCGTTTTATACCTCACAAATACAAATGTGCCCATATTGTAGTCGACGTAATCTGCAACAGCTGGCTAATTATTCAGCCGCAAGTGGCCATAAACGACTACGATAGAACAATAGACTGTTCTCTAGAAACGCATTCTACTAAATAAGTAAAGCAAAAGAAGACGACCATAAAAGAATTACAATTAGTTCAAATGCCGATAGGTAATAAAATGTGTTTTTACAGATTAGGAGTGGAATTTGATTTTTGTCGGAACCTAAGTTGTTATATGAATTTACTCGAACTAAGTAGTCATGTTGTTGAAAAGTTTCTTGCGCCGCTTCTTCTTATCGAGCCATAACATGTTGCGAAGCAGTGATAGATTAAATTAGAATATAGAGCAAATAATAAAATTAAAACTAAATATCTAAAGTGAGCAAATTGGTGGTATATTATTCAAAACTTCAACTATACTCACTGACACTTGACATCTTTGTCCTCCTCGGTCATAGCTACTGAAAAGTAGCCGAAACATCGGAATAACAATAATCAAATTACCGTACTTAAAATCGTTAAAACGTAGTTTTATTATTTTGTAGTCTCTATCTGGCTCAATGTCAGGTGACGACATCTCTCACTCAAATTATCTTATTTGCAAGCCGCATTCTGGTCTTAATTAACCGTCAGTCGGGTGTCATGATACGTCTAGCACATACCTAAACCCGCCTCATAATCTTAGCAGAGAAATAGTTCTTATCTATACTAATACGAGTTTATAAAGAAGTAAAGATTTGTATTTTTGTTTCTAACGAATTAAATCAAAATCTACTCAACCGATTTTAAAACTTCTTTCACCATTAAAATGCTAAATTATCCCTTAGTAATGTAGGCTATATTTATTACTAGAAAAAAATAGGGATCCCTACTAAAACTTCAATAACGTAACCCAAGCTGTAAAAATTCTTTCATCGCATGTGCTGCAGATAGTATTGATGATAGAACATAAAATGCTCTAGAATATTAAAGATCATATTAATATCTACAAAAAACTTCCTGATACGAAACATTGTAAAAGTTGGTAGAAATACCGATCAAAATCATACCATAATATAATATTTACCACCTTTGGCAAATATAATCTGTTTTTCTGCCACGGGTTGTCTAGAAGAAATCGCTTCTTAGCGATATAATCGTTCATTGTGCACATTTATAATATTTTAAGGCTAAAAGTTAGACTTAAACACTACAAACTTCATAGCCTTCAACAACGAAGAACATTACTTGACCAAATTTTTCTGTTTAAAGTTATAAATGGTAACATTGACTGTCCACCCTTATTAGAATTATTTAATATACGCGTGCCCTCTAGACTTCCCAGATTTAATAAATTTCTACCCTTTCATATAGCATCTACCAGAACCAACCTCGGTTTTCACGCCACTTGCAACCGTTTGATGAGGCAGTATAATGATAGTGTAACAAAAAATAAAGATATAGATATTTTTTCGGGTAAAATTAACAAATTTCGGCAAATTATTCTAAATTCATTTCAATCAAATCAACAGTAAATTCTTTGTATATATTATGTATAGGATATATCAAACACGCGCACACACACATACACACAGACACACACATACACACGTTAACATTACAAACGTACTAATGAACTGTCGTAAAAAAAAAAAAAATTGTTCCTCTCAGCACGATTTGACAACCTGTAATTAAGTTTGCACTGAGACAAATACCTCAATGTTATAATATAAACAAATGTATGTATTAGTGTAAGACTTGTTGGTTGTTCTCAATAAATTAAAAAAAAAAAAAAAAAGTTTTCTGTGTTTTCTTGGAAGAGGTTTGTGACAGTGATCGAAAAAAAATTCATTCCGTTGGGAAATTTTCACTGATCGATAAAATATTCTTGAAACAATTGTTGCTGTGTATGCCTTTAGGTTTTGCGGGAATTTCCGGGATGTCATGTCTTTCATACTAGAAAATCCACTACACTGTTGAAAATATAATTTCATCTTACTCGTACATTTAGTAAAATAAGTGTAATCTTTGTTATGTGTCCAATTTAGACAAAGTCGTGGGAAAATGCGAGTAAAATATATAAATAAGATACTCATTGAAATGAAACAGTTTGGTTCTGTATCAATTAAACTTATAAGATTTCCCTTTCAAAGACAATATTGAAACAAATCATCTGAAAAAGATAACTTATAATACAGGCTGTTACTAAAATTTACATTTAATAAAAATATATATTACATAGAAATGTTAGCTTAACTCTTTAATTTCTTACTATGATAGATAAATGACAAAACTACTGTTTGACATACAATTCAGTGTTGCTTATAATTTTAATACAAGTATTCATTATCAAATCTTTATCTGTGCAGGAACGGAGAAAGGATATAATTTCCTGCGGCCAGGTGGTCTGTTGTAAATGGCGACAAAACCAATCACTAGCCAGATGGCAGGGTAGTTGCCCGTCTGAATGGTCGCCTCTGGTCTAGAATATGCCGCCAAGACAATCTTGAGTTGTGTTCCGGCATTACTGGCCACGTTGCAGTCCCCGTTTGGAGAGCGACAGTACAATGGGAGCTGTAGTGATACAGATTTTCATAGGTGATGGTAACAGTTTCCTGTATGCTTTACTAATACAATAAAACATTATAATGATCAAATTCAACAGTACCTATAATAATTAACTGTTAAACACTGGCAGACATCGAAAGGAGGCTATTTTTAACTAATTAGAACATTAATATTATAACCATCCTGTATATAGACCAAAGTTCACAGATTCCGATATTGTTATCAAAGAATAAATAGGCATCAGATAGCCTTGTTCCCAACGTAAAGATGCTCCGTAACTTTGATTGATTAAGTTCCAGCGGTTTTTGTTCGGACTTCTTTATCTTAATAATCACTTTCCATTGTTTTCTCAGAAGCCTTGAGAGCCTTTTGGGTGTTGTTTCAGATCCTGTTTTGTTTAAATATAAGTTACTGCCCTCGAACTCGCTTTGATATCTTTTTCGGTTTGAATAATATAATCGTAATTTTTGCTCTCCCAGTATTATTATTTAGCTTTATCAAAAAGATATGCCCTCCATGTTTATTGCATGTGTTTAGGGGACCGACAGACGGCCAATCTGATGTAAAGCGGTTATCATCGTCTATGGTAAATAAAATCGCTGCCGATATTTAAAACTATGACCAAAAAATACTACCTGTCGTTGGAAAATGATATTTAAAGTCATCTATATATTTTGTAGATATGTTTATTAAGTGTATAAAATATGTATAAAATTGCTAATACACACATATATATATATATGTATGTGTGTGTGTGTGTGTGTGTGTGTGTATACTACTTATTCATATATATAGACATCGCCTTTTAGCGATAAGACCGCGCTTTGTACATGAGTAGATATAATTTAGTTCAAATTTGTATTACTGTATAAAAGTATTATCTATCATTCGTTTTAAATACATTCATACAAACTGCGTAGTTTGTTTTAAAATTGCACGTGAAAATTATAAAAGACGAATAAATACCGTTCAATATTGACAGATTGCGTGTTTCCCTGACGAAGCACGTTCAATAAATCCATTATCATTGTAAATAATCAACCAAATTGATTGATAAACACACATGTCGCAGCCAGAATGGGCCATTTGCCGCCCCAGTAATATAAATGGAGGCTTTTATTGCTGGGACACGACTCGGTAACAATTACGCTATTTACTTATTCTGTTCTGTAATATTTTTTTGGAAACAATTCTTTTTGAATTAGTAATAATTTTGATATCAATATCAATCAATATGACAAGGCACATATTGTTGCGAGTCTCGAGACTCGAATTAAAATGTTGTTAGAATTACTATAGAGTTCATTAGAACTACTTCGAATAAAAATGCGGAAATCTTATCTTATCTATCTCTTATATAATCTATCTCTTTGCCCCACATAGGGCAAGATTGTGGTCAAACGCGAACCTATACTAGAATAAAATAATAATAATAATAATCCAAGAACTGGTGGATGAGCCCAATATAATAGGCGAGAGCAAGGCACATCGCTTGCGCTGGCTTGGCCATCTACTCAGAATGGGGGAGGATCGCGCTGTGAAAAGAGCCTATCTGGGCAAACCAGCAGGACGGCGACCAGTTGGTAGGCCCAGGTATCGCTGGAGGGACGTAGTGGAGGCTGATCTGCGCGAGCTTCATGGCGATGACTGGCAAGAGACAGCGCTGAATAGGAAGGAGTGGAGTATTCTCGTTTCGGAGGCCAAGACTCACTTTGGGTCGGTGAGCCGAAGCAGTAAGTAAGTAATTAGAACTACAAACACGTATAAAACAGGTACAAATATAACCGAACTCAACAAGATCGTAATGCAGAAGGTCGTAATTCAATAAAAGGCGCAAAGTCCGTCACTTATTACATTCCCGATTGTAGTACACACGTCTCGCTTCGCTCATGGTTCTCGTTCGACTGCCTCCCCCTCTATCAGGTCATCGTTTTACACTGCACAAATAAAATGTCCCCGTATCTAAGTCGACTTAATCCGCCACACCTGGCTAATGACTCGACTGCCATAAAAGAGTACAATACACAATGGGCTGTTTTCTAAACACAAAGTAAACAAAAGAAGGCGAGGCGATCATAAAAGAGTTACAATTCGTTTAAATGAAATGATAAAATGTGTTTTGTTTCAGATATGCAGGTGGATTGTATGTTTGTCGGGACCTGAGTTGTAACAATGTGTATCGATAAGACAAAATAGATAAAAAGAATAGGTACCCTTGATTATTTAGCCAGCAAGTCTTGACACAGGTTACATTGCCCTGGCTCGGCGTAACTCTGTTCTAAGTCTCAGCCTTTCCTACACAACAAAGCGCAGGGGCACAGGGAGGAGGGGGTTTTTAGTGGGTATTGGTTGCTGCCCGTGCAGCTTCCTCTGAGTCTTTCCACACTAGCTGAGTCGATCGCGGGTGGATTACTGCTAAAAGCATACTATTGACTCACGCAAGAACGGTGTGTGAATGTGTCGCATCAGGAACTCTCACATCCGCGGCAGCCTTCATATCCGTGACTAGCAGATACATTGTAAGAGTCATTTACGCTGTTTCGCCACGTTTAACGTAGACCAGCTAATTATGTGGGTAACAAATGTCTAGCCATATCGCCTCCACCAGGTCCCGGTCGAAGGAGAAGGCCCAAGAAATGCTGGCTTGACGTTGTTGACGCGAGAAGTGAAGTAGAAAAAGTAGGAAAGAAGTCTTGTTAATATTTGTACTTAAGGTTACCATTTCCAAAATAAATTGGTTCACTTCAGCTAACATCAGCACTCGATAGAATTCTACTCTCTGTCATCTGAAGTATCATTTAAAATCTACCTCTCGCTGCTAGAACAGATTACCTCTCGCTAAACAAGCTTTCACCACTCACCCAGTCTTCATCAAAATCAACCGATTTTCTGCAAAGAATTATTTCTAATCGAAACTATCTTTCCCAACTCTAATCCCATTTATAGCGTATTATGGAGTGAGCTTTTTTCTTTATCTCGAAGGCTGATAAACGAGTGATATTAACCGAATATTAGGTATTAAAGGGCGGTATTACGTCTTAACGACAATGTGTGTGGATGTGTGGGCGAATGACCATATTAGCAAATTCTAGTATTTATTCGAAAGAGGATAATTTCAGTGTAAGCAGCAAATTATTTTATTTCGGGGGCCAACAGCTATACTAATATTAAATAGAAACAAGCTAGATCAAGAAAAAATATTAATAAGCCTCCAGAATATAGTGTGGTATAAGAGGAGAGATTTGTATGTTTGTAACAAATAAACTCAAAAACCACTGAACCGATTTCAAAAATTCTTACACTATTAGAATGCTACCTTATCCCATATTTATATAGAATTTATTTATTGTTAGAAAAATTAGAGACCCGTACTAAAATTTCAATAATAATTTAAATGTTTTTATTCAAAATAAGTTCCACTGGAGAACACTTTTTGAAGGTTATATAAGTTTAATTCTGAAGTCACGAAATAAACAAATTGAGTTTAATTTGACTTTTGTTGATTTGCTGACTATAGTCAGGGTTGTGTTTGATTCTATGCGATATTACTTTTATAAATGCGAACATTTGGATGGAAGATTGATGTTTGTTATTCAATCACGCCAGAAACGCTAAAGCAATCTGAACTAAATTTGGCACCGAGATAATATATAGTCTGGAATAGTACATAGGCTACTTTTTATTCCGGAAAAATATGCGATTGCCTTGGGATTATATAAACGCAAGCGAAGCCGTGAACAAACGCTAGTTGAAAATTTTGAAATAAATTTTAATTGTATTATCCCCGCAAATTGCTATTGCGCCTGGCCGCCATTTTGCTGACGTAACCGTAGCGGCACACTCTGTACTGTTAGCATCACTGGCCGGCGAATACGCGTACATATCGATTTGCGGATGACGTCACGTGAATGTTAATTTGACAAGGTTCCAGCGCATTACCAATTTGCGGGGATAATAGGTATCTATTTTATAAAGTGTACTTTCGACGAACACACATATGAGTATGCGCACATGTAGGCAGCATGCATGCAGTGCCACTGTGCCCACAGTGAATAGTTTAGTATAGGTGACGGACTGGCATTATTTTAGTAATTTAACCACAAAACCTAACGAGCAAAAACTACTTAGCGAAACTTGTTCAAACTTTCCATTGAAATTAATTTTTATTTTCACTACCTAGAATTCTTTCAGAATTTGCCACTTCATAATTCAAAAGTTAAGGAATATTTGATAACTCTGGAATTGAATATTTCGCCAAATTAAATAAGAAAGTTATTAGAGACCTTTCTTTGATTGATGAGGAATTTAATGACTATGATTTTATAAGGGTTCCGTCTATCCCAAAATGGCTGCAAGATTCTAGCAAAAGGAAAAGTAAACTTAAGATAATATAATTCGGTAGGTAGTTAACTCTTTATTGCAGACCAAAGCATAGACAAACGGAAGTAGATAAACACATGAAAGGTGAAATTAAAAGATTGAAAAGAGGTTTGAAGTTGAATACATATTAAACAGTTTGGAAAAAACTACTTTTCTTTGAAATATTCTTTGATCATTAAATTTCTAAAGGGTTTAGTTACAAAGATATCAATGTTCAATTTTAGTACTAGATCGTTAAATTGTGAGGCGCTACGGAGAAAGAAAAAATTTGCCTATAGTTGGTGGATGCAAAAGGTACAAACAGCAACTGTCTCTACCTAATGCCCAATTGTTGAGTGCGTAGTCCTACATTACAAAGAAGTTCACAATTATCGCGCTTAAAGCCTTTAAAACGTATTTTAAAGAGCGTGAAAAAGCTAGATACAAATAGAAGCTAGTAATACACAAACAAACCGAGTAAAAGTAAAAAAAAAAGTACGTTGCAGAGATTTTGTTCGCTACAAAGCGTTGCACTTTACTTCCATCACAAATCTACAAGCAAAGAGAAGTAAATAATGTAATAGCTGTAAGTGGTTGGTATCATGATCACGTTGCTATATTTTACAATACACTTTGAACAAAATAAAAAGAAACTGTAATGCTGAAACATATACTTGGAGAAATTTTCAAGTAGGCTTTGAGGGCTTAATCCTGAATTATAAATAACTAGCGACCCGCCCCGGCTTCGCACGGGTGCAATGCTGATACAAAATTAAATACACTACAGAAAAACTATGAACGTTGTATATAAAAACATAGCGGCCCGCTCCGACTTTGCACGGGCATCACTACATAGAAACCTCTAATGTTGAATAATTATATAGAGTGAAAAACTTTTAGGGGACGTTTTAATGAGAAGCCATTTTGAGTTGAAGAGAATTTATTTTATAATGTTGTCACCTATCAAAATTAGCATTTAGTGTTGTCATATTCAAAACTTAATTTACCATATTTTATGTCTTGAACATAAGTTGGGCCCAGCAAAGAAAGTTATATAAAAATAAATAATTAATTAAATGATATTAAACAATTTCTAGTATATTTAATTTCCTGGCCACCCTAATTACTAATGTATTAATTATGAAAGTTATACAATTTCAATTTCAAATAATGTCAAGACAAATTTTATTAAAGGAAATACAATTTTTAAACATTTAAATAGAAAATTGACAACACTAATATAACACAATTCAAATTATAATTTAAGTGACAATAACACAATTATTTATTTTTACATTTTATGTTATTATATATTATCTTAAATAATTATTGCTATTGCTTGTTGACACAAACATACATTTTAGCAATATTTATATTTATTATTATACAAAGCAAAAACCAAAATTACAAACAAAAATGTCAAGTTATACAATGTTATTTTATCTTAAGTATTTTAAACATATCTATATAGGACATACACATTTTATTTAAATATTTCAATTTGACAGTGGTAATGGACACAATTTAGTATAAGACCTACTGTAAATTTTATTATTATGCCCCATTTTAACCTCAGCTACTCTAACCTTCCCATCAGGGCCTGGAAAAGTTTTAACAATTCGCCCCATGGGCCAAGTAAGAGGAGGAACATTACTTAACTTTACAATCACCAAATCACCCTCTTTCAAATTAGTATAATCATATTTCCATTTTGGTCTATTTTGTAATTGAGACAAATAATCATTTGACCAAACCTTCCAAAAGTCTTGTTTTAATTTATTACATACATTCCAAAGCTTAAGCCTATTTACTTTTACATCTGTTAGATCAGTTTCAGGATAGCTTGTCAGGGGTGCACCTATGAGAAAATGACCAGGTGTTAAATATTTTAAATCTGACACATCACTACTCATTGGCAACAGAGGTCGTGAATTTAGTATAGCTTCTATCTGTGTTAAGATAGTACCAAACTCTTCAAATGTGAGACAAATGTTACCTACTATGCGCTTTAAGTGATACTTAAGACTCTTTACCCCGGCTTCCCAAAGCCCTCCAAACTCTGGGGAGTAACTTGGTATATATTTAAATTTGATATAATTTGATGTACAATAGTATTCAATACAGTCTATGTGACTTTTAGAGGAATGTAGTTTATATAGGTTTTTTATGACATTATCTGCACCCTTGAAGGTTTTAGCATTATCACAATATATTTGTGATGGCATCCCCCTCCTAGCAATGAATCTTTGGAGGCAGGCTAAAAAGGCTGGTGTTGTCAGGTCACTGACCAACTCCAAGTGAATAGCCTTTGTGGAAAAGCAAACAAATACTGCAACATAGCCTTTCGTTACTATTGGTTTCCGAACCCTTGCTACCTTTATGTCAAATGAACCACAAAAATCCACTCCTGTGACCTCAAATGGTCTAGAGGGCGTAATCCTTTGTACAGGGAGTGAACCCATTAATTGCTTAGAGGCCACTGCTTTTGCCCGGAAACATATTGTGCATTTATGTAAAATCTTTTTAACTTCTCTAATGCCGTTAACTATCCAATATTTTTGAGACAGTGAGCTTAGCACTAACTTTGCTCCAGCATGTAAAAGCCTGAGATGCTCTTTTCTTATAAGCATATATGTAATATTGGATGATTTGGGTAATATTATTGGGTGTTTTTTATCATAAGATATGTTTGTAGCATTCTGGAGGCGACCTCCTACCCTAAGAATGTTATCATTATCAAGAAATGGATGTAGACCAGCCAAATTTGACCTAATTGGTTTATATTCTTTAATTAAATTAATTTCTAATAATAAATGTTCATTTTGAGTATGCCTTATTATGTACTTTAAAGAAATTTTTAACTCATTTGGAGATAATGAACCACTAAATTTATTATTTTTAAATCTACAATTATACTGAAATCTCAATATCCAAGCAACAATTCTTTGTAATTTTGAAAAATCTGAAAACTTGTTAAATATTATGTCATCAAATTTTACTAATTTATTAATTACTTGCTCCTTATTTATGACATTTTGACAAGTTTGAATAGGTATTTGAAAGTAAACCTCACAAGTTTTAAAGTCATATTTATGATCAGACAACTGCTGTGGACCTTGCCACCACAAATTTTGATTTTGTAGCTTATGTGGACTTATGCCCCTAGACAACAAGTCAGCTGGGTTGTCTGCACTTCTAACATATATCCAAGTGTAACCCTGTGTAAGGTTTTTTATTTTGGACACCCTACTGGTTACATATTTATTTGATTTTAAATTAACTGATTGGAGCCATGCTAACACTATTTGAGAATCTGAAAATAATTTAATTTCTGGTTGAAATCTAGTAGATATAGTTTTATGTACTCTGTTTGTGAGTTCAGCCAGAAGTAAGCAACTATTTAGTTCTAAGTTAGGCATAGTGATGGACTTGTTTAAGGGAGCTATTTTTGATTTTGAACATAATAAATTAATGTCAAAAGTACTATTTTTATAAACTACCTTGATATACAGGCAGCAACCTACAGCCTTGGATGAGGCATCACAGAAACCTATGAGCTGTACAGACTGTATGTCTGACTTTATGAGCCCTCTGGTAATGCTTATCGTTCCCATGTCTTGTAAGTCAACTAAGAATTTTTCCCATTCCTGTAATTGTTTATCAGGTAACTTAGTATCCCAATTTAATTTTAAAGCCCATAACTGTTGCATAAAAAGCTTAGCTCTTACTACTATAGGACCTAATAATCCAAGTGGATCAAAAAATTTTCCTATAAAACTAAGAATTTGCCGTTTTGTCACAAGTTGCCCAGTGCTCTTAGGACATGTAAAGCTAAATGAGTCATTTTTAACATTATATTTTAGCCCTAATGTTTTTATAATATTATCTTTATTTATTTCAAATTCACCAAAATATTTTTCTTTTTCAGGAATATCCTGAAGAATTTGGTTTACATTTGAGCACCATTTATGCAAATTAAAACTTCCTTTCTTTAATAACTCTATTAATTCCATTTTTAGATGTTGGAGATGCTGGATATCATCACCCCCACAGATAACATCATCAACATATGTATTTCTTACTAAAGCTTGTGAAGCCAGAGGATATTGATCCTTATATCTAAGTGCAAGCTCTAAAAGACATCTAGTAGATAAAAATGTGGACGCTTTTAAACCATATGTCACTGTTTGCAACTGCAAACAGAGAATCGGCTTTGAGGGATCATCCCTCCATAATATATTTATTAAGCCTAATTGACTTTTATTTAAATGAACTTGTCGAAACATCTTTTCAATATCACACATTAGTGTGAAGCGATAGGTTCTGAACAAAATTAGTATGTCCAACAATTGATTTTGAACAATAGGTCCATTTAACATTTTATCGTTTAAAGATGTTCCATTTTTTGAAGGCATACTGCCATTGAACACAACTCTCAATTTGGTTGTTTTGCTGGCTTCATTTAAGACAGCATGATGGGATAGAAAATAGACTGGGTCATTATTTATATCATAAGTACTAATATCAACTATTTTTGCATGCCCTAGCCTTATATATTCCCCAATAAAATTTTTATATTGTAAAAAATATTCAGGGTGAGACCTAAATTTATTTTCCAAAGTATAGAACCTTTGAAGGGCAATATAAAAAGAATTGCCTAATTGTAACTGTTCTATGGGCAACTTCAATGGCATGTCAACGAAGAAGCGGTTGTCAATAAGCCTAACAGTGTTTTGAAAGTTATTTTCAGCCTGCTGACATTCCGAACTAATCTCAGGTTCCAAGGGAACCTTCTCCGCTAACCAGAAGTTTTCCATAATATTTTGTAAGTCACATTTGGTCTCATCCATCACAAAATTTGACACTAAATTGACAGTTTCATTTTTACTCATGCTTAGGGTAGGAGGAGTTACTGTACTGCCCCCCACTATATAGCCAAACATGGTATTTTGCAAAATTATGCCATTATTTAAATTTATTTGACCTTCCTGTATTATTTTGAAATAAAAATCTGCCCCTAATAATAGCTGAATTTCAGAGGGAACATTAAAATCTTCATCTGCAAGTTTAATATTTTGTGGAAGGACAATATTAGAAATATCAACATATTGTTGTGGTAATTTGCTTGTAATTGTGTCCACAAGGTGGCACTTTACCTTAAATGCAATGTTTTGAACGTTTGAATGCAACACTAGTTCAGTATATTTATGTATTTTAGTAGGATTATTGCCTATTCCCACAATATCGCAGGATGCATTCATAGCATGCACATTCAATACCCTGACAAGCTTATCCTGAACTAATGAAGCCTGACTACCACTGTCAAGTAACGCTTTTACATATATTTGCTCTCCAAACTTATTAATGAACTTCACTTTTATTGTGGGTAACAAAATATTAATATGTGAATTCTTTTTACAATGCAACCCAACTGGGATAACTTCTGAGGTTTCACATGAACCTGTGCCTGATGTCTCCTCATGCAAAAGACTATTATGTCTCTGCTTACAATGCCTACATGTGAAATTGAATTTACACTTATTTTTATGTGGTTTGAGACACCTATTGCACAAACTTTTATTTTTTACAAATTCTAAACGTTCCCCTATTATTGCTGTTTGAAACTTAGGACATAAATGTAAGGGATGATAATTCTTATCACAATAACTGCATGAGGATGATTTTGATTGAATATTTTGAGTAGTAACATTTGATACTCTATAATTAAAAGATTTAATTTTGGTACCCTCATTAGCCATACTTTTTTGTATAGGACTATCTTCTAAAGCTATGGCACGCCTTTCTAAAAACGATAAGAATTCATCCATAGTGGGCAAAACATCAGGGTTCACCCTATCTATATGATATGCTCGACAAGTATAAGTGTCTAACTTACGAGTAAGTATAGATATTAATAACATATCCCACTGTTCAATAGGTTGATTTAAGTTTTTAAGTGCATATAAATGCTGCTGCACATGCGACATAAATGCTCTGATGGAGCTGGCAGTACCCTTTTGCATATGAGGAATATCTAATATAAAACTAATGTGATTCGAAATTAATCTAGTTTGATTGTCATATCGCTTTTTAAGTAGCGTTAATGCCTCTGGATAGGACTCACTAACTAATGGTAGGTTAATTATAACTGCTAAAGCATCACCACTGAGGTATTTTCGTAAATAGAACAGCTTTTGTATGCTGGATAAAGAGCCATTATTGTCTATTAAGGCACAAAACAGGTCGAAGAATGGTTTATACTGCGTAAAATTGCTCCCGTCGAATGTCGGTATATCTATATTCGGTAATTTCGAGTTTACTATGTTGTATTTTTCCTGTTCAGCATACCTACGAAGTACTTGGTTCAACTTTGCAATAGTTTGGAAGTATTGATTCTCTACTTCCTCTACCTCCTCTTTGTCCGTGGCATCCAAAGTTATAATTTCTATATTTAGCTCCTCATATTCCTTGTAAGCGGCTGCCAATCTGTCCCGGCGCGCCTCAAGCATATCAATGCTGGCTGCAGCCAAGGATATTGCATCTTGTACAAATGATTGCACACGTGTTATCACGCCCTTGAGCGTGCCACGCTTGTTGCGCAATCTTGCTAATTTTTGCTCCATTTTTAACGAAACGAACACAGACACTATATATAACACTTATTTTTATGCACTTACTGCTTATACCGTGATATTTCAACCGTAGACTCGTTAATCTGCAAGCCCACTCCCACGCCGCTGCCGTGACCTTTGAACTAGGCCTCGGTCGGATTTCGATACTTATGCAAACTGCACCAAGTGCCGCTCGGTGATATTTATATTTAAGAATGGTTACTATGCGCTGGTAATTAGTTTTAATACTATCGAAGGACCACCAACTATGTTGAATAATTATATAGAGTGAAAAACTTTTAGGGGACGTTTTAATGAGAAGCCATTTTGAGTTGAAGAGAATTTATTTTATAATGTTGTCACCTATCAAAATTAGCATTTAGTGTTGTCATATTCAAAACTTAATTTACCATATTTTATGTCTTGAACATCTAAAATTAGCAATGTTGCCTTAGTATATGATGCATGTATTATACATATAAACCTTCCTCTTGAATCACTCTATCTATTGGAAAAAACCACATCAAAATTCGTTGGGTAGTTTTAAAGATTTAAGCGCACATAGGGATATAGGGACAGAAAAGGCGACTTTGTTTTATACTATGTAGTGATGATAGCGAAAAATAATAAATGGAGTCTAACTAAAGTTAATATTGTTACGAGCTAATTAGAATAGAATTAAAATGCCGTTGGAATTACTATAGAGTTTATTAGAACTGTACAAAAACAGGCACAAATATGACTGGACACAGCCAGTAGAAATTCCACGATTCAATAACGCTTGCAAAGTCCGTCACTATATCGCTAATCGAAAGTATCGTAATCGTCGCTTGACTGCCCAACCCCTCCATTCGGGCATTGTTTTATACTAAAATTTATAATACCGATAAAGGGGCCGCGTTAATCCGCACATCTGGCAAGCTCAGTCGAAAACAATAAGGATTAGTCCAACACTAATGGCGGCTATAAAAGAAGTTTCTTAATTACAAATTCTAAACCAAAGTAAACAAAAAATCCTAAATCCGGGAAGGTAATAAACTGCGTTTTACGACAACCAGATGTGTGTTCTTTGTCGGTATGTAACATTATTAATAACCCCGCAGGGGGGGGTAGTGGCGAAGCCTTAGGTGAGTAGCGACACTTAGTACCTGACTCCGGGGGCCAAAGCAAGGCTGTATCCGAGCTTGCCTTAATCAGCCGATACGGAATGGAGATCGCTAGAGCTAAGACTCCAGCTCCAGAGGTGAAAGTGATAAATGGCATCAAGTCAGAATTAGCTTCGGTGAACCGGGAGCCCACCACTCTACACCCCTTAGCCACTCACACTCACAACCTGTCGTCTATGGCATTGTTTGGAGCCCATGCAGGGAGTGGCAAGTCACCGTCTGCCCACTTTTCCATGTTATCCGAACATTGCGACGGGCTGACGCCATAGTCCCCATATTCCCAGAACCTAGTATCATTAGCAGTTGACCCACATAGCCCGGTACTTTCGTTCTCATTTCCCACAATAGTCATACACTGGCTGGGGCTTGTCCTTGGGTGCATTAGTACCTAAATACGTAGTGTTGACACGGATAATAGCCGGTCATAATTTTGTCAAAGGGCCTCTACATGTTGACCTTCCCATGGCCCCACGCAAGCCCTCCAAATGTCCAGGCCGTTATAAGAACCCGTGGTCTTCAAAGACATACATAAAAATAAACTAATCATAGATAAATGGCAAAAACATTTGACACCACCTCTAGAGTATCCTCCAAAGTGCATAATAATCCGTCACGCACTTTATCGTTTTCTTTTTGATATATACTTTGAAATTTGTAAATAAGAAACTAAATAACAAGCCAAGGAATATAATTTGCAGGAACTTTAATAACAGAAGAGGAGAGCTCTATTCCGCAAGCTCGGGCACAACAAATTTACTTTCATCGCTGTTTTGTTTATAAGACTTCCTGTTGTTTACGGTTAACCTGAATCACTTCCTTTATGCGACTCTTTTCCTCATAGTTATTTGGTTCTCTATATTGGTATAAATATTAACAACTTTCCAACATAATTCAAAAGTATCAACAAATGTTGCGTCAAGTTACGTATATATAAGCTCGTCAGAGCCGAATAAGCTCAGGGCGGCTTTATTCATCAGAATTCATCATAGCATGGCATGATGTATAATAGTGTATTTATGCAATTATTATCCATTGATATTTTTAATTCCTCCTTCTTTAAATTTAAACGCGAAAATTGAGCTATTATGTGCACCAATACTTCTGGCATAATTACATAATAATTTTGTTACATTACCACTGATTAACTAACATTATAATAAGTCATACTAACCCCTAGATATTTTGTCAATGTATGGTACATTATGTGCTCACATGTTTAGAGTTACAGCTTAGGCCTAATCTCATATATAAAATTCTCGTGTCACAGTTTTCGTTGCCATACTCCTCCGAAACGGCTTGACCGATTTTGATGAAATTTTTTGTGCTTATCCGGTATCTATGAGAATCGGCCAGCATCTATTTTTCATCCCCCTAAATGTTGGGGGTAGTCCACCCCTAAATTTTTTATTTTATTTTATAGACAAAATTTTTAATAAAACATACAAAAATACATACAACACTAGATTTTCAACCCTCTACGATCAACCCCTATTTTTTACCGGGCAGGACGACGTCTGCCGGGACAGCTAGTAATTTATATATAATATGAAATATGTAACTTTAGCTGTATCTTGTTTTAATATTGTTACATGGCGACAAAGGTGAATACACACCTACCTGTCATAAAGCGAAGTTTATTACCTTCCCGCATTTAGACTTCTTTTGTTTACTTTGTGTTTGAAATTTGTAATGAAGAAAAACATTCTATTGTTATTGTACTTGTTTTATGGCAGTCATTAGGCAGGTGTATCGAACTGATTTTAAGAAATCCGATCTATGCAGACTGGCAGCCAATTGTATTGGTGCAGCAGTTGCCCAATGGAGGGATCGGCAGTCTAGCGAAAACTACGATCAAAGCAAGACGTGTACATTCGATAGAATATAGTAACGGACTTTGCGGGTGTTAATGAATCATGCAGTTTGTACTGGTTGCGTCCAGTTATATCTGTACCTATGTTATACCTGTTTGTATAGTTCTAATAAATTTATAGTAATTCCAACGGCATTTTAATTCGAGTCTTGAAGCTCGTAACAATATCTTTTGTGATCTCAATATTTTTTACTCTTTGTCACTATATATTCTGTTTTATACTTTATACGATTTTCATTAAAATTTACATTCGTAATACACTTCCAATCACTTTATTTCACACACATCACTGTACGCATTCACACACTCACAACCACACACATACACACGCACGTAAGCAGCGCGTTTGTAGCACCATTGGTGTTGCAAATGTTCATATGCGACGGTAACCGCTTTCCATCAAGTGGGCCGTGTGCCTGTCTGCTGCACTTCTGCATAAAAAATTAAAAACAAAAAAACACTTTTGTTTTGTTTACAGCACTTATTCAAATGGTTTTGTTCTTTTGAGTCATCTCGTTATGTCGTTGCCGAGGAGCTGCAGTTGGCTAGTAGGTATTTAACAAAAATAAAACAGAAAATAATAATCAAAAAGTTTTTTCTAACAAAACTAAAATGGACTAACTAGTCCAAAACCATTTTCTACAAAATAGGTTTTACTTATATAAATAAACAACAGGGATTTGGAAATTTTGCACATAAAACTCTGGAACACTACTATAAAGCATTATAAATAATTTAGCCAGAAAAACTAACTTTCACACGTTTTAGTTCGACCCGGCTTTGCGCCTCAAAATTTGAGAATATACAGCGGAATATTCTATAGGGCATTTTTACACACACACTTGTTCAGCCAAAAATGACGTTGGGATCACAGATGTTGGGACCAGGTCTGACTTGAGTTGAGAATGGATAGTATAGCCAGTGTTGCCTGACGAGCTGCCCTGGCCTCTCCAGGCAGACGTCCTGTCCAGGGTTCGTCGTACCCAGCAGGATGCCCTAGCTAGAGGACTGACCTTCTGTCAAGTCGAGATAGAGACGGTCAGGAAGCGGGAAACCGCTTGCTGCCTCGTCGACTGGTCTCGTGACCTCGAACACCCTGCGGCCGGCGGCTTTACGGTGGACGCAATCAGGCCACAACTGGAGGAATGGGTCAACCGCACTAGCGGTACCCTCACCTTCAGGACGACGCAGATACTGACCGGACACGGTTGTTTCGATCAGTATCTGTTTCGCATTGTGGGCTGCTTGCCTTCTCCGGATTGCCGACAGTGTGGCGCACCCGATACGGCGTTTCATACGCTTGTCGAGTGCGCTGTCTGGGCGCCGCAGCGTTTTGAGCTCGAGACAAAAGTAGGAGCCGTCGGATCGCTCGGCGACTTGGTAACGGCCATGTTGCAGAGCGACGACCGCTGGGATACTGCGGTTTCTTTTTGTGAGGCAGTAATGTCTCTGAAAGAGGCCGCAGAAAGGGATAGGGAGCGAAGTCCTAGGGCGCGTGCTACGGTCTCTTCTCGAGGTCGCCGGCCTTCAGCCGGCACCCGGAGAGGCAGGTACGCGCATTACTTCCCTCCCTGAGTTAGGATCCGGAACGATGGGGGCCCTTAGCTACTAGGTAAAGCAAGGGACTTAACAACTACCCCCGTTTCGTAGTGGAGTGTGTTCTCCCAGGGCACACTTCAAGCACTTTATGCGCTGGATCGACTGCTGCGTAACTATGTTCTACATCTCAGTCTTTCCTTCACATCAAAGCGCAGGGCCGCGAAGGGAGGAGGGGGTTTTTAGTGGGTATTGAGGTTGCTCGCCCGTGCGGCATCGCTCGGAGTCTCCACACTCCTCTGTGTAGTCCATAGCGGACGGAGCGCAAGTAGAGCATACAATTGCTAGCGTTACCGCCCCCCGTGGATTCGTGCCGTTTCCTAGTGACGGCCCAGAGAGTGCGTAAATCGGTTAGTCATTTTCCCTCGCCTCAAAAAAAAAAAAAAGCCAGTGTTGCCTAAGATATGTTTCCTTGATATATTCAATCGATTAATTCGGTTATTCAGGTGATCAGAGAGCTTATTTCAGTTTAAGTAGAAATGATTTTATTAATAACTATTATTTAACAAAATTGAGTCGTTTGGGTCTTACGCCAAAAGGAAGGTTTGTACAGGAAATCTGCGTTGTGTTGGATATAATTCCGGCACAGCAATATACAACCTCCTGGAACTAAATTTTACTTAAAAGAGTGGATAAATATCGATTGCGCAACATAAATGTAAATATTATCTAACTAGCTGCGCCCTGCGGTCTCACCTGCGTGGTGATGGAAATTCGTTATATCTTGGATAATTCACACTATATTTTCATAAATTATAGCATATGTCTTATTCTGCTGTGTAAGCTATATTATTGTTAAGTTTCATCAAAATCCATTTAATAGTTTTTGCGTGAAAGAGTAACAAAAAAACCATACTCACAAACTTTCGCGTTTATAATATTAGTAGGATAATGAAATATGATATTAAATGAATAGAATACAAAATTAAATAATCATACATTTTTAATAACAAATACATGTCTATATCTATATCTACATACTTAACAGTCTATAAATTAAGAGAGTTGTATGTATGTCAGTTTATATTGAAAAATTAACATAATAATATAAAGCGCGTATGAATAATGTATCGTATGTTGTTGGCAGAACACGGTGAACTTTCTTTATACGTGTGGATTAAACCAAAATGAGTTTTTTCCACGCACGCAAGCTGAAAATGAATGAAAATGTTAAGCTAAGTTCCTGAAAGGATTGTTTTGAATGCTACGGATTAATTTACCGACTCTGTTGAGTAATGGTTGGCGATACAAAACAATTCCTAGAATATATAAATTAGTGAAGTTCCAAGACCTGTAGCTGACTTCAGAGTGGCCCAGTTCGATCGTGTGCATTGATTTATATATAAATAGAGGCTCGGTCACGGCCGAGACATGATGACGCATGTTGTAGCAGGAACTACAGCGTAAACTCTATATAACGAAACTGAACGGACTGTGCATTTTATGACGTTATAGAGAGTTGTCGTTAAATGGAAAAGAGTATGTTGTTTTAGTCTGAGTCTTTTCCTGCACCAGTAATTTTGTTGTATATTTTTGCTTATTTTATTCATATCTTACGATATTGAGGCATCTTATTATTGGGCATTTATCTTCAATAAAGGAAATATTTCAAAATTTTGGTATTTCGGAATTTCTTACAAATTTTGGTATGCATTATGCCGACAGTGGTGCTTACGGACTAAAATAATAAAGCAATAAAACAACGTAGATAGGCTGCGCAGTTCTTTACTAATTTTGACAACTTAAAAGGTACTTTTTATTACTTAATTGTTGTCGTTATAGTGGGTGTAATGATATAGAGTGTACTTTTGTATTTTACAAATAAGTATTTCTACACAGCGTGGCAATAGTATAGATACGTAGATTATTTAGTTTATATTTATTGTGTAGGTTCAATTATTATTGTAATATATTTATGCACATATTATTAGTGTAGATAATATTTTAGTTTTAATTTATTAAATGTAAGTGTATATGTTAATTTATACTTTGTAAATATATAGTAAAACTAGCGGCCCCAGCAGACGTTGTCCTGCTCTGAAAAAATATGACCCGATCCCAGCGCCACCTACCGGTTCCAATTGTAGATTTAAACCATCCGGGGACCTACTCAAACACACAAAAACAAAATCGCTACCCGTTGTTAAGAGGATTCTAGAACCCGATCTCAGCGCCACCTAGCGGTTCCAACGGTATAAAAACTATCCTATCTTTCAAGTTGGATCAAACTGCACACGGTGTGCAAATTTGATTAAAATCGGTTGAGTAGTTTAGGAGTCCATCGCGGACAAACATCGTGACACGAGATTTATATATATAAGATAATTGTTATTATACATTATAAAAACTTAAAATCTTTTTTTATGTATAATATTATAAAAATCTAAACAAGCCCTGTATGTACGTACATTGAAGTTATTAAAAAAAACAACTAGAATAGACTATATAAACGACGGAGACTACGATGCATTTTTTTTAGAATTCTTATCTGTTTGTTCGGGGTGTACATGAAAACTAGTGGACCGATTTCTTGTGGTTTTCATTGATCGACTACAAATTCCAAGATTAAAACCTACGCTACTTTTTATCCTGGGAATTTTGCGGAAAAATTTCTGGGAATGATTTAAAATGGCCAGATTAAAGAAAACCGAATTCCAATGTGATTTATTCATTGATCGATAGAAAATTTTATGTAATAAAATGTGTGATATTTTTTCCCTGGGAACCCGGGGTAATAATAGGTCTTTACCTATGTAATTGGAGATTCTATAACCAGCGTTTTCAGATTTAATTATCTTTGGATTGGCGCGTAACTCAAAATTCAAATAAATCTTATTTGAAAGATATGTTATTTTACTTTCAAATTCAGTCATTTGTTTTTAGATATTTTTTTTGTTTTTGTGAGATTGTGGTAGTTTTTGGCGCCATGGATAAACTGAAAATAAGTACAATTTTCGAATATAAGTTCCTACGTGGAAATACCGCTGCGCAAACAAAACGAAACATTAACGACGTGTACGGGCCTAATACTGCTTGCATCAATACGGTCCATTATTGGTTCAATCGCTTTAAATCCGAAAATTTTGAGTTCAAGAACGAACCTCGCCGTCGGCCGGTAACCATTGTGAACAAAGACGAATTGAAGGCGATAGTGGAAGTGGATCCAACTCAATCTACGGCTGAGCTTGCTGCGGGCCATGGAGTTAATGTCAAAATAACATTGAGGCACTTGCGTCAAATCGGAAAGATAAAAAAGTTAGATAAGTGGGTGCCACACGAACTAAGCAACCTACAGCGAGATTTACGCGTCGACGCATGCATAGCACTACTGAATGGGCATAGAAACGAGGGAATTCTTAATCGAATTGTTACCTGCGTTGAAAAGTAGATCCTGTACGACAACCGTAAGCGTTCGTCTCAGTGGGTGGACCCTGGTACAACACCTAATCAGTGTGTTAAAAAAATGATTACTCATAGGAAGATGATGGTGACTGTCTGGTGGACCAGTGCCGGACTTTTACATCACAGCTTCTTACTGAATGGCACAACGGTGACGGCAGATGTCTATTGCCAATAATTGTAAACAATGATTGAGAAGCTCGCAATTCAACAACCAAGACTAGTCAATCGCTTTTCCCCATTGCTTCTCCACGACAACGCGCGAGCTCATACTTCACGACAGATCATCGCAAAGCTAAAAGAGTTACAGCTGGAAGCTCTCCGTCATCCACCGTATTCACCGGACCTTACCCCAACAGATTCATACTTCTTTCAAAATTTAGACATTTTTTTAAGTGGGAAAAAATCTATACCCGAGAGGCAGTACAAAACGCTTTCGCTGACTTCATCGCTTCCCGTCCGGCAGACTTCTACACTAAAGGGATAAACAAACTGCCATCAAAATGGCAAAATTGTGTAGATAATTTGGGCCAGTACTTTGATTAGCTGAAATAAAAAAAATACCAAAATTTTTATATTTTAAAATTATCATAAAAATCTCCAATTTCATAGGTAAAGACCTAATATTTTCGGGAGCGATTTGTAGATGTTCGGTTTCATAAAAATTAGCTTATTCCGACAGTTTTCATCAACACGTAGCTTACATTATTTTTAATATGCTGCCAGTACCTTGTGTTCCGGGAATTTCAAGTCAAGCATCGACGAAGTCGCGGCCATATCCTAGTAATATTATAAAAACATGAAATTCACCGGATCATAGCAGTAATATTCCAAAAAGACCGTGTAATAGCCTACGTGAAATAGTACGCGAAATAAAATGCGTCGCGAGGGGTCACGTCCGCGAGTTATGAAGGCTGATGTCGCGACATACGACATATGGGCCTTTTGGCTTAAACTTTTTTTGCTATCTGTATTTTCGTGACATAAAGAATAAAATGTTTAATATTTAGGTTTATTTATTTCATAGTTTATTGGAAATTCTCTCTGTTAGCTTTTCATATGGATCATTCGCATAAAATATGGATGACTATCCTGTGGAAATCATCCCATTTTCCGGAATAAAAAAGTATCTTATGTTCATTAACATACATATTAACATACAAAACGTTACATCAGAATCCAAACTGTAACGTAGGAAGTTAATTTCGCTTGTATATCAGTATCACCAACATCTCAATTGGTTTTAACTAATTTTTTAACTGAATTATAAACGCAATTTTTGAAATGCGTATATCTTACCAAAAGCCTAAGTATGAAATTTTCACAGTGCTAGCCAGACAAATAATGAGTTGCCTATATATAATATAATATATAAAAGTAAAAGATGTAATCCAGATCGCTGTCGGTAGGGAGCGTTCCCGAAATGCTGGCAGCATTCCCACGTTGTATGTCAAGGCGAATCCTTTGCTTTAAATATAGGCCAGTCCTTTGGTCACGCGAGACTTCTTTCAATCGCCTTGAAAGATCGATAAAGTCTTCAAGATTATTTTTGAGTCAAAATATAGTCTATAATAGTAACTAAGTAAGTAGTATAGTAACTTAAAGTCTCTCAGATCCTCGGAAAACTTGTTACTTAAAACTCCTCTACATACGACTAGCTCTTATGGGAAATCCTTCACAGTCCAAGCAGTTCGTCTTTGGAACGCGCTGCCTGTTAATATAAAGCTAGCCAAATCACTGCCCATTTTCAATAAACTTGTGAAGGATTATTATAGCTCAAATAGCTCAAATTAAAGATGCAGCCGTCATTGTCATATTTTTCTGGTCTTATATTTATTTATGTAAGTGTATTTTATAATATTTTATTTACATATATCGTGTTAGTATAATATTTATATTTTTATTAATGTATGTATATTATATCATGTATGTATTTATAAGACATGTATATTATATTTATAAGATACTGATTCGATAGTGAGAATAATGCAACATACCCCTGTTCTTATCAAATTTTTTGTCCATCCAAAGGTTGTCTGGAAGAAATCGCTAATAGCGATAAGACCGCCTATTGTATTGTAAAATTTTGTTTCTGTTAACTGTATCTTTAAAACACAATAAAGCATATTCATTCATTCATTCATTCTATATTCTTTCCTAGAATACAATCTACGAGTATTACATATCACACGTACACACACTCGCTCACACACAGAGAAACACATACACTCACACACAATCATTCACACACAATCATTCACACACATATATACAGTACTCTTTTTTCGGCTTTCTAGGGGAGGGATGTTTTTTTTTATTGGAGTGGAACCTTCCCGCGGTGATAAACGCCGCGCAGCGTGTGCGAAGACTCTAGTAAAGGCGTTCCCAAACCTGGGTCCCATACACGTGCTTGTGTGGTAGACCATGAGTGAAACTGCTTCCATTTTCAACTGAGCAACAAACTTATATCACTCCGGAATGCAGAGTAACCCACTATAGCAACAGAGGTTTGGCCCGACGCTTTCCCCCAATGCGCCGACCCCTGTGATAAAGGAGGGAACCTCTTGACCAATCAAACAGCTTTTTAACCTATTAAAGACACCAGGCTCTTTTTAAATCAATTATATATGAATAATTGCTTACATTTTGCAATTGCTAGTAAATAAATAAAAAAATATTATTATAAATCATATTTCTATCATATATTAAAAACATATAATGATTACAATTGTGTTGACCGTGGTTTAACATTTCAAATTAGTCTAATTACAGGTCACTATAAATCTAACCTTAGAATCTTGAAACATTAAGCGACCCCACTAAAATTGACATTGAAATGTGGGCATATATTCAGTATATTTAATGGTATTTGCTTGGCTTTTATTCGTAACGGCACAAAAGATGGGTATCTAACCCTTCCATTAATTAATTTAAGGTCCTATCTGCCTAGTTTACAGTCCAGTGGCGCCCATTGTCCGGGGCCTATCGCACCCTGCAGCACGGACGGGTTGCAATGCATAGAATAAAATATAAATAAGTGCAGAAGGGACCGTACTTTATAATATAAATGTCATATTGCTGGGCCCGAAACTCCTATTATTGGGGAACAGACAGTATACCCGCTACGCTTATCCAAGGTGACTTGGGAGTTTGACAGATCAGTTATCTCGATGTGCAGGTATCATCGCGATGTTTTCCGTCATCTTTGTTAACACGTGGTATATGCACATTAGGCCAGAAAATGGTTTAAGAGGTGCATGCGTTCCGACTAAGGTTTGAACCCGCGGCATATGAGTCTCGGATTCATGTGGTAGCCATTACGCTACCACAGCTTGGTACTTATGATTTTTCTAATACTAGATAAGATTTATCAATTTGATAGATACATATCAAAGCTTCGGCGCTTCTAGATTTGCCTACTCAACTTTTTGAGGACTTAAAATGACTACTTATGGAGATTAGATTACTTAGCTGGTGAATGAGCGAAATATTATAGGCGAGAGCAAGCCATGTCGCTTGCGCTAGCTTGGTCACCTACATAGATTGGAAGAGGATCGCGCAGTGAAAAGAGCCTATTTGGGCCGACCGCCGGGACGACGATTGCCCCAGATATCGCAGCGAAGGCTGATCTGCGCAAGTTTCATATCTATGACTGCCAGGAGATAACGCTTAACAGGAAGGAGAAGAGTATTATCGTTTTGGAGGCTAAGACTCATTTTGGGGTCGTTGATCCGCATCAGACGCAACAGTTATTTTTTATTCGTTAAAGATATGGCGTAAAATTACCCATTATTTTGACATTTGTCATATTCGTAATATGAATCTGCGAATGACATTTAATTTGGTGAGTTAATATGGACACTTTATCTAAAGTCATATTCGAAAACTAACAGCGTGTTTTGAGAACCATGAGGTAGCTAGTAGGATATTGAAAACGAAATTATTGTCTTTTTGACACTGCAAAATTTGTTATTATTTTATGAAATCCAATAAGCAGAAGGGACGTGACTAATCTTTCAGATGACAAATAGTAACAGGGAAATTATGGCTACAGAAAGCTAAAGAGCGAAAGTCATTACATAAAATTATGGAGGAAGCCTTTATCCGACAGTGGATGGATCCTTTATATATTCTAGATAATTATATAGCATTGGGATATAAAGGCATTTTTATTTATGAAGAGGAAAAAATATTTTATAGGGATATTAAACACATTTGCCTATATGTAGTGCAGTGAGAGAGCATCATTTTTGCGCCACGATAGTAGTCTGTTGACATGTTTTAAATAAAAAATAATCCCGAAGGATGAATCGTCACACCACACTGGATCTTTACACCACTAAGCCATAAAATGCTTTGAAGAAGTTCAAGTATGTGATCTGTGGATTATAATAGGCCATAGGGTTGTTTTATGTTTTGCTTATTCTATGACTCACCTCTGTAATATATTAGTGTTTGACGAATTTGATTTCAAGTTACAACAGGCACATCGTAGCTTGAGGCATTTGAATTAACGGTCCCATACAAATTATTGTCAGTTCCTATATGATATGTCGACCGTGTAATTATGGCCTGACATGTCTCTATTTTGGCTGTTTTAATTTATTTATTATGTGGCCTGATAAATAAAAGTTTATGCTAAGGTAATTATCGCATTGATGTGATACTACGCTTTTACAGAATATCGGCGTGTAGCGGTTATATAGTGTAGGGTTTAATTTGTTAAACGCACGCAGAATAAAGATATCATACTGGTACAATTTAGTTTCAATACATACTTCAACCAAGTAATCCATGATTCAATGATCAATGATCCAATGTAACTATTTATACGGCAAGCGTTACCTTACCATATTTTTCTTCTAAGGAGGTGTGTTTAACAAAATTTAAACATAATGTAAGTACAATACTGTTGTTTTGCCAAGAAGTATTGTTATTATGCATTTTGTTTATTTTGGTGAGCAATAAAATGTTATCTAATACTACATGTGCAAATACTTAACTATAATGCCATGGTCCCCTTCCAATGCAAAATACAAATATATACTACGTGGGATACGTAAAACTAAAGAAAACATTATAAGAAATATATTCTTTGATACAAACTATTCTTACATACTGCACCCCCATTTATTTCATTCTGGCCTACCCTCCTATCCAATCCCTGCTATACAATCCCACCTCTCTTATTCTTCTTAAGTCATCCTTTACATTCTATTCTAAAGTCTGGCATATTGCTTCGTCCCTGATGTTGCAAATGTCTTTAAGCGATGGTAATTATTTTTTAAAATGGACCTTCTGCTAGGTTGTTAGTTTCATAAAAGAAAAAACTACCTATATAAAATATATATCGCAAAACCTCTTTATATTATCATCGCCAGTATATAAAACCTTCCAAATAAAATACAATTTCATAACATTTTTCCTACGAAAATTATTATACTAACCGAGGTTATTACGGCTGGCCATTGTTACTTTTATAGCTATGCAGAGTCCCATAAAAGTTTACCCAAAAAGGCTGTTTAAGTGAAATTTGTGTAGCACCAGCGTTTTCTCCCGAAAAGTGATTCTTTGTTAAGAACCGTTGTACTGATATTTTTATTAGGTACCTTCAACGTCTATTAGTAGATGGTTCTTTCTAGTATTATGGGTATATGAAATACAAGGACGCAAAGTTTTATTTCTTTTTAGGGTTCCGATTCATGATAATGTCTGTATGTGGGTGGTACGAGAGCGTGTAGTGGGTATATGTGTCGATGTTTCCTATCTCTAATTTTTATATAGCCTATCATCAGTCATTAATATCCATTTTTTATTTTAAAAAAACAATGCCATTTATTATTTATAATAGGTTGGAATAATACTTAAAATATACCTCGGAGAAGGCATCGTTCTCGGTGACATCGTCGTTAGAGGTTGCAAGTTTAGTGGGCTTCATCAGGGTAATATGCGAGCATAAAACACAATGACCACGGTTTATGCACTTTTAATTGAGATTTAAACAATATTTTGTCACAGTTTAGACCGAGCAGTGGGTTCAGGGCACCGATATTACTTCGACTGTTTCTTTTAAATTCTCAACAATCCAACTCGATCCGTTGCTATCGCTCCAATGTATCACAAAACTCGCTTATCTGCCTTAAGTACAGATGGCGCATCGACCCCGCTCGAGGCACATGCTCTGCTCTGATTGGTCGCTTATTAAATTACAATATTCATAACTTTTATTAGGTTAGGACGATCGTAAAGTTATACAAAGGTTTAACAAGTCAAATTAAATTAAATTAAGGATTTTAAAACTAATTAAAATGTAAACAAGTAATATTGTGAATTATACATCCAAACAAAACAACAATCAATCCGACTCATGGCAACAACAAACTACGGACTAGTTAGAAGAAAACGTGTGAGTGAGTGAGTGAGTGAGTGAGTGAGTGAGTGAGAGTGAGTGAGTGAGTGAGTGAGTGAGTGAGTGAGTGAGTGACTGAGAGTGAGTGAGTGAGTGAGTGAATGAGTGAGTGAGTGAGTGAGTGAGTGAGTGAGTGAGTGAATGAGTGAGCGAGTGAGTGAGCGAGTGAGTGAGTGAGTGAGTGAGTGAGTGTGTGTGTGTGTGTGTGTGTGTGTGTGTGTGTGTGTGTGTGTGTGTGTGTGTGTGTGTGTGTGTGTGTTTGTGTGTGTGGTATTTTACTGTAGAATCCTCTATTTGTAATTCCAAATCACCTTCAACCATTTGGGTCATATTTTGTAACCAACTTTAAACATGAAGGAGTATCTCAATTCATCATGGAAGTATTTTTTAGTAACCTTGTTTGGCTTTACACATTTCCCCTCACGACTTTATAACATATCTTAACAATTACATATCATTATTTATTTTGATATGATACAAATAGAAGGTACAAACTAGATTTACAATATACTATTTATTTCGTTAAAAGCCTGCAGAGAGGTAAATTATATTACTCAAATAAACAAATGTAACTAGGTTAGTTAGCTGGCGCCTTAAGAAAGTAATGAAACAAATGACCAAATTAGTACAGAACAAAGTAAATGAAGTGCCTATTTCACCGAAATTCAAATGAATCTAGTCTCGTTTCATTCATTTGTAGACTAGTGATGTTCCGTCCTTATGAAATATCATCCAAGACTATAATTGTGGAGAAATCGATTATTTAGTTTTATTTATTTCTAGCTGTGCCCGCGACTTTACTCGCGTGGATTTATTTCGCGGAATCCTAAAATTAAAACTACGTTACTCGTTATGACTGTTATTTTGAGGTACTGTTATGTTGTTGTTTTAAGGTCCTTGGTGGAACAATGAAAGAATTAACTCAAGTATGAATGTTTAATAATTAAATACTTTATGTGCGACACAGTTTTGTAGAGGAAGCCATTTGTCCAAGAGAGCTAGTGATGTCAACATACATTAGTGATGTGCATTGTAACATAAAATATCGAATAGATTTGATTTCCAACAATGACATCATTTTTCTGCCAGAAAGCTACGTCAAAATCGGTGGAGCCGTTTTGGAGATTAGCCTAAACATTCAGACGGACAGACAAAAAATCTTAAAATTGCATTTTCGGAATTTCGTGATCCGAATTATTTTGACATTACAAACAGACACTTCAATTATTTCGGTATACAAATCATCTCGTTTGGGAAATATTGTTTTTATTTTTTAATAATATCCGCAAGGCAAGGTATTATGACAAGCTTGCGGATAAAACTCTCGGCAACACTAGGCTATAAGCGAAATGTATGTAGATTGACGTCTATACCAAAGGCATGGAGAAAGAACGTAATGTCATTACCAGCGGCCATTTTGTTAATGCACATGCAGACTCACTCTACTAAAAGCCGACCCACTGAGTCACATCTAAAGTGAAAAATACTGTGTTTTTCAAATAGGACAGGTCATTACTTCACATTAGAAGTTAAATCTTAACAATACCGCTCAGAGAGGCTGTTAACATATTTTTGATGTGAAACTTCTTTAGAATCGTTGTGATTTGAAAATAAAACAAAAAGGCGACTGTAAAAAAATAAACACAAATCCTGCAAGAGAATGAGATACGAATTTTACCTTTTGCACCAAAGATTAGAGAGTCAATAAGACCGATGATTAAATATAAGTTTATTTTGGAACGAAATAAAACTGATAATAAAACTACGTTTTAACGGTTTTAAGCGCGGTAATTTATTTTATTTAGGTTTATCCGACGTTTCGGCCGCTTTTAACGTTTAAACCGTTAAAACGTAGTTTTATTATGTGTACAAGTCGCGAAAACTTAAGAAAATATTATGTAAAACTGATAATATTTTTAGATTAAAACAGTGAAAATTTTAAGTAATACTTAAGAAGTTTATTTTGAATTATAATATGTTGACGGATTTAGGCTAAAGGAATTATATTTGTATTAATAAAAGTTAGACAGGAATTACTTATGAATATATTCTTTGAAGTTTCACATCTACTACTTGTGAAATGCACACTTACACACTTTTTTTTACTTATTTTCATACAGAAAATAAGTACCAAGAACTTACCGATAGTATTTTATATGAAAGTAAGTATCTATTTGTTTGTGAGATATCTTTTTACGTTTGAAATAATCATATTAAAATTTGATTTTTTGTGTTTACGAGACCGAAAATGTCCACGGGAATCATTCTTACAATTACCACATGGTGGTGGTGATGAAAAAAATCACAATATAAAAGATGCGTGTAAGTTTATTAGAAAAAAAATTCTTTCTAGACCAAATTAATCGAAAATTTAAACTGCTATCAACTTTCTCTTCAGTTTTTTTAAATTTATTTATTCAAACAAAAATATACATATTTTTTACATATCTACATCTTAAAACCCAAAAGGATTCGACGAAGATGTTTAAAGTTTGCGCTATTAATAAATATGAGGTGGTTTGAACTATTACCTCTACCCATTTTCTAGTACCAAGTGAGAGTGGGACAGCAGCAGCATTGAACAAAGCAAATAGATTAGCTATATACAACAAATACAAATTAAATATTTACCTAGTGAAGTAGGCAGATTATTTTCTAGGGCTTTGTTAGATATATATTTGTTGATTGGTGTGGAAAATATAGATAAACTTAACGTACGTCAAGCTAGTACTAGCCTTTATGCACTGAGCAACTGGACAGCGATAGCTTTTTTGTCGAGGTGAAATGTTTAATACATAGTGTTCGAGAAAAATACTAAAGTCGCAGCAAATACCGGATATTTCAAGTAATTCGATGTTCTTGTGTCCATCCTCGTACGAGCAATTCCGATAAAAATTTTAAGTTGATAATGGAAGATTCTCCAATATGATGATTTTTTTTATTTCAATAATTTAAATGCTGTTTGGCTCCAATTTTTACTTACCAGATATCAAATTTTATACCCGTCACAGAATATTTAGATCGCAAGCAAAACATTTTGAGGAAAAAAATACCCAACCTGGAAACCCTGTTCCCGGGTCGCTTTCCTATTTGTCCTCAAAGCTTCAGGTGACCACCATCCACATCCCTTGATGTGAGTGTGTTGGTACGCATTCCATCTTTTAGGATGTGAAGCTAGAATTTCTTTTTTTTTTTTTTTATTGCAGGAGATCAGCAGACAGGCAGACGGCCCACTTGATGGACAGCGGTTACCATCGCCTATGGACATTTGCAACACCAAAGGTGCTACGAATGCGCTGCTGCTCTCTTTAGGAAGCCTGGAACCTGATCACTAATGCCGGAACACAACACAAGGTTGTTATGGCGACATACTCTAGACCAGGGGTGGTAGCCATCCAGTCGGGAAAATGCCCTACCACCTGGCTGTGGGTTGTTTTGTCGCCTCTTACGACAGGCCGCCGGGCCGCAGGGAATTGTATTCTTTCTCCGTTCCTGCACGGATTTCTTGGGCTACCCCTACTACCGAGACCTAGTGGAAGCGGCTCGGCTATTCGTTACAGAAATACGTAGAATAACTTGTTGTTATGAAACTAAAACTGCCCTACATTACTTTATTTCTGGGGTGATTATTACATGACTTAAGTACTAAAAATTTATGATTTACAAATAGAAGACCATAGTGTTTTATTTCTCGGTAAGAAGTTTTGAGTGCACTTATATGTATAGTGGTTGCATATACATCATAAGTAGTGGTCGCCCGAGCTCGAAATTTGACCATAACAATTAATTTAAATGATAAGTTTGAACATTATTAAAGTGAGGTGTGTAAGAATAAGCCTAAATGACGCTCTGTTGTTCGTGCCTACCCCGCAAGGGACCTGGCGTGAAGTTATGTATGTATGTATGTATGTATTACTAATGTTCTGTTGTTAAAGACTATACTTCTATAATCACATATTTCGCCAAGGCTACATTGTCAAATTAATTTTAACAATAAACAAAAGAGTATATATGCGTGTGTGTGTCAAATATATGGTAGTGTGTGTAATGTTTTTTATTGATTTAATGTTTTTACATAACATGCATAATTAAAAAAACATAGTAAGTGTGCGAAATTTCATACTCCGCCGTCCGCCCAATTTTCGTGTACAAAGTTTTTGCTTCAAGTATTCACGCGTACATATCGATCATAGGAGCGACTTTCAAGCAATTAATGATAGATTTTATCAGAGACTAGTCGCCTAGTGTGCCGCGGTACTTAGTCAAGTACTTCTAACGACTATTATCTTCAAGTATTATAATCTCAAGTTAGAAAGCCTCTAAGCTCACTTGAAATCAGTGTTATGCCTTGAATATAAATTCATGTAATTAATTTTATACCTCACGTTAATTATTCCATCAAGAAAATGTGTTAGTCATCACATGGTAAGGTTATACGCAATATTTAAATCTAGTCTGAGAACGCGTAAGGGAAATTTTTATTAGGTCTAATTAAAATACATGAATATTCTACGTAAATTACTTTATGTTAAAAGTAAGTACTGTGCTCCATACAGATTTTCTATTATTTAGTTCATAGACTCATAATGTTATATTTCTTCTCCATTTTTTATTAGTTTCACAAACTGGATTTAACATACAAAACGATTAAAAAACAGTACAAGTATTAAATTTAAAAAAAAGTTAATTAGTAATGTCAGATTCAATAATCCGAAGAAATTTGTAATATGAATTTGCATGTAGATCAGTAATATCACTGTAAAGATTTATTAGTTTGGTGCGATGGAAAGGCGGACACGGGTGAAATAGGTGTTCGGGGCCATCTAGTCGGTATTTTAGAACCAAAGCTATTAAGCAAATCGGGACAGTCAACCATTCCATTAAATAATTTAAAAAAAATTGCATATCTAAAATATCCCTGATTATGTTCAAAGAAAATATTTTAAAACCTCGCAATTTTTTATTTAGTTTTATTGCAAGAGTTCAACAGACAGGCAGACGGCCACTCAATGAAAAGCGGTTACCCTCGCCTATGGATATATGCAACACCAAAGGTGCTACAAATGCGCTGCTTCTCTCCTAACGGAGACTGGAACCTGGTCACTAATGCCGGAACACAACTCAAGGTTGTTATGGCCGCCACACTTTAGACCAGGCAAATGACCTATCACCTGGCTGTGAGTTGTTTTGCCTTACGACAGGCCGCCCTGCCGCAAGCGTTTCGAGCTCGAAACCCACGTAGGAGTCGTCGGATCGCTCGGCGACTTGGTAACAGCCATGTTGCAGAGCGACGACCGCTGGGATGCTGCGGTTAGTTTTTGCGAGGCAGTAATGTCTCTCAAAGAGGCCGCAGAAAGGGATAGGGAGCGAAGTCCTTCGGCGCGTGCTACGGTGTCTTCTCGAGGTCGCCGGCCTTCAGCTGGCACCCAGAGAGGCAGGTACGCGCATTACTTCCCTCCTTGAGTTAGGTTCCGGAACGAGGGGCCCTTAGGTACTAGGTAAAGCAAGGGATTTAACAACTACCCCCGTCTCGAAGTGGGGTGTGTTCTCCCAGGGACACTTTAGGCACTTTATTGCGCTGGATCGACTGTTGCGTAAATATGTTCTATATCTCAGTCTTTCCATCACAAACAAAAGTGCAGGGTCGACAGAGAGGAGGGGGTTTTTAGTGGGTATTGAGGTTGCTCGCCCGTGCGGCATCGCTTTGAGTCTTCCACACTCCTCTGTGTAATCCATCGCGGACAGAGCGCAAATAAAGCATACTATTGCTAGCGTTATCGCCCCCGGTGGATGCGTGCCGTTTCCTAGTGACGGCCCAGAGAGTGCGTAAATCGGTTAGGCATTTTCCCTTGCCTCAAAAAAAAAAAGGCCGCCCTGCCGCAGGAAATTGTATTCTTTCTCCGTTCCTGCACGGATACAATAATGTAATGGTAATTATGTAGTAATAAATGATTCAATTTTCGTGACGTAATAAAAGTCCTACTTAGTTGACGATCAGCCTTTTGGTCAATTTGGCAATGAAAAATAAAAATGGGTTTCTCAAAAATAGGTACAACAAATAGAAAGTTTGTAAACTTTATATACCTTTACATGGCACTGTCCCGACTTTGAGAAACGCTTACACGTTATTGTTCTCTCGTTGCCTGGCTCTAAATAATTGAAATATACTCAGGGTACAACGCATAAAACGTTAAGACAACTGGAATTTCACACGGAAACCAATAAAATTTATCTTGAAGCGAACTTTTACAGTCCTACCAGTAATAATTGATATCTTGCCAGTAGTAAACCGATATTACAAAGGCGTAGAAGATTTTGAGATCCGATTACTTATAGAGCCTTTGTTTACCTCATTTGCGTGAATTGCGTGCGCGTTAATTAATTTAATAGTAGTATCAACGAAACTTAGTTCGCGTCATCATGTCGACAAAAAAACACCATCACAGCAGCACTTCTTTGGCTATATTAATCTATCCTATGCAAAGAATGTGTTTTTTAACTGAATTGAAAAAGAAGAAGGTTCTTAATACGTCTATATTTTTTTTGTATGTTCGTTACTAGATTTCTCCGCCAATTGTGGACCGATTTTCATTTTTTTTCTTTTAATCGATAGAGTATACTCCCGAATTAGTCCCATAATTACCATGTCAGGATCTGATGACTGAATCCCAAGGAAATCGAGAAAAATTCTCAAACATTATTAAGCTATTTCTTTGTTACAGGATATATTCGTGAACTATCGAGCGATTTTCATTTTTTTTGTTGGAAAGAGTATACTTCCGAGGTAGTCCCATGGTTATCTAATCAGGATCTGCTGAGTGGTTGGCAGGAAATTCGAGAAAGAATCTCCAAATTCGTTAATGGATATACCTTCCTTACACGATATCTCCATGAATTTTTGACCGATTTTCATTTTTTTTGTTCCGTACCTTTTTTTACAACTTAATTTCTAAGAAACTTTTTATAGTTTATAAACGCTTATTTTGGTTCTTGTTTAGTGATTTTTGTGTTGTGGTGTACCTTACGAATAACTTCTTATATTAATTTATTTATCTAATTTTAATACTAAACTTATACTAATGTAGAGTGTATCTGTTAAATGCTGGTGTCGTGTGGAAGTGCATGCTCAGTGTGTGCCTTATGTCTATACCTATATATATTATCCTATCTAGTGCCATGTGTGTTTAGTTCCTTTATGTCTGGGTTATTAATTTTTAGGCTCTTTGTGTGTCTTGGTTTGATTGTGAAGTGTGCGTGTAATGCAATGCGGTGGTAGTGCGCGCTTGTGTGAGTGCAATACAATTTAAATATCCTATTTTATATTTTGCATTCAAGCAATAGGAAGCCAATAACCGCTCAGTTTCAACCGTTCTAAGCCGCGCCGCACTGCACCGCACCTATACAGCCGCACTAGAGTGCAGAGCAATTAGATTAATATTCCGCTCCAGGAAACGGCATTAGCCCGTGGCGATTTCCTCTTAACGGAAATGCAATAAAAGGAACTTTATTTAAATATACACTTTGAAACATTGAACAACATTTTTACATAGTAAAAAAACTATGTATTTTTCCGCGTATATCCGCTAAATGCTTCTAAACCACGTAAAATATTTTACGTGATTTTCGATATTAGTCAGATAATTTTCACTGGCGGCTTATTCATGTTAAAAACCTAACTAAGTTTTTATGTAAATTAAACTTGGCCACACCTTGTGCCACACCATCCAAAGGTGTGGCCAATTGCTATTTTATCACTATAAACACTTTTGTGGGTTTTGTTTGAAGAAGATTATTTTGCTGTGAAACTTTTTTTGGTTCAGAATCATACGTATTTTGTACGTTACGGACACTATTTTGATTAAAAATTGTTTTAGAGCATACATTATTTTTATAAAAGCTAAAACTAAGAATACTCTTCCTTCCTTTTATTTATGCACTGTTTACTACAACTCAGTTAATTCTTCGAAAAGTAATTCTGTAACATACTTCTGTATAAAACTTAAAAAAAAAGAGCTTGAGATATAAATAGAATAAGAAATACAAAGAAAAATATTTTTTAGCTAGACGTGTTGCTGGGGAGTTTCATGGCGCTTCTTCTCCTTAATAGCAGTAACACGTTGCGAAGCGATATTCATAGAATAGGAAGTAAACTTAAATTTTAACTTATATGTATGACTTTTAAAAAGCGTTCTGCAGTGCTAGACTACCCCACCCTCGTTTCGGGAATTGTTTTATAGTAAACTGTACAATGCAACAATCGACTGCGTTGATTAAGTTTTTCCAAGAAAACGTAATCTTCACACCTGGTTAATTCTTCCTGCGAACGGCCATAAACGAAAACGATAACAATAGGCTATTGTCTAATTGCACATTTTAAACACAAAGTAAACAAAATAAGTCCAAATGCAACTGGTAATAAACCAGGTGCGCATTTCTTTGTCGGTATGTAAAATTATTTTGAATTTGAATAGAAGACAGAAAATTTTAATAGTTTAATGAATATGAACTTTCTTATTACCACCAACAATTTCACAGTATTGAGGTCACTCAAAAACCTATAATTTCCAAATTATTGTAACATTTGAATAAACATCATTGTAGGTTCATTTTGGACTTATATTTTAACAAATAAAACAAACGGCAACTCCTAATATTTTTATCTGACACTTTTGAAAAGAAAATAAAACGTTACTACTTTCGACGTGAAAAATTCTAAAGAGAGGTGAACAAACAAGACCATATAACCTACTTCAAGTTTGTATATATTTAAGGTTGTTACAAATTGCTTCGCTAACTGTTTCTACACTATTAAAATTTTAGTAAGACATAGTTTGATGATGACCAGATTTTATCAATCTCCTATGTAAGCATCCTAAAATATAATCCGTGTGTAAAAGGTTTGCCGATGACAACTAACTATTATTTACTTTTATTGTATATACTTTTGTAAAGGGTACGCGAGCCCGAGGTCCTCGACGCGGCCGCTGTTACTTTCCCTTTGTTCCGTGACAGTGGTGTCCCCCCTTCTCCTCATCCTCGTATCCTCCATCTTTACTCCTTCCCATATAGCACTATCCATCCCTGGTTTCCCTTGATGGGTTGTGTAGGTCGGGCGGCAGCTGCTATATTTAAAACCAATACTCGCCACATCTTTTATGGTTAGTATCACTAGAACGTTGGGTATGGTTAGGGCGTCGCCGTTAAACGACGCGCAGGCACATCGCCCTACACCTGCGACAAGTGGGCAAGGGCTACCGTGTCAAGGGCGGGCACGGCTAACGACGCGAGTCCACACTCAAATTAGGAAACTCCGCTTCGCGACGTGGAATATTGGCACGCTGACCGGACGTGCAAGGGAGTTGGCTGAAGTACTCACCAGGCGGAGGGTGGCCGTGGCGTTCTTGCAGGAGACTCGGTGGAAAGGCTGCAGATCCCGGTTCATTGGGAATGGCTACAAGCTGATCTATACGGGTGCTCCTGGTGGGGAGAACGGGGTTGCTGTAGTGCTCTCCGAGGAGTTCCAAAACAATATTCTGGAGGTGAAACGCTTCAGCGACCGGCTTATGGTCGTGTCAGTTCTTATCGAAGGGGTTGTGACCCATTTGATAAGTGCCTACGCGCCACAGGCTGGTTGTAGCGACACTGACAGAATGAGGTTTTGGGATCAAATTGGGGATGTGCTGCGTGGCATCCCGTTATCACAGGGGGTCGTTTTGGGTGGTGATCTGAACGGTCATGTGGGTGAGAAGTGGGAGGAATTTGAACGTGTTCACGGTGGCTTCGGATACGGAAGCCGCAACGCAGAAGGGGAGGACATCCTCCGATTGTGTGCGGCTGCCGATCTTGCCATCGTGAACACGTATTTCAAAAAGAAATCCGAACACTTAATCACCTACAAGAGCGGGAGGCATGCTACCCAGATCGACTACCTACTCACCAGGAGACACCACATCGGCAAAGTAGCCAACTGCAAGGTCATACCCGGAGAGAGTCTCACGGCACAACACCGTCTCCTTGTCATGGATCTCTGCGTAAAACCCAAAGACAAACCCGTTGAGCACTGTCGACGCCAAATTAGATGGTGGCTGCTTGACGAAGGCAAATCCCAGGAGTTCGCTTCAGCATCCGTAGAGGTGTGTGTCGGAGCTGACAGCGAATTAGTCCAGAGCCACTGGGACAAGATCCCGGCAGCCATCACTAAAGCGGCAAAGGCAGTGCTGGGTGTGTCTAAGGGTGGACGCAAGTGTGACAAGGAGACTTGATGGTGGAACGACACAGTCCAGAGGGAGGTTAGGGTGAAGAAAACCTTTTTCAAAAAGTGGCAAGCGTCCAGATCTCCCGAAGATCGCGATGCATACAGGGCCGCAAAACGTGCCACTAAAAGAGCTGTAGCCAGAGCCAGACGAGACCACTTTCGATCGATGTACGATAAGTTGGAATCGTCTGAGGGGCAGAAGCTCATTTATAAGTTGGCACGTTCCAGGATCAAAGCGGCACAGGACATTTCCAAGTGCCGCTGTGTTAAGGATCCTGGCGGTAACCTGTTATGCGAGGACCTCACGGTGAAGGAGAGATGGCGCTCGTACTTCCACGAGTTGCTGAATAAGCAACACAAAGAGGTGCAGCCACCGAACCTCCCTCCGAATCAAGGACTAGTGCCACCGATAACGCCTGAAGAAGTCCATAGGGCTCTTCGCCGCATGAGGAATCGGAAAGCTGTCGGAGCCGATGGAGTCCCCATCGAAGCCTGGAAGGCGATGGGTCCTCGTGGTGTGGGCATTTTAACAAACCTTTTTAACCGCATACTCCTCACCGGAAACATCCCGAGCCAATGGAGACTGAGTGTTATCACCCCAGTCTTCAAAGGTAAGGGATCGGTGCAGGAGTGCGAAAACTACCGCGGAATAAAGGTAATGTCCCACACCATGAAGCTCTTTGAGCGCATAATCGACTCTCGGATCCGGCAGGAGTGCACTGTCTTGGGATGTCAATATGGGTTTCGCCCCGGGCATGGTACCATGGACCCTGTTTTTGCCCTAAGGATCATCATGGAGAAATACAGGACGAAGAATACGCCTCTGCATTTCCTGTTCTTGGATCTGCAGAAGGCCTTCGACTGTGTTCCTCGCGTGGTGATCTGGTGGGCACTCAGGTCCAAAGGGGTACCAGAAACCTATATTGACATTATCCGGGATATGTACCGTGATTCCGATTCCTTAGTTCGGACCGCTGTTGGCGACACTACACCCTTCCCCATTACCGTAGGCGTGCACCAGGGATCGGTCCTTAGCCCGTTTCTGTTCAGCGTGATATTAGACGAAGTCTCGAACAGCATCAGAGATGCGCATGAGCAACCTCCATGGTTGCTCATGTATGCTGATGATATCGCGCTGGCAGATTCGGACAGGGGGCGCCTGGTGCGACGCGTAAATGCGTGGAAGGGGTCGCTAGAGAACGGCGGTCTGAAACTCAATGTGGCGAAGACTGAGTACTTGGCCTGCAATACCACAGATCCCACATCCGTGCGCATAGGCGAAGATACGGTCGAGCGCACGGATCAGTTTAAGTACTTGGGATCTGTCCTTAGTGCGTCCGGAGATATCGACCTCGACGTCAAGGCCCGTATTACTGCAGCTTGGGCCAAGTGGCGTGAGGTGACAGGTGTCATTTGTGACCCCAAAATGCCGGTCAAATTAAAAGGGCAGGTCTATAAATCTATCATTAGACCTGTCCTTTTGTATGGCAGTGAAGCGTGGCCTGTACTTGAGCGACACAAGCAAGAAATGCGTGTCACGGAGACGAAAATGCTGCGTTGGATGTGTGGAGTGACGCGGAAAGACCGTGTCAAAAACTCCCGCATCCGTGGCAGTCTTCATGTCCGTGACATAGTAGATAAATTGCAGGAGTGTCGCTTACGTTGGTACGGCCACGTTTTACGGAGACCGGCTAATTATGTGGGGAACAAATGTCTAGCCATGCCACCTCCGCCAGGTCCCGGACGAAGGGGAAGGCCCAAGAAATGTTGGCTTGACGTCGTGAAGGATGACATGCGTGCCAATGGTCTCAAAACGGGGGATGCCGAAGACCGCGCGAAGTGGAGTAGAAAAAGCAGGAAAGCGGACCCTGGGCGTCGGAGTGAACGCTCCGAACGCAACCGGGATTTAACGCTCGGATGATGATGATGACTTTTGTAAAGTGTAATAATTGTATGGCACTGGCTATGAAGAAAAATATTAATGTAGATCTCGGACATTAAAGACGCACACATTTTTAGTAAAACGTTTAAAAAACGTTGCCTAATTAATTACTGGTTTCTAGAAATTAGGATTTTGAAATTCAGTTATATGTATATTAAGTGATATTCCTTCGCTCAGGAGGTTGAAGATTTTCCTACCTACTACTACTAAGGTTAACAATCCTTGCTTCTCCACTTACTTGATTATGCAGATGCCTGCTATCTAGATATAGCCCAGGAACAACTAGATAAGCTAGAACGCCTTCAAAACGTTTATATACCGTTCATATTTGGTTTGCGTAAATATGACCATGTCTCCAAAATTCGTGATAAGCTTAATTTGGTTACCCATTCGCTTTCGCCGGAATGTTCACTTACTCTCACTTGTGCACAATATCCTTTATAATCCCTGTACTCCCCCATATTTAAAAGAACTTTTTAGTTTTCCCTATCAATCTCATTCCTGTAATTTGCAGTCAAATGAAAATCTTTTATTAACAATACCTGTACACACATCTTCCTTCGTAGAAAATTCTTTTACCGTACAGGCTGTTCGATTGTGGAACTCCCTCCTCTAACCAATCAGACAAGCTAAATCAATGACTGCATTAAAACTTATGGGCACTGACTATTATACATGCATATTAGGGTGGTTGTTAAAAATTAAATTTCTTGCGACGCCCCCTAAAAAGCTTCCTTTTAATGAAAAAACACTGGGATTTTTTTTATATTTTTTTCAAGTCAAGACAACACGTGCCTCAAAACGATTCAAGTTAATTTTTGGGTAATATCATGTTTTTTCAGGAAACTTCTTCATACTTAGAAGTAATAATTATTTTAAGATTGGAAAAGTTTTAACAATGAAACACCTTCCGTATTATCATTCTCAGTGATGAATTTCAAATTATACTTTCAGAAAAAGTTTAAAATTCTTCGTGGTTCAAGCTCATCTTTCAATTTTTCTTATATTTTTAGTTTTAACTTGAATCATCTTGAGGCACGTGATGTCTTGACTTGAAAAAATTATAAAAAAAATCCCAGTGTTTTTTCATTAAAAGGAAGCTTTTTAGGGGGCGTCGGAAGAAATTTAATTTTTAACGACCACCCTAATGTATATATATATGTATGTATCTTAAATAAAATTGTTGCATTACATGAATGTGTCTATTCTTTGAAGTTATACATATAGTTACATTTGAAGTTATTATAAATTAGTATAATATCATCCTATATTTAGTTATATTTGTATATATAATAAATTATTTATATTTTGCTTTTACTAGTATTTGATTGTGATTTTATTACTTTTAACCAGTATACAGTTTAGTTAGTATACCACTAGAAATCCTTTATTGAAATTTTCTTTAAAATCTCCATAGACACTGGGTTGGATCGATATAAGCGATAAGCCCATTGTTCTAATGCAAATGTATCCATATCTTTAGTCTAGATTTAAGTTTATGGTGAACAATAAAGAGTTTTCAGTTATTTTTATAACGTTATTATTAGATTGTAACAGGATTAAATATGTTTTTATATAATCAAAATTAATGCGTATTTTGTATGTAAGTTTATGATGTTTATATTTTTTTGGAAGTGTCACCCATATTAGAAATAGACTTTAGTCATAGTATATTAAACCTAATATTATTGTAATAACATTACACAAAGCAGCCGCCGCTTCCCCACAAACATTCACAATTGCCATAAAGTTTAGAAGTGGTGACAAACTCACTTTCAAAGTGTATCGCGTTATACGAGCAGTTGAATACGCCCGACTTTGCCACAAAAGCTTGGCGAAAGTTTGGCAAGACTTTGGCGAAATTGCCAGTTTGCTCGACTAAGAGTAACTAGTGTTATAGTTTAGATTATTAACTTGATACTTACGCTGAATAAGGAAGTCTAATTTGTATATGAAAGGATTGTTTTGGGGACAGTTTTAGGGCAAATTAGAAGATCTGAACCATTTTTCAAATCATGTTTGTTGATACCCCCCTATTCTTAAAGTTATTTTTATTTTCTATATGTATTTTATTTTGTTGCATTTATAAGACAACTCTGTATTACTTCAGGGATTTATGAAATATAAATGATTTTGGTGGTTAGGTCTCTGGCTGCGACATCGCCTTCAGAGAAGTTTGGCACACTTTTGGATGACGTGACTTTCACGTCGCCTGGGGGCAACCTGGGTGGTCCCACACTTCTGTCAATGCGGAGATAGGGTGGACCCCTTAGGACACATACATACACACATACATAGATACATACATAACTTCACGCCAGGTCCCTTGCGGGGTAGGCACGAACAACAGAGCGCCACACAGGCCCATTCTTACACACCTTACTTGCTTCTTTGACATTCATAGCTCTTGTCATGCACGCTCGTCTGTTCTTAAGGCTCCTAACATCACCTTCTGCTAATACATGATCAATTTGATCATGGAAGGTGTGTCGTGGCCTTCCGCGACTTCTGCATCCATCCACTTTTGCATTGTTTATCTGTTTAGTCATTCTTTCATCATACATTCTTTCCCTTAGGACACCACGGACTATATTGCAGTAGAAGCGCCGGTAGAACTTTCTGACACGCAGCCCTCAACGACATCACCTGCCGGGCCCTTGTCACCGTCGTACTCGCCGTTTTGGAACCAAACTATAGGTAGGAAACTATAGGTTTGTAGTTTATTTTCAAGTTTATTGTACTTTTCTATTTTTTCATCAATAAAATAATTCTACCTTAAAAAATAGTGTTTCTCTCAAAAGACAAAGAAACGACATTCAAATTCAATTCACTTTAATTACAATTAAAATCAAATTATAAATTGTTATTTAACACTAATCACTTTTCAAAAAATACTTTTGTATCTACCGTAATTCGCAGTTTTTTAATCATATCACTTAGGTCGCGTTCCACTTGAATTGTTAATTTTGCTGAACTTTTATATATGCGTTCACTATCTTAGAAATTTGAATTGCATAATTTGTTCCATTATTTGACGGCCTCTGTGGTTGAGCGGGCTAAGCCTTTGCCGGCCTACCTCACTGCAACCCAGAGGCTCCGGGTTCGATTCCCGGTATAGTAAATTTCGGAAACGTATTTTCTCCGTTATTTACCATGGTCTGGGTGTCTGGGATCGGCCCCAGAGTGGTCCGTTGTATATTACCCTTAACACAAGCGTAATTTGCTTAACTTGGGGATATACAATGTGTGTGTTTGTCTGCCGATTATTATTATTATTATACATTTATGTAGTGAAGAACAATAATAATTTCGAACAAGAAACAACCTTTAAAAGGCGCAGAAGTTATTTAAACAGCAAGAAAAACAAAACTATCAAACGCAGATTACCCTTTCTTTAATAACCAACTTTCCGTTTGAGAATGCCTTCCTTTTTTCGTTAGTTGAGAATTTATAATGTTCCGTTTGGGCCTTTGAGTTTCCTTTGAGGTGGGAACGGGTATCCCCGAGTATTCCGTTCCTAGGGAGTTATGGCGTAAAAAGAGATTAAACCGCGCGCTAAGACGGTATCGAACAACGAAATTGCTTTACAAAATAGCCCCTTTGTGATTTTACTTTCTTGCAATTTTATTTTAAGCTTCAACAGTGTTTCGAACGGACCGTGAATATAATTGTTTTGTTGAAGAAAATTTTAAATCGAATTAGTAAGTTACTAAATGCAATAATAATACAATACTCTTTTACTCATCGCGAATGTAAAAAAGTGTTAAGAGTGCGGGACTCGAATTAAAATGCTGTTGGATTTATTATATAATTTATTAGAACTATTCAAACACGTATAACACAGGTACAAATATAACCGAACACAATAAGTCCAAACGTAATGCAGAAGGTCGTAGTTCAATAAAACGGGCAGTCTGTCACTTATTAGATTCTCGATTGTAATACACACGTGTCGCTTCGCTCGTGGTTGTCGCTCGACTGCCTCTCACTCCATCAGGTCATAGTTGTATACTGCACAAATGCAATGTCCTTGTATCCAAGTCGACTCAATCCGCCACACCTGGCTAATGACTGCCATAAAAGAATACAATACACAATGGGCTGTTTTTCTTATCACAAATTTTCAACAGAAAGTAAACAAAAGAAGTCAAAATTCCCAAAAGGTAATAAAATGTGTTTCTACAGGGCTGCAGGTGTGAATTTGTCTCTTTACGGCACCTAGGTCGTAACAAAATAATAAATAAATAAAAAATATATACTAACTAACAATAATTATTAGTCGGAAAGAATATAACTATATGATGCGAGACTGTCATTTAAAAAATCTGAAATTAAATATACATACAAACATAACTTCACGCCAGGTCCCTTGCGGGGTAGGCACGAACACGAGATTAAATATCTGCAATAAAATACTTTTAAATTATGATGTCTGCCTAATTACGTCATTCTGCCGACCCTCTTTAAGCCTATTCGTCGACGGAATCCGTAATTGCAAGAAAAAATGATTTCTGTAAGCTTACAGGGTTGTCTGTTTACTTAAATAATGATCATTCGTAAGTAAACAAACAGACAATTCCTCTTCAGCCAGTATCTGTCGACTGCTGGATGTAGGCCTCCCCAAAGTTGCGCTATATATCCCGGTCTCCCGTTTTCCTCATCATCAAACAATTTAATAAATCTACAACGCTTAGTAGAAGGCACACACTGCACATGCACTTCCTCACAACACCAGCATCTAACAGATACATTATACATTAGTATAAGTTTAGTATTAAAATTAGAATAAATTAATATAATAAGTTATTCATAGGGTACACCACAATACAAAAATCACTAAATTAATGTCACACACAAAAACCAAAATAATCAATAAGCGTGTTTAAGTTCTAAAAATTTAGTTTTAAAAAAGGGTAAGGAACTCGAGTCCGTAGAGTTGTTAAAAGAAATAGAATTTTCATTTCTAAAAAAAGCGTAGTAGATAACAGTGATGAGGCTACGAAGCACCGCACAAAAAGGAGTGGTATGAAACGCTGTATGTATGCTATCTCATTCCCTCGCATTCTTAGTCTTATAAATGTGTGTGTTTATCTTTTCTTATGCTTTTTCGTTTAATGGAACTTCAAATCGCAGCTATTCAAAAGAAATTTCACTTTAAAAATAATAATCGATTCACAATTCACAGAGTAATCGCGTAATAAACATACAAAATACACTGTATTGAGCACCTCCTTAAGACGTGGTAGCGTAATGGCTAGCGCACGCGTCCCAATCTCAAAGGGCGCGGGTTCGATCCTGGCCGGAACGCATGCACTGCTTAGGCAGTTTTCTGATCTAATGTGCATATTGTTACACTTACCACGTGCTAATAGCGGTGAAGAAAAACATCGTGATGCAACCTACATATCGAGATAACCGATGTGTCAAACCGGCCAAGCCGCCTTGAACGAGCTCTATAATGGGAGCCCAGCAGTGGGACATTTATGGGCTGATGATGAGCACCTCCTATTCTTGGAAGTCGGTTAAAACTCAACTTAAACAGTTCCATATCACTCCACTTATATCGCTATATTTCAAGTTTAAACATTATCAAGGGCCATCCCTCGTTCAAACCTTGTCATAGATTACATACATAAAACCGGTGGGCCAGATTGCAGAGGCCATAACAGATAAACGGCGGTTGTAATTCAAGGGCCCCCCGTCCCCAGAGTAGCACAAAGCCTCTCCCCAATGCACTTTCCTTGCGTTAAAACACATAGATATCAGATTGAGCTGTACCGCTTTTATTATATACGCCTTTTGGGAATAGGTTGGTGCTACTTGAGGGTCGTTTGGACATCTCTAAAAATTGATGACATACTTAAAATTATTTTTATTATGTTGCAGTCTTAAACATGTTTGCAATGAACATATTGATCAAATATTAAGTGGTTACACGCTATATAAGTGAACACATTTCAGCTTACATGCTTGTTCACATATAAATTTTAATCTTTAAGTTCATTTTTATATTGGTGTAAAACAAAGTGCTATCTATCTAAAATATACCGTAGTTTTAGCAAGAATTTAAAGGCATGACCCTTTTGCTATGCAGATAATAAAAAACTGATTTTGGGAGATTTTGAAATACTCACAGACTTTAAAAAGATATAAATATATTTGTTTAACAATATATGCCTGTGTCTTGATTATTATCAGCAGACACACAGACATATTATATGTTCCTAAATTAAGGCAGTTGCGCTTGTGATATGGTTGGCACACAACAGCCTACTCTGGGGCCGATACCAGACACCCAGACCGTAAATAAATATACTATATATAACGGATAAAATTCGTTTTGGAAATTGACCATGACAGGAATAGAACCCAAAGCCTTTGCGTTGCAGTGAGGTAGTCTGGTAAAGGCTTAGCCCGCTCAAACACAGGCTGTCAAAAATATAAAGCAATAGTTATCGACCTTGCAAGCTACCGGAAGGCTTGAGCTTACTAACAGCATTCTATGAATATATGCGCAAGTGGCAAAACCAAAAATGTTATTTAAGTAACTTTTTATAATTTCACAATTAATAACAAAATATCTATATAGTTGGGGGACGTAGTAAGGAAATAATAATAATTTGCTGCGTCATGCGGCTTGTTGTATGATACGACTGAACAATCCACATCCAGGTGGTAGAATATTTGCCTGTCTGAATGGCTACCGCCTCTGGCCTAGAGTATGCCGCCATATAAACCTTGAGTTGTGTTTCAGCCTCCCTTTAGAAAGCGGCAGCACATTGGTAGCATCTTTTGAGTTAAAGAAAGAAAAAACGTTTATTTGGTTATCACACACGAGACGAACATGTGGCAATGGATTGTACGGTGATTGATATATACTAAGAAGTCTCGCGATGGTGCCAAATAGGTGCAGTTCAGCATGTGCCAGGCAACAGGTGACTGACGATGGTTTTCAACTGCACTCTAGGACGGACGGATGTTGCACTGTTATTTATATATATAGTTACGAATTGTCTGGCGACGGTAACCGCTTTACATAAGTGGGCCTTCCTCTTGTCTACTGATTTTATGCTATAAAAAAATGCTTAATTTTTTGTATTTTTTAGTTAATATAAGTCAATAAAATAGTTGAATTTTAACAGGGTTTCAATTACTTGAACTATCGCTACTTATTCCTAGTCCGATCTCTCACTGTATTACGGGCAGGCTGCCTCAAATACAGCGAGTAACTCCAAAATTGCAAATATACGTAACTCAATATCAAAATGGAAATATAAAGTTATGCATTTGACATTATACAATCATGAATACCATGGGTGGTAATAACAACATTATAATATATATCTAAATTTCGTTTCAACTGGAGAGGGATGGATGGGGCGCGCATCGCAATGCAGCGAATTGAACATCCATTTGAATAATGCTATATCGTTTATATGAGATATTATTGTGAATAAAGAACGCTGTATAACGGAAGCGAAGCCATAGCTAATACACCTAAACAATTAGTCGATCAACGGTGTTGGTGAAGTGATTATGCTTGGTGGCATGCGGTGAGAGAATGACGAGTTCAAGCCCAATCTGCCATACGCTGCTTCGGAACAGACTTCTGTCTAGAAAGGCGTCGTTTCATTGGTACTTTTTGTTTTCACACTGAGCTCCAAGATTGTTGAATGTATTATTAATTTTATTATTACCGATTTTGTGCGGTGCGTCCTTCGTTAAATAGGGGGGACGCATTGCTAGCGAGAGCCCATGGCTCAATCACCGCGAGAGCTAGTCTGGACCATCGAAATGGAGAGTACTTAATAAGACAACGAGATATTGTTTTCTCTTGGTATATGATGGTGCGGGTGGGAGCGGGGATAAAGAGAAGGAAAGGACTTACAGGATAGGTCACCGCACCAGACACGCTACGAATAGTTCCGGCTTTGCAGTGGTAGGAACTTCTTTCTATGTACCCATTATTTTCGTCTTTCGGTACCTTCGATTCTTGGATCAGCTGGAATGGTACAGCGGGTATCTTCCAGCATGCGGGTTAATGTAAGCGCCTGTTAGATGCGCATAAAACACAATGCACCACACATAAAACGCAGCGAGGTTTTCGCGGAAGCAATGACGCGTTCAACGGTCGAACGTAGATTATCACATTACATAACGACAGATACGGCAAAAGAAAAAAGGGAAACAAAGAGGCGGTGACCAAATATGTCAGCGTTAACAGTATAAATATTACTTAATAAATTTACAATTCAATTTAGGACTATATATAAAAACCCCAAACTACTACGTGATAATATTAAATACCTATATGCCAAACATGGTATCCATCACCGATGTGTTCTATATTGAATTTATTATTATCCTTGCTATGCATCAAGACTTTAATCCATGTACGTGACCTAACACATTTCATTTCAGGAATTATTTACTCCGTTTGTACAGCGACCCAAAGTGGGTCTTGGCCTCCTAACCGAGAGCATTCCACTTTTCTCTGTCCTGTGCGGTTTCTTGCCAATGATTGGCTCCTAGCTCCGACAAGTCAACCTCTACCCTGTCCTTCCAGCGATATTTATTATGGCTGACAGGGCGCCGACCTACCGGCCGACCCAAATATGCTTTCCACATGCTGCGATCCTCTCCCATCCGTTCTACGTGACCGAGCTAGCGGAGGCGGTGAGCTTTTATTTCTCTAATTATGTTAGGCTCAGCCACGAGATTATATCGAGGTTGCTTCGGACCCTCCAGATACCATCTTCTCTTTTTGCTGGACCCAGATCTTAAGGACAACGTTCCTTTCCGCTACTAAAAGCTAGTTCTTCTCCTTGGGAAAAGTCATTTCAAGAATCAGTAGTTGAGAATATATATGTAGCTTAATAATCGTATTGATATCGCTTTTAGTATGAAACAATACCGCAAAGTCTCGTTCCAACTTCATGATATAAACAAGTAACATCTGCTACGTCTTATTGAGTTTGGAACTGAATATTGACTTCCAATACTCAACATAGTCAAGTAAATATAAATAGAACTTCAGAACACTCAATCAATTTTCAGGTTAATGTTATCTATCTTTTTTTGGTATTCATAGTATACGTAAGTTATAAATTAATGGAATTCATAATGTTACATACCAACAAAAACAGCACACCTGCATGTCGTAAAAACGCAGTTTATTACTTTCTATGATTTAGGCATTCTTTTGTTTCCTTTGTGTTTGGAATTTGTAATTAATAAAAACGTGATTTTGTTATCGTACTGTCATTAAGTGTCGAGCTGATCCTTGTTTTTAGTGCATTGCACTGAAGCTTGCCAGATGTACGGGATTAACTCGGCGAACGGGGGCGAACGGGTTCTATTATGCAGTTTAGTATAAAACAATTCCCAAACAGAGGGGTCTAGCGACGACTACGATACGAGTAAAACGTGAGTATTACTTTCGATTAGCGATATTGTGACGGACTTTGCGCGTGTTGAATTGCATTGAATGGTGCAGTGTGAACTGGTTGCATCCAGTGCATTTGTACCTCGTTTATACGTGATTGTACAGTTCTAATAAACTCTATAGTAATTCCAACGGCATTTATTTTAATTCGAGTCCTATAGCTCCTAACAATATATTAAAAGATAAAATTAAAAACTAAGTCACAGATAGTACAAGCAATTATAGATTGTAGAGCTATGAATGTCAAAGAAGCAAGTGAGGTGTTTTTTTTATGTTTGCGTATAGGCAAACTGGCAGACGGGTCCACTTGATGGCAAGCGGCTACGTCGCCCATGGACATCTGCAACACTAAGGGAGCCGATGCGTTGCCTACCTTGCCGGTGTGTAAGAATAAGCCTGTATGGCGCTCTGTTGTTCGTGCCTACCCCACAAGGGACCTGGCGTGAAGTTATGTATGTATGTATGTATGACTATAGATTGTGTAACAAATCGCTGCCAGATAGGAACGTGCCCAGAAGGCTGGCTGCATTACCGCGCTGTAAAGCGATGCTTATTTGTTGGGCGCTTTTTTTCATAGCTGGACTACAGCAGACAAGCTGACAGCCCACCAGGTGGAAAGCTACCGTCCAGTTACCGACTAGTTACCGTCGCTTATGGACGTTTGCAACACCAGAGATACCACCAACACTGCCAGCCTCGAACAAAATTTATGACCCTTTTAAAAATCTGCATGTCGTTGCGCTGTGGGAAAACTTCGGCTGGGAGCTCATTCCGAATCCCCACGGTACGCAAGAGAAGCGTTTTACAGAACCGTTGCATACATGAGCAAACCGGCTACAGCTGTATTCATTAAATAAAAAAATCAGTATTTTAAATAAGATCCAACCAATACTACATTACTAACTAGCGACCCGCCCCGGCTTCGCACGGATTTAATTATTTTTTTCAAATACAATACAGCCTGTGTCATGCGGGGATAGTGTAGCATCCCAACAGTTTGATGTCTCAAAAGGAGGCTGCAGAACGAGAAAGGGAGAGAGGTGCGCATGCGTCTTGCGGGTAGCGACGTCAGTCGGGGTCCCGGAGGCGCAGATATGCGCAAAATCTCCTCATGTAAAAGCGGTGCAAGGGCCCTCTAGCATCTAGAGATCAGAGGAGTCTTCACCCCTGTTGACGAAGTGAGTTTGCCTTTCCCAGGGCATTCTCAAGCACTGATGCGCTAAGATCAGCGTGGGTGCTCTAAGTCCCACGCTCTTCCTGACATAAGCGCGGGGAACATGAGAGGAGGGTGGTTTTAGTGGTGTATTGAGTTTTCGAGTCTCCACACAAGCTGGCGATTTGAGTCTGGTGCCCATTCGTGGTATCACCTCTCGTCGCTTTAGCATAAAAAAAGCATCCCAACAGAGAAAGAATTTTCAAACCGGTTCAGTAGTTTCGGAGCCTATTCAATGCAAACAATCAAAGAAAGAAAAAGATTTATTGACTAAAAATACAACGCTATACATAAAAGAAAAAAAACAATAAATTGTCATTTTTTACACAAAAACATGTGTAATATTAAATAAACAAATAAAGGCCCGCACGTCGAGTTTTTTAGCCAACGAGGTTGACAACTCAGCATTGTGCTGTTTCGAAATTTTTTAAAATCCCGATACAGCGCTGATTTTCAGTGCTAACCTCCGAACACGTGAACCAATAACACACACACACATAAATAAATCAAACAAACAATCTAATCTTTCCTATTTATAATATTAATATAGATAATACTAGTACTCTTATATAAATGCGAAAGAAACTCTTTGTTTCTTTTCTATTCAAGTTAACGGACCAACGAGTTTTTGGGCCACACAAAACATACACCACTCATTTGTAATGATTTTAAATACTAAACCGATGCATGATATAATCTCAACTTGTTCCTGTGAATGGATTCCACGGCAGTGTATCGACTTGTCTTCATACATGCAGACTAATCAAGTTATGGTGCAACATGCAGCCAAGTGTAAACGTCTCCTATTGCGGATTTACGTACGTCAAAATCGTTCAATGTACATACATTCCAAGTAATAAATTTATATATATTAGTATGGACATAAAATAATAACTAAAATATCCTATAAATAAACCTAACTTAAAAATATATTAAAACCCGCCCAGTCCCACCAGACCACTGTCGTTGGGCATTGTACCTAGAAGGCTGGCAGGATTACCCCGGTTGATACAGAGGCTAATTAAAGCGAGGTAAAGCCTGGCGGTCTCCTGTTGTAATGCACGGGCGTTTTTATTTATTATTTATTTTTTGAAATAATTTGTAGGCACTTGGCCCCCATGGGCCTAAATGTATTGTTACGTGCGCGCGGGGTACGCACTTAGGATTGGAAGAAAACACCAGTTTTTAACTAAGAGCTTTTATTAACTTACACAGCCGCAAGTAATACTTGTCCGCAAGGCTAACCCTATACGCACGACTAACGATACACCGTCCCGACGATAAGTTATCGCACTCCCAATACTGTCTCAAATATTGCGTAGACCACTTCCGATATTACCGCGTGTAGCTCGCTTCTGGTTCTTCTCTCGAACTACGCTACACACCTACTTTACGTGACTGTCCACTAAATTCACCACTTTACTCGTCAGTGACTTCTATTAAACTCTGAAACTAACTCTGAACTCAACTCTAAACTGCCCGGTAGGCGCGCCTTACACTGCTTATATACCCGGAAGAATTTTCTGGAACCCATAATTTCGTTATTCTTTTACTATCTGTCCCTTTCTAAACATCTATCTATCTCTGTCTTTTCCTTCTCGAACTTTCTATTCTAGAACTTTCGTTCATTGTTTATCCCTTTCTAAAATATATGCGTCCTTGTCTTTTCCATCCAGAATTTTCTAGCTTTTTTCTAAAAGTTTTTAAACTAGCTATATGGTTCCACCATCATTCGCCGCAGTATGTACAGTCGCAATATGAAAAGGTTCATTACATTAAAGTCGACTTTTACTTACATAAGTACAAGAAACAGCACTGCCAATATACAGTAAGCAATGTTACGTTTATAAAAACTAGAAACGTGAAAAACAAAATTGTAATATTGACAATGAAAGTCATTGAGATTAACAATAGTTTTAATCATCAGAAACACAGAGGATTTAATAACTAGGGTTGTTATAAATATTAAACCAATAAAAAGGTTTTACATCGCTAAACAATCTTCTTAAACAATTTTGATCTAAGTAGGTAATGTCAAACTTTATTGTCAAACAGTTTAACATAATTTTCTGTGGAACAGTCTGTTCTGTGACATAGTTTGAAAGGGTAACGTTATGTAATCAATTTGAACCTGGCTAACTATTCATGCCGCGCCTGTGCATAAATATATTACCTGTAGCTTTGCTCGCATAGTCATACAAACTTTCTTCAGGTAGGGTATAAGATACACCGCAAATTTATTTATTATGACCAAATTCAAACTTTTTAATATAGGTTAATTTTTTTATAACCACCCAAAAATAATTCTACATCTCAAATAACAATTAAATGTGCCGTATATCTATACCGCACCCTTTTTGCATCTTTTGAACCCCTAGAGTTTGAATTTCCAAAAACGCCAATACATGTGTATATTTATTTCGAACCTGAAGCAGGGATATAAAGTTTCATCCTTCTTACTTTGAAAATGTCGGATTTTCGTATAAACTTTCATCCCCTTCTTTACCCTCTTAAGGGTTGAATTTTTATTTTATTTTAGTATGAGCGAGATATGTCTCCTAAAGAACCCTGCACTAGGCAAAGCCTGTATCGCAGGGATTATATAATTTTATATTTACATAAAATGAAACATTATTCAATACATATTTATAGTACGGAAGTCCTTTCTTAGTTGCGCGTCTACAGTAAAGAAAAAACCCGCATGTAATATTTAATTATACATAGGAACTTAGTCGCAGTAATTTGGGCTGATTATATATAAGTCAGTCCGTGAATCTAAGTTTGTATATATGTATAGATTTCTTAGGATCTATAGCAAACAATTTGGACATTGTAAGACGAACAAAGTTCTGCTGTCATTCACAGTGTAGTGCCAGATAAAAAATTATTGCAAAACCGTAAGTTTTAACATAAATTGTCTTTTTCTCGCCAAGATCTAGCCCCGATGTATCTAAATTAAGCTGTAAGTGTTAAGAAAATCTTTTACCCAAGCCATTATGTGTTGAATTACCGCCGGCAACTTACTCTTACTTTCCAACTGTTTAAAAGTGTTAAGCCTCCGATGGAGGTATTAGCACATTTTATAGGAGGTTTAAGGGTGATAGCAGACTGGTGTGCTTTGAGCGTATTTTTTTATTACTCGATCACGTGCAAGTAAACGCAATTTTGTTTGTGACTAACTTTTCCAGGTGGTAAGGCCAGGACCCGGCTGGATGGCTACAACCCCTGGTATAAAGTATGTTGCCATACCAACCTTGAGTTGTGTTCCGGCATTAGTGACCAGGTTCCAGACTCCCTTAAGAGAGCAGCAGCGCATTAGTAGCACCTTTGGTGTTGCAAATGTTCATAGCCTGCCTCTAAGGAATTTTATAACGCCCTTCTTAAACGACATATCATAGCGCAGAGGGAAAACTTCGTTGGGAAGATCATCGTTGTACGTGGAACAAAAATTCTAGAGAACCAATGCCAACTACGCATCCTAGGAACCCAAAGAAATAAGGGTGAACATTATTCGTGCCTTGTATGGCACGAACAAATTGCGTTAACTTGAATATGATCAAATAGTAAAAAAAGTCGCACTAAGCACTCAGGTTTTGATAAACGGATTTTTGTTGACCGAATGAGTCTTTGGTGCAGCTAGACCAACGTAAATTTTGGCAAAAAAGAAAATATAGAAAAGTAAAAAAGACTACCTTACCTCTTACCCTTTTTTATCTGTAACAATAAAGAAATAAATAATATTTTAAAACGAAAATAAAAATTTCCATTTTAACACACAATGGAGAAGGCAAAACAACATGATTCTCTAAATATACTATATAAATCTAGAAATTTAAACTTACAACTTACAATTAATAAATACATGATAAACTAATATAGAGGAAACTAAAAATAAAATAAAAAGCCATAAAAATTTTGATATAAAAAAGTTAAAGTATGTACAAGTAATAGAATTAAGGTAGAAATAAGATGAGATAGTTACATATTGTATTCAAATTTAAGAGTTATTTAATATACGGTTACGACCTGAACGCCGACAGAAGACAAATTCACACCTGCATACCTGTAGACGTTTTAATAACTTTGCGGCATTTGTACTTCTTTTGTTTACTTTGTGTTTAAAATTTGTGATTAGAAAGACAGCCCATTGGTTATTGTAATCTTTTATGGTAGTCATTAGCCGGGTGTGATTCTAGGAAATTCATTCCACACGGTCCTGAAGATATATTGTATTTGTACAGTATAAAGTAATGCCCCAATGATGAGGATGAGGCAGTCTAGCGATAGCCACAAGTCAAGCAAGACCTTAGTGACGGATTTTGCGCGTGTGATTGAATCGTACATTACGTTTGGACAGGTTGTGTACAGCTATATTTGTACCTGTGTTATACGTGTTTGTATAGTTCTAATAAATTCTATAACAATTCCAACCGCATTTTATTTCGAGTCCTGCAACTCATAACAATACAAAAGAAAAAGGACGTGAGAAAAATATAATAATAATAATAATAATGATTGATTATTTTAATCAATCATTATTATCTTCCCATATGAGTGAAATAATACAATAAAACGAAAAAGACCTCTGCCCCATCGAGAGACAAAGGATGGCGAATTGAAAGAAAACATAATGCTCTACAAGCGTTTTAACAGATAAAGTCTTAACTAAATAGGTAACTCATCGACTCCTTTATGGCCGTTTTCTATATCTTACTGTTGACATTCACGTCTGTTTAATTTTGACATTATTTATATGGAGCTTATTTGAAATTTTAATTGGTATCAAGGCAAATAATTAACGCTCAATAAGATATAGTTAAGAAGTCGGTAAGTCAGTAGCACACGCACGCAGGTTCGAATACTGGCCGGAAAGTATGCATCAAATAAGCCGAATGTATGCTATATTGTTACAATAATTACCACGTGCTAACAACGGCAAAGGAAAACATCGAGATGAAACCTGCACATAGATATAACCGATCTGTCAAACGTGCCAAGCCACCTTGGACAAACATGGTGTCCGAAACATACTGTCCGTTCCACAATAGGGGGAGGCCTGCGCTCAGCAGTGGAAAGTTTATGGGCTGCATTATCTTATATCATAAACTCATAAACTCATTTATTCGTAACTATGTTACACGTCAGGTTATATATATTATTACAAATCTTTAGTTAATTGTTTGTCGTGAATCTTTGTAATCCATAAATTCCTTCAAGCTATAGAAGGTGTGCTCGATTAGCCACTTCTTTAGCGACAAGTGAATGCGTTTAAACTGCCGGAAAGTGTGATTTTGTCCGGTAGTTTATTATATATAGTCGACCATAACATGTGTTAGCGTGTTAGATTTTCTAATCGCCTCTGCATCGGTGCAATCCTATCTCTATTCCGAGTCCGATGTGAATGTATGTCGCTATGCTTTGCATACATGGACTCATTGACTCTGACATATAGGGCTACTTGAAGTACCAATATACACGGTAGGGTGAGAATATCTTATCTTTTCTTCCACCATAACCCAATCCCTTGGGGTTGGCACAATATGTCTTTTCTTTCCACACTCCTCTACTCTGACATATATATCTATCACACCACCTATCATCATATCAACCTTCACACAATCCATCCATTTTTTTGTCTATCCCTACATTTGTATTAGCATCCATCTGTCTTGTAGTTTAACATTCTTTTTGTCACGTGACTTTTATCCCTCTTCATTATATGCTCATACCAACTTAATCTTCTTCCTCTCAATTTTTCAGTCACGGAGGCAACTTTGAAAGATCCCCATAGGTACTCTTTTCACCCCTTATCCATTCTTGTAACACCACAGATCTATCTCGACATTCTCATCTCAGCTGAGTGGAGACGTTTGTGGTTTATCACTTTAGTGGTCCAACATTCGAAGCCGTAAAGCATGACTGGTCGTATGACAGATTTATATATTTGACCTTTTAGTTTCAGCGGCATTCGTTTGTCGCACGTCACACCGGTTACCTGTCTCCACTTAAGCCATGCTACATTTATTCTTGTCTCTGAAAGAGGCCGCAGAAAGGGATAGGGAGCGAAGTCCTAGGGCGCGTGCTACGGTCTCTTCTCGAGGTCGCCGGCCTTCAGCCGGCACCCGGAGAGGCAGGTACGCGCATTACTTCCCTCCCTGAGGTAGGATCCGGAACGATGGGGGCCCTTAGCTACTAGGTAAAGCAAGGGACTTAACAACTACCCCCGTTTCGTAGTGGAGTGTGTTCTCCCAGGGCACACTTCAGCACTGTATGCGCTGGATCGACTGCTGAGTAACTATGTTCTACATCTCAGTCTTTCCTTCACATCAAAGCGCAGGGCCGCGAAGGGAGGAGGGGTTTTTTAGTGGGTATTGAGGTTGCTCGCCCGTGCGGCATCGCTCGGAGTCTCCACACTCCTCTGTGTAGTCCATAGCGGACGGAGCGCAAGTAGAGCATACAATTGCTAGCGTTACCGCCCCCCGTGGATTCGTGCCGTTTCGTAGTGACGGCCCAGAGAGTGCGTAAATCGGTTAGTTAGTCATTTTTCCCCGCCTCAAAAAAAAAAAAAATGCTACATTTATTCTTCTCCTTACATCCCTCTCTATATCACAATTATGCTGCAGTAGTGAACCAAGGTATCTGAATTCGGGGTGAACGCGCTAATCTCAGGTCCATCTAAAACCAGTAGTTACTGGTTTGATTTTTAACTTTTTTCAGTGTTAGATAGCCCATTTATCGACGAAGGCTATATAATAGGCTATTATCATCACGCTAAGACCAATAGGAGCGAAGTATCTATGAAGAATGTTTCAAAATCGGAGAGTTTTAACTTACTTTTTTTAGTCTTCCACTCGGATGAAGACGCGAGCAGAAACCAGTTATAAGATATACGGACCGGCCATTAGTATTGCTTTGTTTATCAGCTAGACTGTCTGTACTTTTTTCGCCTAAAAGCGAACATAAAAAAATATATTTGGGTACTCAAAACTTGTTTCCATATTGTGAATTTTTAGGATAAACGCAAACAAGTCTACCGTCTACACAGCCTTTAAGTGTTAGGTTTTAGCAGTCACTCTCATTTTCTATGCAAATCCATGGAGCTTTCAGTGAGTTTTCTGCCCGGGACACGGTGTCCGGACCGAGTTGATTTTATTAAGTGCCAAATGGCTAAGTGATGTTTTATCTTGTTTTTTTTGGTATTTCATACAAATTTGTTGGATTTTGAAGAGATCATACTCATCGAATTAAACTTGATTTACCGTTTCATTATTTATTTATTTGGTTCGTTTACAATTAACACACCATTGTAAGAGATAAATTAAAATAAAATATAAGATTGGTGTGTAACCTATTACAAACAAACATAGCTTAGGTTGAGAATTAAAAATAAACAAATTTATAAATCATAATAAATAAAGCCTTCATTTCCAAAATCTTTTTTCATAAACAGTCTACATGTAGCTTGTTAGTGGTTTGTTAGTTTTGTTAGGTGCTAAGTAGTATTAATAGTATATATTTTTGGTTAGTCTTGATTTTAGATCCGTTCCGGTTAAGGCCTCCACCACCTTCTTCCAGATTTTCTTATTTTTGCTTAGGATTATTCAATCCTTGCTTGCTGTTTCCGATATGTCATCAGTCCAAGGTTTTACCGGTCTTCCCACTAAACGATTTCCCAGTTTCCCGTATTCCAAATTTAGAAATACATTTATATAAATACATAACCACAAACACGCGTTCATACCTTAAATAAGGATTATTTAAAAAAATACGATATAAAGTATCAGACTTAAGCATATTGTGCAATATTCGGCGAGACTTAGGTGGTGAATTGACAAATATTTAATATCTAAGGTGGAGCTATATTTATTGTATAGTTCAATAATTCCTGGAATGGGTGAAAGCCGGAATGAAGATAGTGATGTGTGAGTCGGGGGTACTTAGCAGGCACTCTCGAGTTGACTATTTAATTATTAACGAAGTCGAATTAACTTGCGAGAACAGAAAAACCTTAATGTTATTTAGACAGCTACTCACTTAGTCGACAACTTATTAGTTATTTTTATGCGTGCAGGAACGGAGAAAGAATACAATTTCCTGCGGCCGGACGGCCTGTCGTAAGAGGCGACAAAACAACCCACAGCCAGGTGGTAGGGCATTTGCCCGACTGGCTGGCTACCACCCCTGGTCTAGATTATACCGCTATAACAACCTTGAGTTGTGTTCATTAGTGACCAGGTTACAGTCTCCCTTAAGAGAGCAGCAGCGCATTTGTAGCACCTTTGGTGTTGCAAATGTCCATAAGCGATAGTAACCGCTTTCCATAAAGTGGGCTGTCTGCCTATTTGCTGAACTCCTGCAAAAAAAAGAATAATGTCCGATGTTCTTGGTGGCCTATGTAGTCTTATTAGGATGATCAACTACATATCTTCCTATTACTGTTTAATCAAATTAATTGATAACACAAAGGTATAAGTTTAGTGAAAAATAATAGAAAAGTAAAATAGTAAAGACTTCTTTGCACTGCTTGAAAGTTTCTAGCTTTCTTCACTGAACCAATTCACTTGTCTAAAGAAGATAAACAATCCGTGCGGCCACTTGTAACTTTTGTTCACGTCTCTTCACACTCGTTCCAGAGTGTCTACTTTTAAATTGGCAACACACAATTTTGTTTCGATCGTTTCTGGGTTATGTTGTAAAAATATCTATTTAAGTTCTGATTCTAGAAAAAGCTGTCTTACGATTCGAGACGAAGAAGTTAATTATTTATCTTATTAGACTCTGTCTACGAACGGAGCCCCGCCCTTCAGACGGGGCGCTACGGTCTTAGAGGAGTATTAGAAAGAAAAAAGATTACATAAAGATTATGCTTTAATTATATTAATAAATACAATAGTACTATAACGTAGCTTTTGTATAAAAAAACTTGTTGAATACAATATAACCACGTGGCTCGGCTAAAGTTTATTAAATTAATTACTAAATTTGCTAAAAGTTTAGGGGTGTCTGGCAGGGGATGGCAACTGTCATAAGTGTCCGGCAATGGATCACGAGATTTCTAAAGTTATCCCGAAGAAAATATAAAAAAATGGCTTTATACTTTAACGAAATTAAGGTATTATTTTATACACTCTTATCTCTATACGACATACACAGAAAAACTTTCAGGTTTTATAAAATGACGAAGGTCTGGCAGTCCTGGGCTCTTAAGCTATTCCATTATTGGCCACGGGACATTTTTCGTAAGACACATTCTACTAGATATTGATAACAGGTACTAAGTTAATATCATTAATGTATACGTTTATGCGACAGTGAAGCGTGACCTGTATTTGCGCAATACAAATATTAGCGGCGTGTCACGGAGATGAGCATGCTGCGGTGGATATATAGTCCGCAAGGTATGCGCTCACCACCATATACGTGAGCCGATGAATTCCAATAAAGTCACCTTCGCCCTGGCCTTGTTTTAACAGACTTCAAAAAGAAGGAGGTTCCTAATTTGTCTGTATGTTCGTTACTCGATTTTTCCGTCAATTGAGAGCCGATTTTTTTTAATAATTGAAAGGTTATACTCCCGAACTGATTCCATTGTCATCATGTCAGGATATAATGATTCAGATAAGAATTCCAAGAAATTAGAGAAACTCGTGAAAATTGTTAACCGACTTCTTTGTAACACGATATCTCCGTCAAATGTAAACCGATTTTCAAATTGTGAATGAACCATCTAATTTGACCATTAAGATCATTTTGCGCCTGCCTTGTTCTAGAAAAGTGTAATTAACTGATAAGCATCTAAACCGCCTTCCATATTTATAACGGTTTTAAATCTCCAATTTTCAACTTTGCTATTATTATAATACCAGGCGCAGCTTCGCTTGACATTAATGAAATGGAGAAATTCAGCAAAATCTAAACTAAAAATACAGTAAGTATACGATTATTATTATGGTTCCATATTTCTACAGGTAGAGAAAATCTTTATTATCTGACACAAATGTTTGTTTTATTAACTGTCATAACGGATTTTCTCCTGAAATAATTTGTTATAATTTATAAAGAAAAATATAGTCGCTATACGCATTTATCGAACATATTTTTGTTAAGTAAAAATCAAATATTAGAAAGTCAGACCATACATTGAACAGGATATGTTTTTCTTTATTGCAGGAGTTCAATAGACGAGGGAGACGGTCCACTCGATGGAAAGCGGTTCCGTTCGCCTATGAACTTTTTGTAACACCAAAAGGTGCTACCTTCCTCTAAAGGGAGAATGGAACCTGGCCCTAATGCCGGAACACAAAGTTGTTATGGCGGCATACTCTAGACCAGGTAGCCATCCCGAGGGGCAAATAACCTACCACCTGCCTGTGGGTTGTTTTGTCGCCTGTTATGACAAGCCATCTGGCCGCAAGAAGTCGTATTCTTTCTCCGTTCCTGCACAGGTAATTTACTATATTCATATTCTTCTCATTCTTCTTTTAAACGCTACAATTTGGGATATAGTTAATTTCAAGGTTCCCTAGTTTTCTTTAATATTATTGTATCTATTTTTAACCAACAAAGAACACATGAATAAAGTATCTTCTCCTTAATAAAGACAATAGAAAACATGTTACTGGACACATTATTAGTCTAATTATTTCAAGTTAGATTTAAGTACTCATTAGTCTTATTGCCTAGATTAGATGCTGTATCACTAAGATACATAACTTATGGAAAAAATAATCTATTTTTAAAGAAGTTTATTTAAATTTAATTATTACTGAAAAATAAAAATATCAATTCGTAATTTATCTTTCATCATCACCATTATCTTTCTATTATTATATGATTATTGTATATAGAATTTTTATAACAGAGCCCCGTGAAATAAAAGCCGACTCGTACACGGCTATTACTACTACACATACGCATTGTCGTTTTACGAACGTTATAACAAGGGTCTTCGGACACGTAAGGACTTCGTTTCACGGTGACAATTTATATATTGCATCGGACCCTCTCACGTACTGACTACGGATAGGGCTCTCGATGTACGACCGTGTAAATTTATTTTTATCTCAATGGAAAATTGCTAAGATAACTTTCCCTGGTCATAATGTATAAGAGTTTCCCAATTACTTTTTTGAGTTTCAGGGTATTCGTCATGGAAGATCAGATTAGAGGATTATGGAAGGAAAAGACATAATGTGCCAACCACAAATAATAAGGAGAAGGTAAAATAATAATAAAGATTAATAGTATTGTTACGACCTAAGCGCCAACAAAAGACAAATTCACACCTACATACCTGTAGACATTTTATTACCTTTGCGGCATTTGGACTTCTTTTGTTTACTTTGTGTTTAAAAATTGAGATTAGAAAAACGGCCTATTGTGTATCTGTAATCTTTTATGGTAGTCATTAGCCAGGTGTGATTCTAGGAAATTCAGTCCACGCGCTCGAGCAGACCTATTGTATTTGTACAGTATAAAGCAATGCTCCATTGGAGGGATGAGACAGTCTAGCGATAGCAAGCGAAGCAAGACGTTAATGGTGGACTTTGTGCATGTTATTGAATCGTGCAGTTTGTACTGGTTGTCTACTGTTATATTTGTACATGTGTTATACGTGTTTGTATAGTTCTAATAAATTCTATAATAATTCCAACAGTATTTTAATTCGAGTCCTGCAACTCGTACAGTATACAATTATGGAACTTTGACTTATTTAGTAATTTAGCAACAGGGCGTGTAGGAAACATAAAAGCAATATCCGATAATACCAAGCTTCGTGAACAATTAAAAGCAGTTAAGTTGAATTAGTAGCTGTCGCTTCCACGAGCCACCGCTGCTCTCGAAACTTAATTCAATATCTAAAAATGTTAGCTTTATTAAACGTGTGTACAGAATTATATGTTATATTGATGTCAGCTTGCCGAAATTAAAGTCTATTTATTTTTAGTGTTTTTTTTAAATTTCATAGCTCCACTACGCAAGCTAACTGCTAGACGTAAACTCGTCTGTGTCGGTTTCAGCAGCCAATTTTGTTCGGATTAGCAAAGAATATTCATGTCTTTATAATAATATATCAGCATTTTCTAGAAAATACGTCACGGATAAAGCGTGGATGATATGGATGAAGCCAATACAATCTACGCCTGTGTCGCCGCCTTCTAATAACATTGTACGCTGCAACGACATCATCATCGCTTGATGACATTTTCGCAGTTAAATAGAAACGTGCTTCCGTGATCTTGTAGTTTGCGTAACAATTGGACACACATAAGACGCAAATTACAATGTCTTCATTTGTAGCTTGTAATAAGGCGACCAACTATTTTGCAAGTATTTCATAGGTGAAAGAATAGAAGAGAAAACGATAAAAACTTTATTTTCTTTAAAAACATACTTTTCTTCGAAGTGGATTTTTTTGCTAAATGAGGATGTTCCTCTAATAATGTAGCCACATCCGAAGAACTTTCATTTTGCATATTAGATTTGACTGTTAATACAGCAGATAATGTTTTTACAGATAGCTGCGACTTCTCACTGCTCCAATAATCATTCCCTAGTGAAAATACCCTTTCAACAGCAGCTTTAGTGCCTGGACAACATAAGGAAATTTTTATTTAAACTTAAATTTTCATGTGGGATATGTTCTACTCTAAAACGCTGAAAGATTTCTACCCATCTTTTGTCAAGTTCTATTTTCTCATCGTTCCATTTCTTCAATTTTTCTTCATTCAAATATAAATTAACTCTTATTTAATTACGATACAAATGAGTACAGGATTTGAAAAAGTACGGTTTGCGAAAAAAGAGTACAAAACTCAGTAAATGAGTACAGCTGGTCACCTTACTTGTAAGAATTCTTCAAATGACGCCTCAGTGGACAGTAGGCTTTACTGTGCAATTCCATCTTCCAGCGACTAGCATGACAGTCAGCACAGCCAATCAGCACCCTAGCATCTATCTTGATGTTCCGATATAAAACACCTCATATAATCTACCAGCTACATGTGCATTGCTTATATACCCATACTAGTTTAGTAAACCCATAAAAGGCGATAGCCTTAGATAAAAGTTTCACGAAAAATACTTACACCGAGAGTTCTATAAAACTGCTTTCCGGGAGAAATTGCTTCATATATAAAATATAACAGCCGAGATCGGTAAATATGTTATTAAAAGTTGCACACCAAGCCCCACTTGCAGTTACGGTGTACCGACAACTTTATAGCTCTAGTTTTCTTAGAAGAAAACTACCGCAAATGTTTTATAGGTGTTTAATCTTTAAATGCACTCAATTTCGGTTGCCGGTTTGTTTTACTGAAAAAAGTCTATATACATTAAATTAATAATATAAATAGAACAAATATTTTTATCTTTTCAGATATTTTCTCTCTTTTTATTGCGCTCTGTTTTATTGAATATGGACTGTTTGCTACAACTCCATTAATTCTTCAAAAATCATTTTGTATCATACTTCTGCATAAAACTTAAAGAACTTGACATATAAATAGAAGAAGAAATATAAAGAAAACATTGTTTAGCCAGACGTTTTGCTGGGGAGTTTCTTGCCGCTTCTTCTCCTTAACAGAAATAACACGTTGCGAAGCGGTGTACGTACATATACTAGGAAGTATAAAAAATAACTTATATGTATGACCTTCAAAAAGTGTTCTCCAGTGGAACTTATTTTGAATAAAAACTTTTGGAATTTGAATTTGACAAATAAAATTGAAGTGTCTGTAATATAAAACAACAGCTTTTTACTAAATGCATATGAAAGTATGTACGTTACTCATATCAGAAATACATTATTTTAAATTTTAACCATCTGTCTGGATGTTCCGGCTAATCTCCGAAACGCCTTGATCGATTTTGACGGGACTTTCACTACCAGATCTTATAACGAGTAAGTACGCTACTTTTTTAGGGTTCCGCGACAGAAAATTCCACGTGGATGAAGTCGCCGGCACAGCTAGTAGATAAATTAATAGAAAATTCACATGGATTTTAATCTACATGACATCGCTATTCCCAAAAGCATTCATCTATCACATTGTACACAATGTCGAATATCCAAAAAGCATTGCGAACCAAAAAGTATTACCCATGTAGTTTTCAATGTACCAATCAATACGTTGCTTTCGTTATGTTTTTTACATTGATTTCGATTTTTCAATATCGATTAAAACAATAGAGATTTTTTGATGGGATACTTCCCATCAAAAAATCTCTTTACTAAGAGTGAATTTGTGTTGGGCATTTTTTTTTTAAATCTGTTAATACCTGCTTTAAAATGAACAATAGTTTTAGGATAGTCTTTGAGTAGAAAATATGTGTTTTTGTGGACTTCCAAGTTATCAAAAAACTTAAATGATCGGTCTCCAACGAAATCTTACAATTCGGCTCAGCAATACTGAAGATGAGGCTGTATGGACTAAGTTCCCTTGATTGCGATTGTGGTGAATTGTACTGCTATTTTTCGATAGAAACAAAATGGCGAATACACGTTCCAAATTCAAATGAGAGTCGCCATTGCAAATCTCTACCACGCACACAGTTTCGCGCCAAATTGGATAGAATAATCCGTTTTCATGAACTCTCCAAAGCCAGGTAGTCGGACGTACTATGAGTGGAAAAAATGTATGAAAGTATATAACAAAGGTCCAGTTGATGAGTACTGTTGTTTCTCTAAAGTATTTCACACGTACCATGTACCACATTATAGTGATTAGTAGTACACGCAATGATTACAGTACATTTGTCCCGTACGGGATAGATTTGTTCTGATACGGGTCAAAATTTATATTTGAATTACTTCCAAATTTTTTGCCGTTACTACTCACGTCATCGCGTCGAATGTAAGAGGGAGGACGGAGCGAGAACTACAGTACAATTACGCCTTTAGGGTTATACACATGACAAAGAGGGAGAACATGATATATACGACTGCTAGTAAAATGAAGTGAGCGAGGCCGATCACACCCGATTCTTAAGGAATATTTCCGAACTAGAAGTTTGTACGGGACAAATGAGGGTCCTCATCGCTTCAAATGTACTACCACGGTACAAACCATACAAATCTCCTCGCCTCATTTGAAGTGGTACATTATACTGGTTCAGTACAAAATGTCATGGAACTGTTACAAAACTCATTTTAAAATCATGTCCTACCCAACTCTACCACTTTATCAATCATCTTAATCTCACCTACGCCTTTTTTTTGTCAACACTGGGGGAATGCGTTTGTGCATATCCTTAGGCCCCGGGGGATGTCACTAAGGGGTATGTGGGACTCCCGGCTGTTGGTGCATGCACCGACCGCCAGACTACCCACTAAACCTTCCAGCGTCCCTCCGCATCATAATGAGGTGCCACGGGACCGTAACCATGGGTATGCCTGCCGTGTCACCTCGATGCAAGCCGACAAAGGGGGGGGGGTGTCCGTGTGACTAAGACACCCCACGGCACTGGGTGTGGCTCGTCGGGAGGGTCCCCTGACCCCCCCGTCCCACTATGTTATGGGGAGGAGATGAGCAAAGCGCCGCCTGTGAGCCCTGTTCGCCGTCTGCGACGGGGTCCGCCTGCTCGTCTTCCTCCCTTCTTCTTTCGGCAGCCTCCTTCTGGACATAACGTCCTCGCAGAAGGAGGTCACCGCTAGCCATTTCCTCTCGCTGTGTAGCATCTGGCCAACCACGCTGGACAACGAGAGATCCCTACCGATGATTGACATCAGGTCATGCCTTTGGGGTCCCCAAGCGGCACATTCTTCCAGCGTATGGCGCGCCGTGTCGACTGAATCTCACCTACGCCTGGGATCATGTTAATATTAGTGAACATTTGACGCAGATGTAGCGATGGGCTTAATGCGTTATATATGATGAGACATTTTATCTGTCATTGTAGACCACGGACCATAAAAATGGCCTGGACTATTGAAGGGCTTGCGTGGGGCTATGGAAGGCCACCACTTGAGGCCCCTTGTAAAATTTAATGTCAATGTGACGTGAAACTGACCGATGATTACTCTGTCTATGCCACATCAAAATGCACTCAAGAACAAGACCCGTTCAGTGTAGGACTATTGTAGGAAATGAGACATTATTGTTATTTGTTAATTTTTATTTTGTTTATTTAAAGAAACAACAAACAGTTACAACATAAAATAGTTACAATAAGATCAAGTAATACTTAATATTGAAGCTAATAACATTGGCCACATCAAAACACTTATAAGATTATCAATAAAAATACAAGAGGTACAAAAATATGAACAATAAGTAAAAAGTAGGATACAAAAATGCATAGCACATATTACAGAAAAAAAATGCAAGATTGTTTTTAATCACATCAGATGTAACAAATTTAAAAAACACAAATAACACGGTATTCTAGCTTGAAATCGCTTAATGTTGTTAAACATTGAATAAAACGTATGACAATACACTAATGTAGCTAACCATTAACGAAGTTATTAAAAACTCTACAAGCAAGACGCATATGGCCACAGCCATTAACTAACCCTAACATTGTATCAGATGGAGCAGGGACATTAGATGAATATTCACCTCAAAGCAAGGATGTACTAAGAGTGTCCACTGTGTAATGTTTTTATAGGTAGAAATTAAATTGGTTATATAAACTGTGGATATTTGTAATATCAGAGACGAACAGATGGTCGAGTGATCAATAATATAATAAATAGTCTTTTAAATCATTAAAAAAATATTGTTACGACCTAGGTGCCGACCAAGACAAATTCACACCTGCAGTCCTCTAGGAACACATTTGATTACCTTTTCGGCATTTGGACTTCTTTTGTTTACTTTGTGTTTAAAATTTGTGATTAAAAAAAATAGCCCATTGTGTATTGTAATCTTTCACGGCGTATTGTTGTTTGTGATCATTGTCAGGTGCTCGGATTTAAAAGTACAAACTGGTTCTAAGAAATTCGGTCCATGCGGTCTGGCAGACATATTGCATCTGTGCAGTATAAAGCAATGCCCCAATGGAGAGATCAGCAGTCAAGCGATAACAGCGAGCGAAGTAAGACTTGTGTACATTCGGTAATCTATTTTAATTACAATCTTCTGCATTACGTTTGGACTTATTGCGTTCGGTTATATTTGTACTTGTGTTATACGTGTTTGTATGGTTCTAATAAACTCTATAATAATTCCAACGCCATTTTAATTCGATATGGTAAAATATATTTCGAATTTTCTGTAATTTACACTATTATACCAAATATACCACTAGTGTAGAAATTTGCAATATAATTGTGTTCTTAAAATCCGGGCAAAATACATTCAAACCCGGTCAATGTGACAGTTTTTATTATGGACATGAGGTGAAAATTTATACAGGTAAAACCGACTGAAAAACTATAATTGTCGGTATACCCATTTAAAGCATACGATGCTCAATACGCAATGGGGATTGTTCACAAAAAATACCCTCTGATTTTATATTTTTATTACGTAAAATAGGGTATTTTAAGATACTAATTTCAATATTTTTGTATTTTAAGCGTTAGTTTTTTTATAATTCGATTTTAAAATTATTTCTCCGATGACGTCATAAGGGACAAGTTTACATTGATTTCTTTGCCTAGAAAACAAAAATAATAAAAGTAAGTTTTATCTATATATAATCATAGTAATCTGTGCTACTATTTAAATGTCACTGTCATTACTCATTACGTATGTGATCATTTTAGTGTTTTTGTCGCTAGGCTTATAATTGCTCGTGTTCAACCATTATTATTTTCTGTAGTTATCGTTATTTTTTTAAAGTGGTCTTAGGGAAATACATGTTACAGAACTCAAATCAAATAAGCATTATTTGAGCTAGATTTTTTTATACACCTGAAGCAGGCAAACAGGCACATGGCCCACCTGATTGGATTTACTAAGGTCAAATAAAGGTCAAACGGATTTCTTACAAAATACAAGAAGATCGTACGTTTTTTGGAATTTTAACTAGTCAAAAATGATTAGGGACACTATTCCTCGAAATGGTTTTTCAAATAGCTAGATTAAAAAAGTGAACAATCCCAATTATTTTTTTGGGCAAAGTCGATATTAAAAACATTTTCGAGTGATATACAATCGAGTAAGCAAACAATAGTAAGTGCACTCTTTGTGTGAAATGCATCTACTAATGAAAAAACTCGCTGATGAACTCATCCGTTGTCCTTGGGCATGACAACATAGTTTTGTGCTGTGATGGACATCATTTTTGTAATAACAATCAGGTTTCTAGGACTGAATTTTTGAACGAACAGTGTAATATTTACTTTTAGGAATCACAGGTCAATACTAACATTATACTGTTACGACTGCGGGACTCGAATTAAAATGCCGTTGGAATTACTATAGAATTTATTAGAACTATACAAACTCGTATAATACAGGTAAAATATAACTAGACACAACCAGTACAAACTGAACGAGTTAATAACACGCGCAAAGTCTGTCACAGCTTAGCGAATGCACAAGTCTTGCTCGTATCGTAATCCTCGCTTGAATGCCTCACCCTCCGTTCGGGCATTCCTTTTATCCTGTACAAGTACAATATGTTTCGACGCATAACAATAATTTCCAAGAATTAGTTCGACACACCTGTCTAATGACTGCCATAAAAGATTACAATACACAATAGACTGTTTTTCTTAATTACACATTTTAAACACAAAGCATACAAAAGAAGTCCAAATGCAATTTCATGGTAGGAAGGTGTGCATTTGCTTTTGTCGGCAAATAACAATAGGAACATTTATTACTTTATTTTTTACCATAGCCGTTCCAGTCTACTTTATTTCAGTCATGGGTTATCTGGAAGAGATCGCCTTTTAGCGATAAAACCACTCGTTGAACCCAATAAGATTAGTGGTACTAGTTTCTAAGTTTGTCTGTGATGGTGTATAAAAAGAGTTATCTGTTTATCTCTGTAACAACCTAATCATAAATAGTCATATCCTTAATACTGCAGCGTAGTTTAAGAGAAGATCCACAAGCGGGCTACAGCTGTAAATTCGGAGGTGAGAACTGCAGCAGCAGGAGATGGTCTACGCAATATCGGCAACAATATTGTGAATAGACATCTTATCGTCGGGATAGTGCGTCGTAAGTTGAGCGTATAGGGGCAACCCTGCGAAAAAGAATCACGTACGGCTGTTAATAAAAGCGTTTGGTTAAAAAGTGGTTTTCCCTTTCAATCCTAAGTGCGTACTTCCCCTCGCACTCAATGAATTGATGGTTGTGCTTAACAAATTATAATATTTCTAATATGCCCCCCCTCCTATTTTGAGAGAAAAAGTAGCAGTTCAACTGTTTGGTCATGAAGAGGTAAGAAATAATTTGTATCACATCAATAGGCCCATGGTTGTCTATAATAGGGAAACAAGCAGGCTATATACCTCATATATTGTTTGATATAGCCAAAGAAACAGCCTGAATACCTTGTCGTGCGTGCAACCGGTGGGGAAACCGGATCCGCTCGCATATAAAGGCCAGAGATGATGGATGCGCACCGATCCGCACGCACCTCTCCCCTTGAGGGGAGACCCAGCTCTCCGGCTAACAAATGGTAGAGCTAGCCCAAAAGGGGCCAGTCATCGTCCACTGGGCTAGAGATGAATGCGCAAGTGAGCCTATAGCCCAGACAAGGGACGTTCGAGTATCAAGCAGAGGTTGTAGTGAGTATCCCAAACCGTGACGTGGCGCATCTCATACATAGGCTGTGACTTTTCCCCTTCACGCGACTTATAATCCTCAATTGGGTTTGCCATGTATGAAAAGGCTGAATACCGCGTTTTCTTGATGATATATAGCAGACATGCTGACGACTACTTGATGGAATTAACGTAGCCTATTCACAAAGAGCAATGGAACGAAGCGCACTGAATATAAAACTAATAGATAGACAAAAAAATAGATATAAGAAAGAACAAAATTTAAAGATGCCATAAATCATGTGAGAAATCTCAAGTGGAAGTGGGCTAGGCACATCGTAAAATACTCGGACCAGAGATGGACAAGAATAGTAACGGAATGGTGCGGGCCCACGGTGGCTCGCAGTGGCCGCGGTCAGAGAGCTCTGGGCGCACCTGGGGGAAGCCTTTACCCGGGCGGGGTGTTCAAAAATAGAATTATAATAAATAATAATCATATGATGACACTACATTTAGGATTGCTGCCTCTATTCGACTGGGGGCACCGGCTGTAGTCCCTCATCACTGTCAATGCGGAGATAAAGTCGGTGGTTCAGGTTACCATGGCTTGTCGTGCGTCAGAAGTGCCGGCAGAATACCACGCCATGCTGCACTAAATGAGATTATCCGCCGGGCTCTTGTCACCATCGGGACCCCAGCCATTTTAGAGCCAAATGGACTGTGTCGCGACGATGGCAAGAGACCGGACGGGATGTCTTTGGTGCCATGGAAGATGGGACGACCATTAGTTTGGGACGCAACGTGCGTTGACACTTTGGCAGCGTCCCATCTTCCCGATACGGCTGTGGTAGCTGGTGCAGCTGCCGCCCGACAAGAGGACCTAAAACGCCGTAAATATGCATCCATTGGCAGTGGATACATATTTGCGGCTTTTGGTGTCGAAACTCTCGGGCCATGGGGTCCAGAAGCCCATCGCCTTTATCGAGACCTATCAAAACGGCTGATAGATGTCTCACGAAACCAAAACGCTGGCCTGAATTTTGGGCAACGCATAAGCATTGCCATACAACGTGGTAATGCGGCCAGCGTTTTGGGAACGTTCCAAACTGACGGTGATTTGGGACCTATTTACTATTTGTAGTTTGTATTTTTTTAAATTAAGTTGTATATATATTTTTAGAATAGAATATATTTGTTTATTTTAATTTTAAGTTTGTAATAAGTTATTATTTAAATATCTATTCATAATTGATATAATATATTCAAAGGTCACTTTTTTAAATTCGAAGAGATTGAAAGAATTATGATAATCATAAATTGACAAATAAAAAAATATGACTTTTAAAAATATTGCATATTATAATATGTTTATTATGGACCAAATAAAAAGATTTTTATTTTATTTTATTTACTGACATTTGCAACAAGAAAGCGTTAAAGCATTTTATAAATATCAATTCTCAATTAAACTTTGATATTTTAATTTTATCACTATAGAAGATTCTTATAAGTTATCGTCTTTTTCTTTATCGACGTCTGATTTTGATGACACAAAAGTTCCTCCGACCGAACACAATGTAATTTCCTGTCCTTAATAACTTTGATAATTCCATTATTGCGTACCATTCTTGAGATCTGCCATTGTCTCAAAAGAAAAATGGCTGCCGTTATGGAGCTGTAAATGAACCGAGACAAAAACGTTTAAATTTTTGTTTACAGAGGTCCCTTTTGAAAGAAAATGTTGAAATATGAAAACTTATAACACTTCCTTATATAAATAAGCCTTCACAATCTTTCCTCCATTTAAATCGGTTTTGAGATTGGCAGAGGGCTGTATTACAGTGATTCAAGGATGTCGAAGGACGCTGGATGTGATAATAGTAGTGGACTGTTTTTAATTAAGAAAATATGTAATCATTTGTAAGCGAGTACGGGAGAAAGAGCACATATGTATCTGGTTGATGTAATAATGGAATACAGCGACTGCTTTACAATACCAAATGTGCTATAAATGGGCTGCTGCTCTCTTAAGGGAGAGTGGAACCTGGTCACTAATGCCTTAACACAACTCAAGGTTGTTATCGCGACTTTAGACCAGGGGTGGTAGCCATCCAGTCGGGCTAATACCCTAACATATGGCTGTGGGTTGTTTTGTCGCATCTTACTACAGGCCGAACAAACGCAGGAAATCGAATACTTTCTCCGTTCCTGCACGGATAAAAGTACGCGTGTTTATGGTTCGATAACCTTTTTCGAACATGAATGAAGATAAGATGCATTTTCAGAAGCAAAGATCCCGTACTTGATGACATTAATACACATCCCACTGCTTTGTTCGGGCTTCTTAATTGTTAATGGCGATCGGACAGTATACTAGTCATGCTTGACCAATACGACTTGGCGAATGTATCAATTCGGTTAATTCGAATAGAATAGAACAGAATAATAATTTATTGCTAGAAATGTATGTTGCATAGTTGGTTTTTTTTGTGGTAATAGTATCAATACATTTTGCCTTATTAGGCGTGCCACTTCCAGATCTTATAACTATATCTACTTTAAAACTAATATACCCAAGTTTCATTATGAAGTCTTCCTTCACCGTCAACACGTGTTAATTGTAACAATATACACATTAGTTCAGAAATCAGGTTTCAGGAAATTCAGTTTCAATCAGGAAATTCAGGTGCATGCTTTTCCAACCAGGATATCTCTTACATTTTAAATTGTATTCGAATACGTCAACCACTAAGCTACCACGGATTTTTGTTTAAGAAAATTAATGGTATTCGAAGAAATTCGACTACAATATGTAACTTTAAACCTAATCAGAATTAACTCATGCAATATTAAGTACTAGACTAGTTTACGACAGTGTACTACATACCACAAGCTAGCGTGACTAAGCCGAGCTTACCTGCAGGCTCAGGACTAGCCTCAAACTAATCCCTGTAGCACGCAGCATATAACTAAAAGCTCTCAGTCTGGCAATTAATCGAGTAGCTCTTAAAGTGAGCGCAGGGTTGCCATGTGCTACTAATTTTCTTGACATGTCCGATAACGTCTTTGCAGCGAGAAAAATTTTGACAATCCAGAATATTTGCAATCTCTTTATATATATTTACACATTACTAGCTGTCCGGCAGACGTCGTTCTGCCGGTAAAAATAGGGTTGATCGTAGAGGTTGAAATTTAGGTTGTATGTATCTTTTAATGCTGTATCATAAAAAATAGAATTAAAAATTTTGTCTAAAAATAAAATAAAATTTAGGGTGACTACCTAACATTTAGGGGATGAAAATAGATTTTGGCCGATTCTCAGACCTACCAATATGCATACAAATTTCATGAGAATCGGTCAAGCCGTTTCGGAGGAGTATGGCAACGAAAACTGTGACACGAGAATTTTATATATTAGATAAACGCGAAAGTTTATAAGAATGTATGGATGTATGTTTGTTACTCTGACGCAAAGCTACTGAATGGATTTTGATGAAACTTAACAATACTATAGCTTACACATAGATATTTTTAGGGTTAAATTAAATGTGTCCCTATGATACTTTAGTAGAATTTTCATAGTTATACCATGGACAGTCTACAGAGGCTTTGGGTTTGATTACTTGCATGGTTAATTTCATAAACGAATTTTCTGTTATTTACTATGGTCTGGGTGTCTGGCATCAGTCTTTTCAATCAGGTCCGTTGTATATTACTCATAATACAATGCATAGCTTGAGGATATTATATTTGTGTCTTTGTCTGCCGATTAAAAAAAAATATAACATAGCCATATAAATAAAACTATACCTACAAAATTGTATTTTCTTAAGCTTTCGCGTCTATCACATGTAATAAAATTATGTTTTAACGGTTTTAATTTTATTCATTTTATTTTTAGTATTCCGACGTTCTGACCACTTTTTAGTAGCCGTGATCACGCAAGACACAGGTGTCAAGTGTTAATGAGTATTATTAAAATTTTATTTAGCCAACCGCCAACTTTTGCATATTAATTATTGTTTATGGTTATTCTTTACTCTATGGGACCCTAATGTAATTTACCACGCTTCGCAAAACGCTCTGACTAAAAGAGAAGAAGCGGCGCAACAAACTCTTCATAAACATGCCTAGCTCTAATAATTTTAATTAAATAAAAAATACCTAAAGACATTGTGAGTTTTTCTGCGTGCACCGGAACACAACCTCAAATCCATTTAAAAATTATACAAAATTATTAGAGCTAGGTATGTTACTGAAGAGTTTATTGCGCCGATTCTTCTTTTCAAACCACAACATATTGCGAAGCGATAATAAATTAGATTAGGCTCCCATAGAGTAAATAAGAACCATATATAACAATTAAAACTAAATAATTAAAATTAACAAGTTGACGATTTGACACTTGACATCTTTGTCTCCCGTGATCACGGCTACTGAAAAGATGTTAAAATGTACTTTTATTATATATCTACATAATATTATAAATGGCCATAACAGTCACCTACGTACAAGTTTAGTACACGCATACTTGGTCCTTCGAGTCGGATTAATTTAGCGGTTCAGACATTAATTAAGCATCATGTGTCGTGAGTATAACCCAGCCAATATCAGTCATTGTTTACGATTGAGAACAATGCACATGCCTATACAGACACAGAGTTATCGATCGGTAAATTTAATTTTCCTCACATTGTACGGCACGGCGATAGGCGATCCCCGAGGGGTGATTCTGTACGTGAGCATGTATCATAATAATCGAACAGGTCAATACTATATATTGTATTTTATTAAAGTACGAGCTGTGTTTGCTTCTTCGTCCGCGTGGATTTTTTTTCACGCAACCTTAAAAAAGAAAATCTTAGGCGCTTCGCTTCGCGTTATAACATCAGCTATCGCCTAGGGAAAATCCTGTCATAATCGATACAGCCGTTTCAGAGATTGGCCGGAAAATTCAGACAGACAAAAAAGTTTAAAATGGTTTTTCTTATATAAATTGACATAGGCTATATAAATAAAAGTTCTATTTAGATACCCATCCGAAGCCGGGGCTTTACTGATAAAAGAAAATGTAGATTTTTATTGGATACACACACACACACAAACTCACGCATTCTTATTTTCTTTTATTAAATACTATCATAATTTTATGTTCTGTATTAATGAAAATATTTAAGTGCAGTGACTATTATTCTAGGAATACAATATGATAATGTAATAAAAAAAATTGGTATAATAATTATGTTTTGTACATACATACATAACTTCACGCCAGGTCCCTTGCGGGGTAGGCACGAAACGCTCTGTTGGAGCGCCACACAGGCCATTCTTACACACCTCACTTGCTTCTTTGACATTCATAGCTCTTGTCATGCACGCTCGTCTGTTCTTAAGCTCTAACATCACTTCTGCTAACACATGATCAATTTGATCATGAAAGGTGTGTCGTGCCTTCCGACTTCTGCATCATCACTTTTGCATTTTATATCTGTTTAGTCATTCTTTCATCATACATTTTTCACATGCCGAACCTCCGGAGCATTCCTTTCCTTACCTTTTTGTACTTAATAAAAATTAAGTAGACTAGCTTTATTTACAATACAATTTATAATAAAATAATTTTTAATATCAATTTAATGTCATTTATAGCATGAAAACAATTTAGAAACTTTTAAATAAAAAACAATATTTAAGGTATGGAAGAGCGGAATCATCTGGTACAAGTAAATTTTGTTTAAAAGAAGATTCCAGCAACTGTCCACAAATTGTGCATCTGTTTCCTAAGAAATAAATATTTTCATTTAATTGGATGGCATGCTAACACATAGCAGGCTCGATAGACATGCCAAGTTTTTGAATTGTATGAAAACAAATTATACAAAGCAAACCAAATTTCAGTTACGAATATTACATCTGAACCGAAATAAGCCAGGTAGATTTCCTCAAAAGCCGTAGCATTCCTTTACAAGCGTGCATTGCGGTGCACTGCAGGTTTCCAATTTGCCGAGTGCTAAGCACTGAATATTAATTCGTTTTCACACCGTACAACGGAATTTCACATTGTTCATTATAAATTTTGACCGGCGACACAGTTGTAGACAAGTTTTTAATTTAAATTCATGCCATAAATTAAAAAAAATGTGAACTCATATTAACATTTTCTAACTTATTATGATATCTTACTATAATTATATATATTACCCGTGCAGGAACGGAGAAAGAATACAATTTCCCGCGGTCGGGCGGCCTGTCGTAAGAGGCGACAAAACAAGTCTCAGCCAGGTGGCAGGGCATTTCCCCAACTGGCTACCACCTCTGATCTAGAGTAGGTATGTCATTAGTGATTAGTAAGCATTAGTGACCAGGTTCCAGTCTCCTTTAAGAGAGCAGCAAGCAGCAGTTGCAAATGTTTATAGGCGACGGTAGCCGCTTTCCATCAAGTGGGCCGTCTGCTGAACTCCTGCTATAAAAAAAAATAAAAAAATCTAGAACTAACGTAAGTGAACGTGCCCGCCCCACGTGATTTAAATAGGAATGGATAACGTTGGTTGACTCATACAAACTGAAAGCCAAAAATGAACGATGGAATCAAGTCCAGAAAGCATACCCTATTTAGGCATATATCTGACCCAATGTATATAGGTTTATCACTCCATGCCGACGTTGAAACAAAACATCGTGATGAAACCATTGTCAGACAACAATATAGCCAGTAAGATGATTTCATAGGGATTTATTTATAACAGCTGCAGAACCATTATCATAAAATAATACCGCTGCGTTTTCTTTTTTTCTTAATAACTGCACCACCTATATCGTTTAATTCAAGTTTCATTTAGGTTGCCTGAAAGAAAGCGATTTAAGCGATAAGCCCGCCAATTGTATTGCCTAGAAAATATTGTAACTATGATCTGTTTTTGTGATTACATATTTTGGTATGCAATAAAGTGTTATCGATCTATCTGGTTGCGCCGAGGAACACCTTGTAAATTCTTCCTCCCTATCCTCGCCATCAAGAAAATAATAAACTTTTAAATGGAGAATGCGCAGAACAAGAAAACATTTTGTGACTGTCACTGCTGTCACCGCAATAATATAACGTTTGTTGGAATACAATATGGAAAAAAAATTTCATTAATGATAATAGCCATAATCCTAAAGCTTGTGTGAATCCCCGGGGGATGAGTGCAGTGTGGCGGCGGACTGGTGGCGAGGTAAGTTCTTCCTTGCTTCTTCTTCCATGTCCCTTTGCTTTATCCCGGCCATCGCATCGCGACCGCACTATCTATCTAATAAAACTTCAAACAACCTGCGACGATTCTCATTCCTAAAAGTTTTCTTTAACGCTTCAGCTAATACCATTATCCCTGACTACCTATCAAATAAATCCAAGTATAGCCACCGCTGTTACGTAAACGAGAGCAGAAACTGGCTCGCTATCACTTGCCAGTAACGTCTAGAAGCGCAATTCACGAAAGAATATCAACTTACAGTATTTCACCTACAGGCATTACCGTAATCAACTCAAACTTTTACTTTACCGTCAATGAACTCTATCAAATACCCAATATAGATCTTACTCCTTTGAGATAAAGATGTCTTGTTGAAGCGATAAATGTAGATGTAAATTTGTGAAATAACCAAAAAGGAAGTTGAACGCTGCCTGTTGGCGGGAATGTAAAAACTGCCATAAAAGTCAATGAGCGTCTAAACTCTAAGAAAGTTTATATAGAAGTGTTAGAAAAGGCAGTATACGAAGAAAGTTTTAGTTTTCTCGCATTTTAGATTACATTGTATTTGCAACAATGTGTGTAGGTTGATGGAGAATTTGTTACAATGTTGTTCTCGTGTGTTTACAAAACTTTCAGGGCCCCAATTCTGCTATTACTGTCTCGTCAAAATCGCCAGACACTATCGTCCTTATCGTAGGTTTGCCTGTTTTTGGTATTCTGTCAATTCAGATGACGTACTCGTGGCACACCACTCTATCTATATAGATATTTGTTACAACTCCACAAGCAAATCTGAAACATAGCTCATTTATTACACGTCGGCATTTGAACTAATAACATTGATTCTTTTATGATCATCTTCTTTTGTTTACTTATTGGCATACGGCCTCTTGTTGTATTGTAATCATTAGCCAGGTGTTACGGATTTTAAAGTAAACATTAATTCTAGGAAATTCGGTCCACATTAGTTTAAAATAATGACCTGATCAAGAGGGAGGCAGTCGAGCGAGAACCACGATCGAAGCGAGACGTGTTTACTAAGATCTACTAAGTGACAGACTTGGCGCGTTTTATTGAATTACGACCTTATTTAATTTGCTTTACGTTTGGATTTGTTGTTTTCGGTTATATTTGTACCTGTATTATACGTGTTCGTATAGTTCTAATAAACTCTATAGTAATTATAATGGCATTTTAATTCGAGTCTCGCGATCGTTACAATATTTATGAATCAAAACTTAAAAAATAATTGAAAATGGAATGTCGTTGGTACCTTGGAAGATGGGATGCCAATTAGTATGGGACGCAACGTGTGTCGATAGGTTGGCGGCTTCCCACCTTCCAAATACAGCCATCACTGCCGGGGGAGCTGCCGCACTTCAAGAGACCCTGAAACGCCGCAAATATGCATCCATCGGTGACGGATACATATTTGTAGTTTCGGGGTTGAGACTTTGGGGCCATGGGGACGTGAGGCTTATCAACTTTATCGAGACCTTTCAAGACGCTTGAAAGAAGTCTCGCGTGACCTAAGTGCTGGCCTATATTTAGGGCAACGAATAAGCGTTGCCATACAGCGAGGGAATGCGTCCAGCGTTTTGGGAACGCTCCCCACTGACAGCGATTTGGACTTCATCTTTTACTTGTAAATATGTTTATAGTAGTATTTAATTTTATAGTTTAGTTTAAGTATACCATTGTGAATTGAAAATTAAATTGAATTGAAAATTTGGTAGATTTTCTAAGTTCATTTCGGCTAACGCCATAACTTTTGTACTAATGGTTGTTAGGTTGCATTCAACAACAGTCTACGTTTTCTTTTATCAGTAAATAATAGTCTGTGTTTGACGGCTGTTAAATCTGTTTTATTTTTAATAGAGGGTAGCAAAATATTACATGTTTTTCGTTAGTGCTTAAAAACCTAAAAAGAGCGGTTATGCTCTTCGGAAGTCTGCAGTAGACATAAGTGTCCCATAAATTGGGTAGCAGTCAAATTGGATAAGAAGGAATAGAAAGTAGATGAAGAGTCCATGAATAAGTTGTGGGAATAACATTGTGAACCGCTTACTAAAGTGTAAGTAAAAACATGCTAAATGTTTTGTTACGTAATATTATAATATATAGTTGTTTTCCTATTGCGAACCCATCAAACTTGGAACTGTGGTTAACATGGTTGTGGAATTTTTTCTACTATTATTCCACCTTGAAGATATCGAGAAGACATTCTGGATTTGAATACGATTTTTTACACTATCGCAATGAAATCATACTTTGAATAGGTAACGTCGTAACTTCGTGATATTGAAACAGCAGAATTGGGCCCCGTGGGGTTTGTAACAATATTACCTTGATTGTTACAAAATGCATCTTTTTAACTTAGCGGGCTTGGTTGAACTTTAATAATTTGATTTCGTATGTTATTGTTTTAGGGTGTTAAGTATTGATCTGTGCAGGAACGGAGAAAGAATACAATTTCCTGCGAGCGGGCGGCTTGTTGTAAGAAGCGACAAAAAAACCCTTAGAGAGGAGGTTGGGTATTTGCTCATCTGGATGGCTATCACCCCTGTTCTAGCCGCCATAACAACTGGAGTTGAGTACCGGCATAAGTGGCCAGGTACCAGTCTCCTTTAAGACAGGAGCATTGGTGACGCCTTTGGAATTGCAAATGTTCCATCAGGTGGGCCGTAAATAATTATAATGAATAACAAGTTATTCATTATTTATTCATTATTCATTAAAGGTTTATTTAGGCGGTAGGCTAACAACAGGCTTAACAATACTCATTGACACTTGACATCTTTGTCTTCCGTGATCACGGCTTCTGAAGTGTCCGAAACGTCGAAATAATAAAAATCAAATAAATTACCGTGCTGAAAACTGTTAAAACGTAATTTTATTACATACATATTTGCGGAAATTTAAAAAAATATTTTTCTGATAAATGAAAAATTGGCCTAAATCTTTTTTTACCTTTAATGTGACTTTAATTTTTTTTTTTATAACATGTGCGCTGTAAAATAGCCTTCGCTATAATAAACCGCTTTAGCTCGTAAACGTAAATTGCCGAAGTCGTTGATGTGCAATCATAATAAGTTCGGGTCTTAAGAGATTCAGCGAAATTCGTATGAGATTTTTCTTTCTAAGAATTTGGATCCGATTTTTAAAGATGAAAGAAGTCTAATGTTAATAAAAATGCGATATTGGTATAGAAATACGGCAGTTTACGAGGTTACATAATATGATGGCCACTTTTCAGTATTTTACTTATAGTCTTAGAGACTGTATACTATAAATAGAATAAATAATTGGTTTATTCAAATATTCATCATGTATATAGAGCTATTTTAATATGTAATATAGTTCATCTGTGCAGGAACGGAGAAAGAATACAATTTCCTGCGGCCGGGCGGCCTGTCGTTAGAGGCTACAAACAACCCACAGTCAGGTGGTAGGGTATGTGCTCCACTAGATGGCAACCACCCATGATCTAGAGTATGCCGTTATGCTAAGGTTGTTACCTTGTGTTGTATTCCGGCATCAGTGACCAGCTTCCAGTCTCCTTTAAGAGAGCAGCAAGCAGCAGTTGCAAATTTCAAAAGATATGGTAACCGCTTTCCATCAAGTGGGCCGTCTGTCTGTCTGCTGAACTCATGCAATAAAAATAAAAACATTATTGAAGTTTAAGTAGGGATAGGGAAGAATTTTTTGTAATTGGTCTAGTAGTTTTGAGTATTTTCTTTACAAACATACAAAAATACAAACCTTTCGTCTTAATGATATTCGTTTAGATATAAATTTAATATTATTATAATAATTTTTTTAGTGGCATCTTACAATTCCTCTGTGAATGTTCTGAAACGAATCCAAAGTTTGGTTGCCGTTGAGAAATTCAATGGTTGTAAGTACGCACACAACATAATTTCGAACCTTGTTAGAATTGCATTCGAGTTTGGCCACTAGATGTCGTTATACAAAATTATTTTAACATTAATACCTTACCGTAGTTTTCCTCTAGGTTTCCTATCAATTGACACTTGCCGATGTTTATAATATAATTTACAGTACGTCAAACTCAGTCTCACAAACTTTCTAATCCATCCTAAGGTTGTCTGGAAGAAACTTTTAGTGATAAGACCGTCTATTGTTTTCTGACTTATATCTCTAGAACTGTATCTTAGTTCTATGCATATACAATATTTTATTGTATGAATAAAAATCTATCCATAGTCCATGTATTATTTGTTACATTAGAGAGCGGGATGCGTGCGAAGTAAAAGGCTGTCATTAGAAGTGTGGCGTTTATACAACATTCGATCACCTTAACTTTTTTCATGAAATAAATACAACTTTTATAACAATTATACGTTATACTTACAACTATCAAGATAAAAACAATTTACAAATTTAAATAAAAGAGGCTTGGAATCCACCCTTGGCAATGCCCGTAATGACTTGTCCTAACTTCGTACGGGGGCCTGATTTTTAGGCCTTTGGCCTAGGCTAGAAATCAGGCCAGCCATCATAAGGCCTTATGGCCTAGGAAGAACTGATACAGCTTCTTCGTGACAACTCTCTCTCTAACTGATGGAATGTTGGTCAACATGATGACTCGGTGCTTGATAGTTGGTTGAACCCTTTTTGTTAGATAATCCCGAAAACATGAGATATTCGTTTACATTTCAACAGTTCTAACCTTGGCTCCGCAGGTGATTTATAAATAAAATATTTAATGCAGTAACTACTCTCTTAGTTATTTAAAAAAAATACTTAGAGTACTTTTGTCTCAATTAAGATGATGAGATGATTTAAATGACTCCCACCTGTATGTATGCAGGTGAATTTTTCAGGTGGGCCTTCATAACCAAATCCTACCCAAACTATACGAAATAGTGAAGAACACCCAAAGGGAATCTCAAGGCCGAGGTTTGAAAAATCAATTACCCTTGTCAGGAATCTAATCATCTGATTTTGAAAACATAAACTCACCTGTATTATTATACTAAATCATAGTGCAGGTTGTAAAGATCAATTTCTGTGAAGGAATGTCAAACGGCAAACCAAGGGACCGGGTTTTTTTGAACAAAAAGTTCTATTGTCCATACATTATTTATAAAGTATATTGTTTTTCTCCCTATAAAAATGTGTAACATTAAGGTGTTAATGTTAGAACATTCGCCGCAGCAACGTGATAGCTGCTGCCGAAGTCATAATCAACGAAGAAGTATCCAAATGAGTCCCCCTATTGATTCTGCACGTGTCCTCGGTGTTATTAAAGACTGTGAAGGGAGTGTGTTGAAGATTGTAGTCCGCCACAGCCTGGTCAAGTTTCACAGCGTCCATCGCTTTCAGATGCGGTGATCGTGTTAGTTTCCATATTTCATCTGGAAATATTTTTTTCATTCGGTATAAGATTTATTAATAACATATTTACAGGAAATAATTTACACTATCTTAAAATAAAAAATTTAATCTAAACACAAATTATCGTAACATTTGACAATAAATATAAAAAGTATTGATCTCAATGTTTTAATTTATTTTATAAGTGTTCTTTCGATTGTGTGCGAACAGTTACGCACTATTTTTTTTTTTTTTTTTTTTTTTTTTTTTTTATTTTTTTTTGTTTTACTAAAAAATATTCATGTTCGTCGTCATTTCAAGCTGTTATTTTTTTTTTTTTTTTTTTTCAGATTTTATCTCACTTCTCAATCAATATACAGTCCAATATATAAACGACCAATGTTGATATCGTGATAGATGCAAGTATATTAATTTATTAAAAAAATTACGAATTTTAATATTGGGTGCGTTTCAAAACGCTGGCCGCATTTTCGCACTAGATGATATTGCTATTGATAGAATTTATATTAGCAATCTTAATATATAATAACATATTCTACTAATGCAAAGAAGTAATCTGTAATACAACCTAACTAATTTATATTACTCCTCTAATGGTATTTTTTTATGAAGGGGTTGAAAAATAAAAATTCTACAACATTTAAATTAATAAAAATTGCCTCCAATCGCTGTCGGCGGAGAACGTTTAGGAATAAACAGAAACAGCGTATGAAATTAGAGAAATATTTTATTTTTGGGGAGATATGAGAACATATTTTATGCTACCTTTTTTCATAATGAAAAACAACTGGGAACGAAATCGCGAGTAACAGCTTATCAAAAAGATACACCTACTATAATTTGGGACATTAAAAATCAGATAATCAGTAACAAACTAATGTAGATCGTTACTAACAAATCAGCGGCTTTTCCGTACGAGCGCGCTTGACCTCCAGTCAAGCAGAAAATTAGTTCCCTCCGTCTGCGATATTGTCATAAAAACGAACATAAAATTAACTTATAAGGTTCTAGGAAGTTTGGTTTTTATTAAAACAATAATTTGTTTTCCGATTTCTATAGATATCTTAAGTATTTTGTCTTCCAGTATGCTTCAGCTAGTCTAGATTGTACATCTCTAGCAAAGCAATAAACCTCAAAGAACCAGCCTCGTAAATTAGCGTATAAAGTGGACACCGCGGTGCAACTATCTTAGAATGCGAAAGATGGGAAGAGGCCGAAGAATAGCGCAGACAAATGTAGGTTCCAAAATAAAATCAAGTACCATTTTGGACATAATGCTACAAAAAGAAGAAAATATGATAACCAAATTATGTCCAAAAGGCTCGTGACGAAATCGAAAGGAAAAAAATCCCTCTTCCTCGCTGCAGAGAAGTAATGCCTAAAGGCGTACCACTGCAGTGCGAGGTTTAAAAAAATTAGCGCATATAGAGTAGAATCAATTATAATTCAACCATATATCGGCATGGTGGATTCAAGTAGAATTCTTAATGTTGCTTGACGCTTAGTCACAATTGGGATATGTCACCTTGGCGCGAATGTCGAATGTCGCGAAGGCTTTGTGATTGCTTCAACTGTCAAGCACGGGGTAGAGGTCAGAAGACCTCTGACTTGAATCCCAGATGTCAAACTCTTCAAGATATACAACCTAAGTGGCTTGCTTGTAACTAAGATATATCTCGTTATACTCCTCACACTAGCATTGATTTTGTCGGTAATATCTCGTTTATGGCGTTTTGGGATACCCATACAATGAGTCACTGGCAATTTCAAATTGGGATAGACAGACCAGTCTTTTCTTTAGTCCTACCTGGCTAGATTAATTAGCATTACAACTCAAAAGCGCAGTCGCTTTTGTTCCCATTCAACTGTCGTATAAGTTCGCATTTGAACATGAACTCGCCTGATGTTGAACGGAGAATGGTCTAGGATGGTACACGCTTACCTAAAAGTATCTAATCATACAGCACTTGAAAACACCTAAGTTGTAGGTATTAGGTAAAAAATTCCTACCGTGAGGTCGCTCTTGCGGTACGCATAATGAAGAGTTGCTGTAAGTTGCTATTTACTGCAATAGTCCTACACTAACTGGAGCTTTTTTTTTAAATTAAATAATCTACGGACACTAGTTCCGTATCCTTTTTACAACTTAATTTTTGTTAGAGTTTTTTTAAATTTATTTATATTTTTTATATTATATATTATTTACACGCTTATTGTTTATGTGTTATTATGTGTGACATTACACAGAATAACTTATATAATTATTATTTTTTCTAATTTTAATACTTAACTTATACTAATGTAGAGTGTATCAGTTACACGCTGGTGTTGTAAGAAAGTGCATGTGCAGTGTGTGCCTTATGTCTATACCTATATATATTATCTTAACTAGTGCCATGTATGCTATTTTTTCTTTCTGTGCCTAGGTTATTAATTTTTAGGCTCTTTGTGTGTCTTGGTTTGTTTGTGAATTGTGCGTGTAATGCAATGCAGTGGTATTGCGCGTTGGTGTGAGTAAGCGTATGTAGTTTTGTTGTTTTTGATAGTGTGTTTGTGACTTTGTGTGGTGTTATAATTTATTATTTAATTGTCGTGACATGAAACATTTCTAACTGGAGCTTATCACACAGGACTAACTCGAGGTCTAACAAAACAATACTAGAATGGTTTTGGGAGATAGTCATCCTTACTTATACTGCTCCCGTAGAACGGGTTGTCTATGAACTACTTATACCTCAAGAAAATAAGCTTATAATTGACAATTAGATAAAGTTGTTACATTTATATTATATCCACATTTAGTTGGTAATAGTAGTTTGCTTTACTTACACGTACTGCTAGTTCCATCTTCATTGTTGTAACACGTGAAAACCACTGCGTAATGTTCGTAGTTGATATCCAAGAAGGAGTAAGATTCTATTCTGTGATCCACTGGAATAAAAAATAATAATAATTTAAAATCAACTAAATATGCTAATAATAATAATAATCGGCAGACATACACACACTGCATATTCCCAAATTAAGCAAGTTACGCTCGTTTTATGGGTAATATACAACGGACCACTCTGGGGCCGATATCCGATATAATACATACACATACCTACAGTTAAAGGTTCTATCGAACTGAGGACAAGACTGTAAGTGTCCAAAGTGTTTTTCATTACGTCCGGAATCTTAAAAAGAATTAATTAAAAAGGAATTCTTTAAAGGACTAATGGACGGATCTAATTTTCGTTGATAGTATTTCTTTGAAATTATTCAGGACTTTCCACTTATCCAAAAACCTACAACCTGGATGTCTTCAATCCCGTGTGAATAAGATGTCTCCTACATAGGTTAGCGTGCTCTATGTTAGACAATATATCTGTTCTGGATCGGGCTAGTTAATGGTAAAACGCAAACCTGTCGTTTTAAAAATAAAATTTAAATTGTTATAAATAATAAAACATCTTAAAATTTAATTTGTCGGATTTCAATGTGTCCTTTTTTTATAAGTTCCGGAGTACATGGGGTCTGTAGTAGTACTGTATGTACACATATAAGTATACGATAAATTCGTTAATCCGACACCGCCTAGCAAAACGTTTGTCGGATTACCGCAGTTCAAGTGTGTCTTACATTCTTATGGCTGGTTCCTACATTTTGCCCACATCTACCATACATTAGATTTAGAATCGGTTAAAATTTGATCTAAGCTCATATAATCATCATAATCAACAATTTTGTGATTCTTCTGTTCATATTAGACCTTACCATCATATGTGATAGATAGCAGATCTCCGGTAGTATTGCTGTTAGGATCTGGTGTCAAAGCCACAGATCCATTGTAATAAGTGACAGTGTTGTTTGTAATAGAGCTGATGTAGATGTCTGTAGTATTTTCGTGGTCGAAAAGCAACATCGCGCAATCACCTTGAATCGGTAGTTCTGTCGCTATAGCTGCTATATACCAAGTTCCATCTAGCTGTTAATTTATAGAAGTTTAATATAAACCGTTACAGAACATTTAAATACAAAATAATTTTAAGTACGGCATATATTCAAAAAGATTCAAACTTACTGCTTTCCAGTCCAGTTCCCGTGATTTAACCACGGGGCATGTATCATTTAACACAACAGATTCAACATTTAAAATCATAAATCCAAAAAATATGGAATATATCATACTTTTCAACTTATATATAACCCACATTAGGATAAGTATTTGAATTATTTGAAAAATTTTGATTGATTACTAAAGCACCGTAAAATATTAAAGCAAGTGAATTTTACTGATAACTATAGTTGCAAGTGAACGGAGAGACAATAATCAAGTGACTGCCTGAAACTGAGAATTACAGCAAAAAACTTATGACCTTTATAGTAGATTGATTTTGGCTTGGTCATAAGACTTGTCTAATTACGGAAGTATAGTAAAGGATGATTCAAACAAATTAAGGTATAATTAAAGATTTGAGATAACTCTTTCAACCGTATGAAATTTTACTTAATGGCTATCACGCCTTAGTAATTATTCAGGGGTTAAAAGAAAGAACGAAAGAAAGAAAATTATGTTTATTTAGAGTTATTGAAAATGATTAAGACATACATAAACAGTTTAGTAAAAACCAAAAACTTAACTAACTCTAAACATTTTTTTTTTATTGCAGGAGATCAGCAGACAGGCAGACGGCCCACTTGATGGACAGCGGTTACCATCGCCTATGGACATTTACAACACCAAAGGTGCTACGAATGCGCTGCTGCTCTCTTTAGGGAGCCTGGAACCTGGTCACTAATGCCGGAACACAACACAGGGTTATTATGGCGGCATACTCTAGACCAGAGGTGGTCGCCATCCAGTCGGGCAAATGCCCTACCACCTGGCTGTGGGTTGTTTTGTCGCCTCTTACGACAGGCCGCTTATCCGTGTAACGGAGAAACACCGGCCCGGCCGCGAGGCGACCCCAGCAGGAATTGGATGATGTATTCTAGTTTCCTCCCTTTTTGTTCCGGATAGACAGGTCCAGCTCCTAAGAGCACAGGCATCGTAGCCTTGTTGAAATCATAGCGATGACGCTGTCATCAATCGCTGCCTGCTCCTGAATAAAAAAAAAAAAAAAAAAGCAAATGACTCCTCCGATAACAACCAACGCTGGTCTTCCGTTAGTGCCAAGCAGTAACGTCACCTTCACAGAAGAAAAATATAAAAAGCAACTAATGAACATTTGATATTTTAATATTATTTATAATTAGAACACCATGAAAACAAAGAATAGACATATTTTAAATCATTTAATATAAGTACCTACAAAATATGTTATGAAATAATTATTGAAATTTGAAAATAATGATTTTAAAAGATAGATGTTAATGTTGGATAGGGCGGCCAGAGGAAATTAACAGAAGCGGAATACTTCCAAATGGGTTTGTTTAATATACATATCACACACATTACATATTAGCACAGAACCATTACGAGAAACCTAAGTCTATTCTGATACTTTGGTTTCTTCAGACAAGCTCTAGTGATGTGCCATTGTTTCTCCAACAATAGATAACTTTTAATTTTACACCAAAGCATAGACAAACAGAAGTGGAAAATATAAAAGATAGTACTATGGGCTGAAAAGCGATGTCTTCTCGGCAACCTCTGGCAAGGATTGATAGTTTTTCAAAAACTGACGGTGGTGCAGTCTATAAATAATGAAGCATGATAAACAGTGCAGAAAGCATAAAGAATTGAGAAACTGTTATTTATAATGACATTATGAATGCAATTTAGAATAACACTTTTCTTAACGAGCCTATAAACAAGAGCCCCAAGGAAGTTAATTTGGACCAGGAAAACCAATTTTTTTTTTACAAAAATAAACTTCACATTTAAAACCAAAAAATAAATATTTAACCGACTTCTTTCTACAACATTTTGAAGTCGGGGTCAAGTAAAACAGAATAAATTTCAAAATATAGCATTTTTAGATTGAGTGAAATAGGCTATGTTTGATTGTGACTCACAATATTTTTTGTGTTTTTTAATGACGCCCAGTGAAGTGGGCACATTACAGCTAGAGAATATATAAAGATAAGTTGCTGTTGTCGTGCCTACCCCGCAAGGGACATGGCGTGAAGTTATGTATGTTGCTATTTTGTAAAATAAGGATCTATAATATATAAAACAGTCTGACATATGGCGAATATAAGGGCAAGGGTTCTGCTTTGGCTACTTGATTAAACTCAAAATACTTGAGCCCATTAAAATTCATTCAACAATAACACAGAAGTGACTCATAATCCTCTTGAAGTAAACACTAACATATCAAATGATAACTATCACACTATGATTTAATCCACAGCATCAACCTTTATCAGCTTCAAAAGATAAAACGAATTGAGATAAACTAAATCTAAGTGTAGCACGAGAAAGACTGCACGAAAGTAAAATAATGTGTCAAGTAATTTATACAAATATATTATCTATAGCTTTCTTATTAGTGGTAATAATCGCAATATGCAGAGCTCAAGTGATACAGTTTGGAACGTGTGCTGAAGTGGAAACTATGAAATACTTCGATGTGGAACGAGTGAGTTTTTATCATTAACTATAGTAGAATTATTTTGACCGTGCAGTTAGGGTCATAAAATAAAGCGAGTAATTCGCTCTCTCTTCCACTCACGGGCCTTATGGGCGGGCATAGTGATGCGCATTATTGTTGTCGATAAGCGTTATCGGTAGTGTATTTAGTTTTGTCATTTTGTGGGTTAGTTATAAAAATGAAAAAAAATTGATACAACAACGTATTTATTAAAATAAGAAAATAATGACTTAAAATAAATATTAATTAGGTATCTATGTTAAAAAACTATAAGTACAAAAGTTTAGAATGTAACAAGTTATATTAAAAATAAATATAAATACTTATATCTAAGTTTAAAACTAACAGCCAAAAAGATAATAATTACTTTTATAAGACTGATAATTTTATCGATAATGGCGTTGCACCCGCGCAACACGCTCACCGCCTTAGCCGGGCTGAGGCCGAGCTTGATTTATGACCCAAACTGCACGAACAAAATAATTCTTCTATAGCAATTGCTCACGACTTACTCGACGTTGCACGGGTAACAAAGATTATTTATTTCGTTAAATATAAAATCAAAACGAATTGTCAGTAGGTTGATGGATTTTTTATATGGAAACGCATGAATCCCGGAAATTTCAGTAAAAACTCGAGATAAGTAATATTACTAAGGGCTTACACAATTACAATGGTTTTAGTAAAAAAATTATCGATCAGTGAAAATTTCGCATCGGATACATTGTAGTTCGACCTCTTTAAACCTATCCATAAAAAGTTCGGTAAGAATCTCCAGACATAATGTACCGCATATTTTGAGTCTTTGAATTTTCTATTGATCAGTTTAGACCGCATAACTAGTCGGCCCAGTAGTTTTTACGTGAATCTCGAACAAACAGACAAAAAAATATATAAACACAAGACTACACTTTTACAATAATAATATTATAGATAATTGAAGACATGAGTGGATGAAGGTGATAAGTCGCATAATTCCAATTCTGAGTAAATCGAGATAAAAGTTTTACTTTTATTTTAAACTGAACTGAACTTAACGCCTTTTTCAACTTTTCATTTTTTAAATATGCCTTGTATCTATGATCTAAGGTGTGTAGTCATTTGGTATCGACTTATAACCTTCATCTACGCAAAATAAAGCAAAAAACCGAATATACGACATACCACCGTCATCCACTCAAGTCTTCAATTACGAAGCAGACGGTCCGTCCACCTGTGGCTAGTATCTTTATTTTACTATTAATTCGCTTGCTTTAGCATCAGTTGAATTTTGATATTACTTGTAAGGAGCTTATTTCAAATTAGAGTTGTCTCGAAAAGACCGCATTTTTCAAAATCCACTTATATAGTGACTCATCACGATATCTCAAGAACTGTAAATACCTATAGGCTTGAAATTTGGCGTGGACCTTCCTTTCGCCAAGTAGAGATCAGCTAAGAACGGAGTTTACGGCACGCGAAGCGGGCGGGCTAAATAATAATAAATACAATGAAAGCTAATAGTTAATTATAGTTTTAACCTGTAAGGGCATTTTTTGGATTGGTGGACAATAAAGTGTTATCTATCTATCTGTCACACATGAAAGGTCGATAAGATATAGAAAGCGGCCCCTAATGAAAAGCGGTTTCCGTCGCCAATAGATGTTATATCACCAACGCGCTGCCGGCGTCGAAGAAATCTTATACACCATTTGTAAAAGAAAAATGTGTGTGCAATTCACATGCAACAGAAGTGAAACTTCAGAGACTAACCCTAAAGATAATTTTTCTCTAACTTTCATTATATAATCAAATTTCTACATCCATCAACATATTAGAATTAAAATTAAACTTTTTAAGTATCATTTTAAATTTTTCAGTGTTTTAGTCTATAAATATTGTTACATACCGACAAAGAACGCACGTCGTAAAAACGCATGAAAATGATTTAGGGCGTCTTTTGTTTAGAATTTGTAATTCAGAAAAACATGCTTTTGATATCCTACTTGTTTTATGGCTGTCATTATTGTCGAACTAATCCCTGTTTTTATTGAATTGCGTCGAAGCTTGCCAGATGTGCGCGGCCCCTTTGTCCGTATTATACAGTTTAGTATAAAACAATGCCCGAACGGAGAGGTGGGGCAGCAACGATTAGGATACTAGCGAGACGTGTGTAGTACTTTGACGTTTTTAACGGACTTTTCGCGTGTAACTGAATCATTCAGTTTATACAGTGTGAACTGGTTGCATCCAGTTTTATTTGTACCTGCTTTATACGTGTTTGTACAGTTCTAATAAACTATATAGTAACTCCAACGGCATTTATTTTAATTCGAGTCCTGTAGCTCGTAACAATATTATTATCAGTTTTATTACGGTCCAAATTGGACCTATGTTTACTGATCGGTCTTCTTGACTCTCTCACCATGTAAAATTGTATATTTTATTCACTCGCGGCTTAGTCCTATAGATCTATGTATTTATCTCTTTTAAGTGTCGCTTTTTCGTTTCATCGAGTTTGAAATCATAATCCCAAAGAAGTTCCACTTCAAAAACTCAATTTCGTAACGCTGTGGGTAACGGCGGTAGAAAGGACACCATGGCACCATTCTGAAGTTTCTTGAAACACTCCCCATTGTTCAGTTGGTAGACTACATAATACTCAGAGGGACTCGAAGTTTCTCCAAGGCTAAGCGTATCTAGACTATTATAGAGATTAATAATAAAACCCTTTTATTGCGTACTACATGCAATTTAACATTTTGGATTTTATTTTTTTTTCTTATAATTATAATAATCGGCGTGCCTCTTGACATAGGCCTCTTTCAACTCTATAGGGAGAGAAATAGAATTGCACGTACTCATGCACCACCTCGTGGGCGCCGGCGTCAGCCGGGATCACAGAAGCGTAGATATGTGCATGATTTCCCTCCCTGAATAATACCGTTTCAGGGGCCCTCTTGCATCAAGGGAGCAGAGGAGTCTTCACCCCGTCGAAGTGATTTAGCTCTTCCAGGGGCTTTCTCAGGCACTTATTGCGCTAAGATCGGTGTGGGCCTAATACGTTCTAAGTCACATGCCTTTCCTGCCGTAAGCGCGGGGCATCGGAGGAGGGTGGTTTTAGTGGGTATTAGCCATTGTACGTCCAATGGTTCGAGTCTCCACACAAGCCGGTCAATTACTGTTTGGATTGCCCTCAGTGGAATTCCTCCATGATTGACAACGGTCTAAACCCTTGCAAAGACCCGGTATGTGCGTAAATAGCATTTCCTCCGACTAAAAAAAGGGCCTCCACCAGCTCTAGACCATTAAAGAGATTACAATAAATTAAATAATAGACTAATCGTGAAACGCATAAATATTTTTTTTTAAATGACCTTGATGCTTGCATCAGTGATTTTTAGTATATTTGTAGCACAGGCTTCTACAAGCACAGAAAGCCTTGCTCTCTAACGTCTTTCATCATCGTTTGAAAATTATATATTATTGTGTTTTTAAAATATTTAGATGTATTTTCTATTGTACTAGCTATACTTGAACGCAAAAATATTTCACCTAAATCAGACAAATAAAAATGAGTTTAAATGCAGTCACCATTGCGGAAATCGGCCGGGTAAGATCATACATAACAAATGAATGGCTAGACTGATGTTTTTAAAAAATAAATAAGTTTTTTTATTAATGAATATCATATTGTTATAGTTCGCGCCACGTAAAAAGAACGTTAGCTCTGAACCTGCGCAGTGAGCGTTTTATCGATCAAATTGGCGGTATGAAGAGGGCAAGACGGGGTGATACTTTAGAATACAACTGTATACATTGCAGACACATCCCCTCCACTACCGCTCAGCGTTCTTTTTACGTGGTGGGACCTATACGACTGACAAAGACCAATCACACCAATCACACCTGCAGTTTATTAACTTTGGGCATGGAATTCTTTTGTTTACTTTGTGTTTAGTAATTTATTTTATTAATTAACTAATAAATAGTTATATATATACATAAGTAAAGACACATATTATATTATATACATACAAAAGTAAATAAAAACACTATAACTTGTGGTAGTGATCTTTAACTAATCTGTTAAAAAAAGGTAATAATCGTAAGCCTAAGGCAAGGCGCCTGCGGCCGGGCGGTGGTTCACCGCCTTAACGCCTTCGATGAACATGGAAGGCGGTAAGGCGGCCTACAAAACCACTAAACCGAAAATTTTGCCCAACTCATCCAGTAATTCGGACGCTCTTTTCGAAAAGCCTCATATAGAACTCTGGGAAAATAGTGAGAGGGAGCTCATCATATATTATTAAAATGTTTTAATGTATTACCTTACAACAGTTTCAGGGCACGTGGTACGAGATCCAGCGGTTTCCGACTTGGTACGAAGATTACGGACAATGTGCCTATAAAACATTTGATTACTGCGACAGAGAAATGGAAATAGAACACGGTTTCATTAGAGATGGGGTAGAGTTTGTGCTGCATCTCAACAGCATATACTCGCCCGGGGACGAAGCCGTATTCCATATAGCGGAGAATAATATTGGTAAGTAAGTACTTACATCACATACTTTGGTAGAGTCCGGCCGGCGATTTATGACACAACTAAATGACGGCAAATTCAAAATATCTTCAACTGGCAACATTAAATATAACATGAAAAATCCGATCCCTTACTTTTTTACTTTATATTAATGTAACTAATTCGCTTTGGTTTCGCCATTGCATATCGAAGAGTTCCCCCACAAAAACAACACGTGAAGATATGTTTATATTAGTTTTACAGATGTGAGTGTTGCCATACGAAGAATCAGAATGAATAAAATTTCAAAAAAAAGTTTCTTAATACTACTAAATTCTGATAAGCTGAGTTTTAAAGTATTTTAGTTTACCCCTAGTAAAACGGTGCTTACTTCATAGCTAGATTTTTGATTGGGAGCTAAGCTGTCACCAATACCACTGTCGTAGTAAAACCATAGCGTAAGTTATATTGACGCTAACGCCCTCTATAACTCGACAAAACGATCATCCATGACACAAAACTAACACGTAGAATTGAACGCTAAAAAGCCTCTGATTGAATTCTTAACACTTCATACAAATAGAAAATATGTTGATGTTTACATACTACATAGTGACTTTCAAAGACAGACAAGTACATAACGATTTATAAGGGTTCAGTTTTTGCTACTTATTGTATAATACGGCCGGCGTAACTTGGCAAATGTGAACATAGGCTCTGCGAACTTTAGAGCATGGACACTCGTGTGATGAGTGGGCATACGACTCGTCAGTAAATACAATTGGTCGCCCTTCATCCCTGTATTTTTTCATTGCTTTGTACTAGTTGGTCACTGTGTTTTCTTCACGAGTTTACATGCGCTAAAGTTCGCAGAGCCTATGTTCACATTGCCAAGTTACGCGGGCCGTATTATAAAATGGCTACGAAACCCTAATAATATACATTGTGTCATATATACCCTAAAATCTTTTTTAAAACCCCCACAAGCTTAGTGATAAGTCATCGGTATTCCCCACTTGATACGAACAAAACAGATAACTACTATATCAAATTTCTTTATTTAGGATTAACTCAAGGTTAGTGAAAATTATGTATCTTTATACAAATGTGCTATATAACAAACACGTTTGTCATTCCGGCTGTTGATAACATAATGTATATCACATGCAACATGCTTATTGTAGCGGGTAGTATAATAATACGACTTATATCACAATGCCGTACATATTTATTACATAAAAAAGTATGAGAGAGCGGGGTGAGATTTTTTTGCCTGGGCAGTCGTTTTACTTTTTTTGGTGACGGTACCGCCCTGAAGCGTTACGCAGGTCCAAGGGTGGCGCTGACAGTGCCGAGCTCGGTATGTCGGACAGCCGGGGATGACCTCACAGGCGCACTGCTCAACGAGCCTGGATTTCCTTTATTTGTATTTATTATTGTAATAAGTATTTGAATTTTTTATATTAATTTTAAATTTAAATATTTATGTAATGTTACGTTATAATATATGAAAAAGGAAACTGTTGGAGCGTCATATGTACTCGTAGTCAACCAATCAATCTACTGCTGGAGACATCACTTTTGGGCTGCGTCACATTTCCCGGTTCTCTGCTTTCGAAGCACTAACCTCTTATTACCACCGGAGTGACTGCTGCCTTTAAATGACATGCATTTTTATCTTTTTTAACAACTCGATTTCTAAATTTAAGTTTTAAATTTAAACACTTATTAGACACTATTAGTTATTTTGATTCTTGTGTGTGACATTAGACATTTAGAGATTGTTGTGTTGCACTGACATGCAATGACATCATTAATAAAACTTACAAACTTGTACCCTTTTATTGTGTCTCTGTCTTTTTGAATATGCACTAGTTGCTACAACTCCATTAATTCTTCAAAAATCATTTTGTAACATACTTCTGCATAAAACTTAAAAAAAGAACTTGACATATAAATAGAAGAAGAAATATAAAGAAAACATTGTTTAGCTAGACGTTTTGCTGGGGAGTTTCTTGCCGCTTCTTCTCCTTAACAGCAATAACACATTGTGAAGCGGTGCACATAGACTAGAAAGTACAATTAAATTTTAACCTATATGTATGACCTTCAAAAAGTGTTCTCCATTGGAACTTATTTTGAATAAAAACATTTGAGTTTGCAGTTTTTTAGGTCATTGAGAGAATATAATATTCAACATTTAGCCCATCCCGGATACCTTTGAAGAATCACATTACTTCGCTAATTTACTTCTTTATGTCTTTCCAGATCCACTGGGCATTCCTCTCTCAGTGATAAAAACTGATTATACCAACTACGCCATCATATATGGCTGCAGAAGCAATGAAGAATTGGATATCAAATATAGTAAGTAATTATTTATGATTCAGTATTCAATTGAATGTTTGATAATTTTGAAAAATGCTTTTTTTTATTACAGGAGGTTAGCAGACAGGCAGACGGCCCACTTGATGGAAAGTGGTTACCATCGCCTATGGACATTTGCAGCACCAAAGGTGCTACAAGTGCGCTGCTGCTCTCTTAAGGGAGGCAGGAACCTGGCCACTTATGCCGGAACACAACACAGGGTTGTTATGGCGGCATACTCTAGAGCAGGGGTGGTCGCCATCCAGTCGAGCAAATACCCTACCACTGGTTGTGGGTTGTTTTGTCGCCTCTTACGATAGGACGCCCGGCCGTAGGAATTTGCATTTTCCGTTCCTGCACAGATAGAAGTAAGTAAGAAGTAACTTAGTTTAAAAAGGTAAAATGTGCTCGAAGAACGTTACATGAATCAATTTGAAAACTGGCGAACGTTTTCATACCATGACTGTACTTGTTTTGGCACAAACGGAATCCTTATTTGTGCTTCATACTGGTCCGTCAGTTTTTCTACATTTTACTCATAATTTACTGGGTTTAAAGTAATAGTCCACTGAAATGTTACATTTTTAGGCATTAGCGTCCGTTTTTCAGAGAACGCAATATTTTATTTTTAATGTGAAGAGGGGGGGCGTTATTATGAACTTAATTTCAAGTTTGTGATATCACAACCCTTGTCCCCTGGCCGCCATTTTGGAAAAAGGGGGACAATAACATTCGCGCTGTATCTCATAAACTAGTAACCCTACAGATAATTTTGAAAAACGTTATTTGTAGAAAATTAAATTATCTACAACTTTCTTTTTATTACTTTGAATTACAAAATGGAAAATAAAAAGTTATAAACAAAAATAACTGAAATTTTTTGAACAATTTTCTTTTGGGCGTTATAACTTTTTTACTGGTCATTTTACAATAAAATGACCTCAGAGCAATCTTATACAAGTTTTTTTTTAACTTTGTTAAAAGACCCTTAAAAACAGTACGAAATTTGTTTAATTTCATTTATTTGTCTCGGTTTTACAGCGTTCCGAATTTGACGGGGTTCTTGGAAACTCGTAAGAAGACGGTGAAAACGAACCATTAGGCTTAGTTTTGAATTATATATTTTTTATTTATATAATTTTCTAACATTCCTTTGTTATTATTAATTACCTAATTATCGTCCCTTTTCCGCACTACGCTTTTTAGTGTTAAGACCGCCCTTTGTACATGACTAGATATAATTTGAGTCTTTAAGTTCATTTTTGTATTGGTGTACAATCAATTGTTACTATCATATTTCAAACTAGCATGCTAAAATAAATAAATATAAATTTCTTTAACATTGACTACAAATTCAAGCTAATCCTTAACATGTGTACTTGCAGTTCTCGCCTGGATACTTTCTCGTAATCGAACACTCGAGTCTGATCAGCTGAGTGAAGCACAGCTGATCCTGAACTCGTTACCCTCAGCCGATGCGGCGTACCTGCAGACAGTGGAGCAGAGCGAAGCGAAGTGCTCCTTTCACTGGACTGCGCATGTACAAGCCACTTACAACGAAGATGCAGTAGATGAAGACGATCTATTAGATTAATGTAATTAAGTTTCCCGAACAAAATTCATAAATTTTTCAGGTGCCTTTATATTTATTTCTGTCTGTGGTTATCACAGTGGTTTTTCTCATAATCTAACTAAATTATTTGAAAATTCCACCATGAGTTAGATGTTCGTAAAATGCGCGGTGATAAAGAGGAATTATTTCTTTCCTTCATTAATCTAGTATCCTACTCTAATTATTTGTGGCGCTATTTTTAAATACTTTCCATTTGCTGTTATGGCGCCATCTTAATTTGCTGCCCTCTAGTGGACAATTTTTAATATACTGAGATGGTTACTCTCCTTACCTCTACCCTCCATATTCCAAATATACTCAAACGCTCAGAAGGCTTCTTGTAAATAATCTTATTGAATTATAGCTATAATGTTAGCAAGCAGGTTAAAAATTGGTTTATCAATAAAACAGTAAAAATATAATGTATTTTTTTATTTAAAAATAAATCATAGATAAAGTTGATTGTAGATATTAGATTATATGATGGCATCATTGTTACAGAATGCATTTCGATAACTTATCGTATTCCGTACAATAAAATAAAAAGGATTTTTTTGTAAATGATAAAAAAGTGATTCTCAATATGATATTTAGATGAAAGACACCGACATTTTTTGTTTCCAAATCATTTACTAAATACTTCAGTAGTATGCATACATGTACATATTTCAGGCGTTTTTATAACTGAATTTTCCTTAGAACCTCTGCTATTTTATCATGGTGTGTAAGTAGCTCGTAGTCTACCGGCACCAACGCTACCATTCACTCTGTTGTCATTCACTTATTTTGTGATTTTACTTTCATTTATCCTCTCTATGACGAAATCCCCTTAACATCTTCCTTTAATCTACAACGGTTCCTTATTAAAGTGATCCTTAAGTATGCATATAACAGGTTAATGAAAGATGATAAATCGGGATCGTCGCTAGTGGAGATGTAACTTCTCTGACTACCCCCATTGGAACTAAGCATGATAATATGTATGTACTTTAGGAATTAATATGTAATTCTGATATCTAAATGTCAAACATTATCCTTCTCTCAATTTTTATTCTCGTAAAGCTGCTAATGCACGCTTTCAATCTGGATCTGTCTTTCAATTTGGACGAAGTAACTAAAATGATTCAACTAAAATATGAAATTGAATCATTCACTATCATTGAAGGTCGTGTCATATGCTTCCATTTCAGCGGCTTTTGTGTCATTGATCAATTTGGTTGAACGGCATAATTATTATTCAGCTTTAAGTGCTAAATAATTGATATACTGTTGCATGTTTACAAACAGAAAATGTTCAGTATCTTTGTAAACGTTTATATTTTAATATATATAAATATTAAAAATAATTATCTCAAATATCATACATATGTTTATTCGAACAGTATTTGAAACCAGACGAAGCAGTTAGGAAAAAACAGTGACATACATATTACAGTTTCTATTTCCAAAAAATGCAATTTTTACTGACAACTTAAGAATAGGAGGTCAGGACCTCTTAATGTCAGGAGCCTTAAGAACAGACGAGCGTGCATGACAAGAACTATGAATGTCAAAGAAGCAAGTGAGGTGTGTAAGAATAAGCCTAAATGGCACTCTGTTGTTCGTGCCTACCCCGCAAGGGACCTGGCGTGAAGTTATGTATGTATGTATGTAACTTAAGAATATATTGGAATAAACTCATTACCCAAAAATAATAAGTAAACAATTTTATCTATGTGGCTTCTTGACAAAATTTAAATAGGTACAGGATAGCTGAAAGTCAATGGGTTACTTTGTTTATCCTCGTAGTATTTTGGATTACATTTTGAAAAATCATCTTTTAACAATTTTGTTGAGTCTACTCCGATCTGACTTAGAGGCTTCATGGCTAATTCTTTAGATACTGGATTCAACGAGTGCTTCCGTGATAGAATCCATACGTAGACTGCAACAAGAAAAAAATCAATATCACTTCAATACTACAAGATGGATGGGTACAGATGTAAAAGTAGACCAAAAAAAGATGGATTGCGTGCAGGATGATATGATGATTTGTGGTGTGACAGAAGATTTATGTCAGAGTAGAGGAGCGTAGAAGGAAAAGACATATTGTGCCGACCCCAATTAAATGGGATATGGTGAAAGAAAAGCAGCAGACGAACTAGCTAAACGTGTTCGGTAAAATGTTTAAAGGACTCTAACGGCCTTACTTATAATCGTTTCTTAAATTTAAATAAACTTCTCAGCAATTAATTAATAAAAATCTTACCCATAAACTCCTCTTTAGTCGAATATTTTGGGTACAGCCTACGTTAATCATTCGAATTTCATTTCTGTGCTCCTCTTAGGTGAACAACAGGTAAAACACGTTTATAAGGGAAAAAGTAGATATTCATTGATTAGGGTCTGATTCTGATTCTCTTACTTAAGAGATGCCTAATAGTTTCTTAATGAGATTATTATAAATAAGGCCGTCAATGAGCATTTGAATTATTAACAAAATTAAGGCACGTGTTAAGTTTTGATACTTTTAGGGCCGCTTGCATAACGATTGCCTTCAAATCAAATTTGTTAATCATATTTAACTACCTAAATACGTTTTACACAAAACGTATTGACAGTTCTTTAAATATATTCAGCGGCAAATTTTGCGTTGTGTGTGACGCTAATTGTATTTAAGGCTGTTAAATATGTATTGTGTTTCTCAAACATAATATATTGTTAGTTGGTACTTACTGAAATGCTTGTCAATCAGTGGACTATAAACGCAAGTGTAGACAGTAGCGTAATAGTTATAGTTGGTGGCAAGTATTCTGAATGGGTATTTTCTTGATTTTACTGAAATAAAGATGTAGCAACTCAAATATTACAGTTCTTATATGAATATTACTATCTATATAATATTAATCGCGATAGATTAGAAGCATTTGAAATGGAGGGTTGAAGACGCACGGAGAGAATAAGTTGGAAAGAAAAGAAGACCAATGAAGAAGTTCTGGATATGGTAAAGTAGAAACGCACAATTTTAAAAACTCTAGAGGAAAAAAAGGGGAAGATGTTTGGCCATTTGCTACACACCTCTTAGTGCAAGTTAATCGAAGGCAAAGTGGAAGCGGTAGAAGAGGGAAGGGAAGACCAAGGCGAGCATTCATGGATCAAATAAAAGACAAAGTGGGTGTCGTGTCTTACATAGAAGTAAAACAACTGGCGTATAATAGAGAAGATTGGAAGAGGCTCCAACGACAACAGCATAGCTTTTAAATGATAAATAAATGAATGAATAATATTTACTTGGGTATATTGAATAAAAACTAAACTAAACTATAAATAAGTATATATACAAATTAGAATTAAAGTATAAAATCTAGTGCCAGACCGCTGTCAGTTGGAAACGTGACTGGCTACATCACCTCGCTGTATGGCAACGCTATTGCGTTATCCGACGAACAGTCTTTTGGTCACATGAGACGCTTACCAGGCGTTTCGCTATATCTCGATAATGTTTGCCCCATGGTACCAGGGTCTCGACCCGCAAAGCCGCAAATATGTAAACATTTCCGATGACGGAATATTTGAGGCATTTAAGGGACTCCTGTTGTGCAGCAGCTGTACCAGCTGATGTCCTAGTGGCTGAGAGATAGGACGCCGCCAGAGTATCGACGCTAGACGCGTCACATACTAAAGGGCGACCCATCCTCCAAGGCACCAATGACATACCATTGGGTCTTTTGCCATCGTCGCGGCACAAGCCGTTCGGTTCTAGAACGGCAGGTACCCCGGCGGTGGCAAGAGCTCGGCGGTTTTGTCATAAAGAGTTATATGACGCGGAGTTCTGCCAGCACTTCTGGTAAAAGATAAATTCAAAATATAGACTAGTAGTCTAGCATACAATTACGCATGGTGGGGTTCAAATGGATTCCCACAAAGATCATAAATTGTCTTATTAGCACTTATAAGACAGCCAGATACATATAACGCTCACTTTTATCCGTGCAGGAACGGAGAAAGAATACAATTTCCTGCGGCCGGCGCTGTCGTAAGAGGCGACAAAACAACCCACAGCAGGTGTAGGGCATTTTCCGACTGGATGCTACCACCCTGTCTAGAGTATGTCGCCATAACAACTTGTGTTGTGTTCGGCATTAGTGACCAGGTTCCAGGCTCCTAAGAGAGCAGCAGCGCATTCGTAGCACCTTTGGTGTTGCAATGTCCATAGGCGATGATAACCGCTGTCCATCAAGTGGGCCGTCTGTCTGCTGATCTCCTGCAATAAAAAAATTAAAAAAATAAAAAACTTGGTTAGAATAAAATTTCTGTTCTGCTTTCAATTGTTAAAGGTTCTATCTCGATTGAGATGCATCTGCCCCACTCTCCAGCTGTCTTATTTACAAGTACAATATCAGAAGAGAAACGGGTTCATTACAAAGCACAATGAGGAAAAATCCCCAAATATCAATTGTTCCCAGTAGCAATAAAGAGGATTGAGCTTGCTTATAATGCGTGGCAGAATTGTAAAGAAATTCCTTAGTGTATTTTGTTAATAATCAACACGGTTCATAAAAGGCATAATTGGGTTTTTGAACCTTTTTTTAATGAATGGAAATATCATAATGTAAATTTTATAAAAAAAAAAAACTATTTATTTTCGCGAATAATAATTAAAAAAAATATCAACTTAAAAACATTTTTTATCTGCCATGTGCAACGAAGCTACGAATTTTCTGCATGTTTTCAGTACTTGGGTACTTTAGGTTAAAACATTTTTAATTTGTTACGTTTTTAATGATAGTGATTTTTTTTAATATTCTGAGAAGGATACGTAGTAATTGGTAGAGTTAGTGCTGGCATACCGCAACGTACCCAATATGACCAAACAGCAGTTATTTCGAAAAAATGTCTGGTAAGAAGCTTCTCAAACAAACACGCATATTCCAACAGATTTATAACAAACTTACTTCGCCTGGGTTCCTCGGGAAAGACATACGTGACATCCATATTCGCAGCGTCTTCAATATTGATAGGTATGGTCAACCCTCCCATACTGTAGCGATGAAACAGACCCCTATCCACCCTCGATTGGTTTAAATAGATTCCTGAAGGTCTAGTTGTCAGTTCCAAGGTTGAGCAGTTGTTGTTGTTCCGGTTGTCACTTGAATAATGATAGACTTGATACCATTTCCCATAAAACTGTAATCGGAAGGAATCGCTCTGTTAATAGCGTGGCAGTCAGGGTCTAATAAAGGTTTCAAAATAGTAGATTATTACACGAAAGACGAAAGCGACCTATTTAAGCATGCTATGATTTAGCTCACGAGTGTAGCGAGGAAGCTTCGAGTGCTTAAATAGGTCTTTCATCCGAGGTTCACACTCTGCTTTTCGTTTTGAACAGGAGGAAAGTAAGTAAAAACTTAAACAAACAACTTCTTTTCTAATCAAATCAGGCGTTAAATCCCTATTTAAAGTATGTCGCCATAAGAACCATGTGTTTTGTTCCGGCATTAGTGACCAGATTCAGTCTCCCTTAAGAGAGCAGCAGCGCATTTGTAGCGCCTTTGGTGTTGCAAGGAAGTGGTATCGAAATACATTTTCCTATTTGACAAATGAATCCAATAATAAAATATTAATTAAAATACATACATCAGCTAGACGAAATTCCGACTGTAAGTTCACGTTTTCCGGACATCTCCCTTTGATTGTAAAATATCCATAAGCACTGCAAAATAATACCGAAAATAAACATAGTTTTAATAACATTTTAACAAACGAGCGCTCCTATTCAACGTATACAATAAATAATGAAATAATTATGTGTTGATTGTTAAATAATTTTCTAAAGGTTATCAATAAGTTCACTTATAGTTAACACGTAAGATAATAAGAAGTGTCGTATATAAGGTATTCTGAGAACAGTATTAATGTTGACGCTTAAATAAGTTCAACACAACATATTTTTTCCTTGTTAGAGATAAATACATAATATTATATGTAAGACTAGTTGTATCTGTGACTTCGACCGCGTGGGTTTTTTCACAGAACCCTAAAAAATGTATAAAGAAACATAATTTAAGTGTCTCCTTATACCATCAGCTATCTGCCAGTGAATCTCGGCAAAATCCGTTTCAGAGATTAGCCACAATGGGTATTCCGGCTAATCTCTAAAATGTTATGGCTGGCTGGATAGCTAGACAGACAAATATTATAAAATTTTCAATTTTGGTATTTCCTGTTCCGAATTATCTGCAAGAATGTTTGATTCTTTTACTTTTTGAATTCACTTCAAAAGATTTCAAAATTACTATTCAAATCCTTAGAAATCAAATATTTTCTAAATGTCGACTCAATTGTTCACGATCTGATTATATATATAGTTACACCACGATATGCATTAAAAAAGTTTTTCACACACTCGGTGGGCTACCCCTACAATTCCATTTCTATCGCAATTTACTATACTCTTCCTCCACAGTCTAGTCCTCTTAACGAGTCTGGGAAAATGTTTGGCCCGTCAGATTTGTCTGGCTCATTGGAAAATATTTTAAAATATTATACCTGATAATATATATAAAGTTCAGCGTTCTTGAAATTACGTAAGTTCCCACATTTTTTTATAGTGTCTGTCAAAATTTGTGGCCCACAGGAAGTGTGTGGTTACTGTATATCTTTGTTTATAACAATATCATATATGACATATGTAAAAACTAGCCTTGCTGCTTTGACGTAAGCATGGTTTTTTCCAGCTTTGATACCTGCTGCCTAAAAAGGGCCCCGCTTTCAGCTTTCCTTTCTAAGTTTATGTTACACTACCGATTCTAAAATTTCATCTTTCCTAAAATCATGTAGTCTGGGGTGACTGGGATCTCATTCGACAAAGCTACCTTAATTTTGGAATAACATGTTTTTGGAACTAATTCTATAAAGTTATATCTTTACGCAGAACTATTTGTTTCACATGTTATCTTTCAAAGAAAGAATAATAAGTGTAAAAAATTGTAAACAAACATGGATTTAACTGTAACATAAAGTTGTATACACACTAAAATATATTTTAAAGAGCTAAAATATGGACTTTTTGTCAAAGTACCACTCGTCCTTAACTAGGATTTCTGCTACATTTCTTGCAAACTGTAGAATGAACCCTATTTCACGATTTATCCAAAGCACTTCAATATGAAGTCCTTTAAGAAAGACGTAAACAGATGCTTAAAATATAAGCAACGCATCGACTCCCTTAATGTTGCTGATGTCCAAAGGTCACATACCATTAGATGGTACTTTCGTCTGCTTGCTTACAAGCAAAAACAAAAAAAATATGTGATGAGCATTTTTTTTCAAAACTAGGGCTGCCCATGTGTATATAATATTTTCCGGATATAATTAATATTTTCCGACATAGCTGTAATAACGATATGAATCTTTATCTTTTGTCCATAATATACGTAGCAAAATTATAAGCTGAAAAACGGTTCATTTCGCTCTTTCAATTTGAAGAAATCAACAAGTATATATGACTATGTTCTTGCACTTTGCAGTTTCAAGCAAACTTTACTAAACAACGTCATGCTATTTCTGTTCCAAGCATTTCGACTTGATTGATTCAATTTGCATTTGATCTGTATATTTTTATTTTATTGCAGGAGTTCAGCAGACAGGCAGACGGCCCACTTGATGGAAAGCGGTTACCATCGCCTATGGACATTTGCAAGACCAAAGGTGCTACAAATGCGCTAATGCTCTTAAGGGAGACTAGAACCTGGTTAGAAATGCCGAAACACAACTCAAGGTTGCTATGGCGACACACTTTCGACCAGGGATGGTAGACATCCAGTCGGGCAAATGCCCTACCACCTGGCTGTGGGTTATTTTGTCACGTCTTACGACAGGCCACCCAGCCGCAGAAAATTGTATTCTTTCTCCGTTCCTGCACGGATAATATCAGCATTAAGTGAAAAGTTGCTCAAAAACATTTATTACGAAATATAACTTCCCAGGAATCAAACCGAGAACTCCTGCGTTTCAATGAACTCAGCAGCAAAGCGACCACTAGAGCATAGCCTTCACTTAAACTGCATTGTGTAGACCCACTTATGGTTAATCATATAACTGCTTCGGATACTGCAATTGTAAATAGTAACATTGTAAGCAGAATCTGCGCAGTTCAGAATACCCATCGCTATAAGTCTTTGTCCGTTTACAAAGAATTATTAAAGGATGCAACACATTATAAATAACCGCACTGTAGACAGCCATTGCTATTTCAGTTCGTAAGGGCGTATTCACACTCTACTTGAATATCCGACTGTGAACAATCTTGTACTCAAGTCAAATACGTTATAGTCCTTCTGGCGGTGAAGTATGTGTACACTGCTTTATTTTCAACTTTTGAACCTGAGTTTCACTTTCTTATTACTGCTCTTTCATAGCAATATAACATCTTTGAAAAGTTTTCCAATTTCATTGCAGTTACACATTTTTTTCAGATTAAATTTCTTCATGTACCATAGTTCATATTTTTGTGAATTTCTAATTATATCTTGAGAATTTTTAAAATAAATAATTCTAAAATGTTGTTTACAAGTATGTTACGTTTCGTGTGGGCGAACCCTTAACTCACATCGTTTGCTTCACACGATGCGACTCATCGATCTTCCACGAAGATACATACGATGTCGTAATATTGCACAAACCAATAAAGGGTCCTCGGACATACCAGCGTCGTCTTTTGGTGCTGCCATCGCGGAGAAGTCCAGACGTTAATATTAAGTTATATTAAGTACCTAATTGTAATTAATTAATAAATGTATTAAAATATATCTTATTTTTTAAAACATCCTCCGACGGCCAAAGAACGTAACTAGTAACAGCTGTTATATAGCATGTTTATTTACTCCATTTTGGTGAATTATGTTGTTTTCTTATGAAAAATTTTTGACATCCTCCATTTTCTCATTTATTTTAAAACCCTTGGCTATACGTAGGCTTCCCTGATTTTTCAACATATTACACTAAGTTTAACCTTTAGAACATTGGTGACAATCGTTCAAGTGTCTTGCCTGACCTTATTGAACTGTATTCAACCAAAAATGACTCCAGGGCTACTAAAAATTCACGGATTATCCCTGGATATCGACACCATTTTTGAAGACGGAATATATTATTTGAAATATTCAAATTAAAACTAAAACTAAAAACAAAACACAAAATCCTTTAAACCACAGCACCCTTATTATAAGTAGACTGATAAATACGCGGCGAATTTATTGTATGTGAAAATGTACATACTAATATGAAAATGCCAGTGTGCAATACCCCTTAAACGTCTTTATTAAGAGGGTCCCACATCATTGAATAATTATCGTGTAGGTGGCGACCCTCTCAACATTCGCTATCTCACACTCGACCAGACCACTACGATTTGAATATGTATTTGTTTATATTCAGCCTTTGTGTGACCGGCGTAATAAGTGCAGAATTCACTTTGCCAGGAGAATGTCCTAATGTGAAATTGCAGGAGAATTTGGATTATACCAGGGTAAGCTGTGTATTATGTCATATGTGTATATAGTTATACTGTTTTTTGTATTTATATGCACTGTGTATACTTCTCATCATTTATATGTCGTTACACAGCGACAAGGTACTTGAAAAAGAATCCACCGCCTATTGAAATCAGCATCAGCGAAAATCATGTGTTTAGAACAAAAATAAGGATATTTTTGACTTGATTTGATTTTAATTTTAGAAATGTTTGTATATATTAGATAGATAGATTGCTTTACTTTACTGCTCACCAATATACAATTTCAAAAATACACAATTACAATATTGTTGTGGTAGGATTAATAGGCCGCCTTATCGCTTAAAGCAATCTCTTCCAGGCAACCTAACTTAAGGAATAGCTAACCTAATCTGATCTTAATATATTATAACACTTATCATGGATTTTTTATTAAGATGATTAATTTTCCTATCTATATTATCTTACATATACCGTTACTTTCTATGTATTGTTTTGATTTCAATTCTAGTTTTTATGCTTTGCAATGATGTATTTTTACCTTGACGATACCCTAAGGGCTCAGCTGAAGATCAGCGCTGGTTTTGACAGACCAGCCTGGTGCTGAGTCCATCTTACCGACGGTTCATTTGCCTTACTATCGGTTTAAATTTGATTTACATTTCCAGTGGTAAGGCCACTGAATGAAAAGTGAGATATAGAAACCGGAGGGCTAATGCGGTCGTTAGAGCGTTTGCACACACCTTGCTAATACGTGTTTAATAACAAATAAATGGTTAAATAAACAAAACCTTTAGTTTTCAGGTCTTTGGTATAATGTAGCAAGTTATGCAAGTGATAATCGCTCCATATACGACTGCGCTATACTGGACTTCCAGGAAGACAACTTAGGATACACCCTTAGAGAAACATATGTAGAAGCTAAAGAGGGAAACAGAACTCAAAAGTCTTATTTGGCGAGGGTCGATCCTACGTTTGATGCTGGAAACAAGGCGCAGTTTATTGTGAGCTATGAGAATGGAGGTAATCTAATTTTTAAACTATTATTTGCAAAATTATTAAAACTTTTGAAAAAAAAATTATTTTTAAGATAAGTAAAAAATCAACATCATGAAGACAGCCGATACAATCCTTTCGTGTACGCGAACACCCAAGTACTTATGTAATTTATTAAACACAGGTACAAAGCTTATAATAATAATAATAATTTATTTACTTCAGACACAAAGATCCATAAAAAAACAACATATTTTACAATTTCAAATTACATTATTATAAATTAAATTACATTAAGAACTTAAAAAATATAGATACAAATTTACCCATTTCTCCAGCTGTGGCCTGATTGCATCCACCGTAAAGCCGCCGGCCGCAGGGTGTTCGAGGTCACGAGACCAGTCGACGAGGCAGCCGCAATTATACTTTTTTTTTTTTTTTTTTTTTTTTTTTTTTTTTTTTTTTTTGAGCGGGGAAAATGACTAACGATTACGCACTCTCTGGCCGTCACTAGGAAACGGCACGAATCCACGGGGGCGATAACGCTAGCAATTGTATGCTCTACTTGCGCTTCGTCCGCTATGGATTACACAGAGGAGTGTGGAGACTCCGAGCGATGCCGCACGGCGAGCAACCTCAATACCCACTAAAAACCCCTCCTCCCTTCGCGGCCTGCGCTTGATGTGAAGGAAAGACTGAGATGTAGAACATAGTTACTCAGCAGTCGATCCAGCGCATAAAGTGCTGAAGTGTGCCCGGAGAACACACTCCACTACGGAACGGGGTAGTTGTAAATCCTTGCTGACCTAGTAGCTAAGGGCCCCATCGTTCCGGATCCTAATCAGGAGGAAGTAATGCGCGTACCTGCCTCTCCGGGTGCCGGCTGAAGGCCGGCGACCTCGAGAAGAGACCGTAGCACGCGCCCTAGGACTTCGCTCCCTATCCCTCTCTGCGGCCTCTTTCAGAGACATAACTGCCTCACAAAAAGAAACCGCAGTATCCCAGCGGTCGTCGCTCTGCAACATGGCCGTTACCAAATCGCCGAGCGATGCGACGGCTCCTAACTTTGTCTCGAGCTCGAAACGCTGCGGCGCCCAGGCAGCGCACTCGACAAGCGTATGAAACGCCGTATCGGGCGCGCCACACTGTCGGCAATCCGGAGAAGGCAAGCAGCCCACAATGCGAAACAGATACTGGTCGAAGCAACCGTGTCCGGTCAGTATCTGCGTCGTCCTGAAGGTGAGGGTGCCGCTAGTGCGGTTAACCCATTCCTCCAGTTGTGGCCTGATTGCGTCCACCGTAAAGCCGCAGCCGCAATTATACTGTATCTACACCCTTCAACCCTGGCCAAGAAATTTGCAATGTGACTTCTCCGAATAGCACAAAACGTGTTCAATCTAGCCTCAAGAAACATACTCGAGGCACTACAGTATCTTTTAAAACCCATTAGGTGATAGTGTAGGCTTAACAAATCTTATTTGTCTATTTCAGATAAAGTACTCCAGTTTCCATTCTTCATATTATCCACTGACTACGATAGTTACGCTATAGCGTATACCTGCAAAACATTGAAGAAGAAACTTCGTACTCATTATGGTAAATTTGTCACCAAAATATTTTCTACCGAACGAAATAGCATATTGATTACTAGTATATATCAGGCGCTAGCAACACTGCTTCTCAACTGAAAGGTCACCAAGCGGCGAAAATACGGAACCTTACAAAGAAGTTGCATATTTGTGCTATGGGTTGTGCATTAGGTTGGGTTTGATCAACAAAGAGTTTCTTCAAATACATTTTCAGTAAACTCTTTGATGTCACTCATAACCAGAGAGACGGTTCATACTTCACACGTCCAGAAGTCTCGTGGTATTGCCATGCTAAACGGCAATGCTGGTTTGCTGTAAATAGTAATATATCCCTATGATCAAGGATATCACGAAAGAGTAGCTAACAATTTTTTTGAAGATATACTTTTATATCCACATAGACATAATGTTTGAACGCCAACCGGCACAAATATGTAACCATTACCTACTGTTTTATAATCCCGCTATTTAAAAGCTTCAGCGAGTGAAACAAAGCTCCCAATCTCTAATAAAGTTTAAACATTTGAAAAGACCACAATATCTAATGCATGTGACCATTCTATCCCAAAGAATAAATGAAATACTGTCTCGCTACTAACCATTTCCGCGTTAATCCATTAAGTTATCAAATGTTGGATACGGCAACACTAACGAGAGATTTTGACGGTGATGTTTTCGGAGATCACACGACGAAATCTTCAGCAACACTTATCCAACTCGATAGCCCCTAATGTTTATACCATTCCTGCATAACTCCTCGCTGGCAGGGGTAGAGTTTTTTAGCTGGTATAAAATAAAAGGCTAGCGGGCTTCTGAGAGAATATGGTTATCATCACCATAGTACATACGCATATAATTTCTTTTTAATATACTGTGTATTATCCACATGCGTTAAGTCTTGAAGAGTGGAATCTTTCCATTGTTTAGTTTATACAACATAGTGTCCCCATACTAAGCAAGGCTCGCATCTAAGCGAAAATATTTTAAAAGAATTAATCCTTTATTTTCCAGTATTCTCATGGATTTTAACGAGAAATAAGGAAAACCTCCAAGGAGACACTTTGAAGAAAGTTGAGAATACTCTGTCTAAATACACAGAGTTGGCTGAACATAGACAATTGTTTGTGTTTAAAGATTTCTCAGAAGCAAGCTGCGCTTTTAACGACAAGATTGAAGTTGATTTCTTTACAACCAATTTCTGGTAGATATTGGATAGTTTTTTGAAAGTTGTGCTGTGACTGTTTTGGTTTTGGTATTATATGTTTTGAATTGAAATTAATTTATTTGGTGTATTTTATAGTTAAATACAAAAAATAACCCCTTTCTAGTCTAATGGTCTACTTAATTGCTGTCTGTCAAATTCATTGCAGTGCAGAAGATTTAGGCTCTGATTTTGGCAGGGTATATTTTTTAAACGAACTTATAGAACCTGCTTCTCTGCTACTAGACTACACTACAAGTTTTTGTCTTTTTTATATCGAATAAAGTTTAATTATGCACATTACACGCCATATTAGAGCTTAAAAAAACGGAATTGAATTTGGTTTTAAATATAGCAAGTGATAAATGCGAATCCTCGTATTTAGGAATGTGAAAATGAAAGGAAATGAAAAAAATATGTATATTTTGTCAATATTAAATTAATTAGTAAAATAATTTGTAATGTTGTGACATTTTGCTTCATCCGCTTTGCAGAGTTGCCTGTTTTATATGTATATAGCGCATCACAGAAGCAGAACCACAAATCGAATAAAGAAGAAGATAGATTGATTACAGATTTATTATAGTATAGATAGGTAGATTCTAGTACAGTAATTAATTATTTTGAAGTATTTTATAATGCTTAAGAATTTTTGAAGTTATACTTCTTTTGGCGTGTTAGGGAAAAATGATGAGAGTAAATTTTTACGATTTATACCCCGAAGTTAACTATAGTCAACACTTTAGTTTGTTCTACATACAATTTCGTCTTTTCTACAAAAGCAGAATAAGGCGAAAGATAAAATTTTTGAAAAGATTTTTATCTTGTTACGCCAAAGAAGTATAACTTCTAACGCGTGTACATAGTTCACACACACTTTTTTATTTCAACGTATAGGACTATAAGTTCTAATCCGGTCACCCGATATATAAATTTGTGTGTATCCTTTTTATACCGTTAAATTAGGCGCTATAAAATCTGTTGGCGATGCCGTCTAGTGATGATGGGTAGTTTATAAATAACTTCAATTTATAAGTCAGTGCGGTGCCCACTCGCCAGTAGATGGTATCTGGATACCTTTTTGACTTTTCGTAGGTCATATATACGCGTCGTCTTTAGTCGCTGCTATACTCGTTGAGCAGGCGTATAGGTTTAAAAATAATAATATTTAAAACTTATCGAATAACTTTTATCTGGTGATTGAAAAATCGACTCTTAATCAAATCCATAAAGACTAATAAGTGTTGCATTAAGTGAAAAGATTGGAATTAGGTTATACGCCGGCCGGCTTCGTCTTGTGCTTGGTGGTCTGGCGAAGGTGTGGTGAACTTATGGTAGATCTGACAAACGTACTATATATAATAAGGTGAGTGAGCATATTTTATCAACCGCTCCAGTGGATTTCGTATGAGTTTTCTTGATTGCCCACATAATTAGCTGAAAACCTGGCCGTAACACAGTGAGCAAATGTATTGTGCTGCGCTGGAACGGTCAATTTTTTTTTCATTTAGTTTTTAATATAAGTATAATTAACAGCTAGGTGCAAACTGTATACAGCATAATCACTCCAAATTTTGAAATACCAGTAGGTGATGGCATCCATTGGCACCAATGCAAGAACCACTTATTTTACTAGATGACTTTGTAAGATAAAAGAAGGCTGTAATAATCTTTTTTAAACTGCTTCTGTCCACACATCTTTTCGTCATTCCGTCCGTCCATCCGGCAACTTGTCAGTCAACATCTGGCAAAAATTAGAAAAAAATATTGTAATAGACTCGCCGTAACGCGCCTAGTAAAAAATTAACGCTATTTGAAAATTTGCTGGCTAAATAAAACAGGGGTACCAACCAAAAGGTTCACTCTCAACGTCATTCGTCATTCATTTTCGTTTTAGAACATTTTTGATTGTTTTTTATATCCCAGTACATTTTCTGGTGAAGCCATCTAGCTATGTTGGGTAAATCACAGATAACTTGACTTTATACGTCACTGCGGCCGCCCACTCGCGTGAAGATGGTGCTTAGACTTTTTAATTTGAATACGTTGACATTCGTGTACGTATCGCCGTGATCGCTGCTGTATTTGTTGAGCAGGCGCACGTCCATATATAATATTTAAAAACTTATCGAATAAACTTTATCTGGTGATATAAAACGACCCTTAATCAAACACATAAAGCTAATAATTGTTGCATCAGGTGTAAGCATTGGGAATAGGTTATAAGCCGGCCGGCTCCCCTTTGTTCCCTGTGTTCCTGGTGTCGTGGCGAAGAAGGTGAGGTGAACTGTTGGTGATCACTGATCTGACAACGTACTTTTGATAAGGTGAGTGGGCATATTTTTTAGCCGCTCCAGTGGTTGTCGTATGGGTTTTTATCTTGATTGCCCGGCATCGCGTACTTCAGTATATATCACCATATTTTAATTTTGGGCTCGAACTTTTGTTCATCATAGCCCACATACTACGTGTTAGGGCTATTTACACGCCTTAACATTTTCCATCATAATATTTTCCTTTATACTTTTGTGTTATATGGAGTATATTATTGTAGCGTAAAAATCTTTGTTCTTTTTTCTATCTAAAATGTAATTGAATCTTTCCGACTGATCTGGGGAAAAGGAACGACAAAAGGCGTTTGATAACTAAAGTTATATTTTTTTATCATAAACAAAACCTACTTCACGTCAAAATCCAATGTTTAACCAACTTTTTCCTACGACATCATGAAGTCGGTGCCAAGAATAACATATAAAAACAACACAAATAAACAAAAACAATTTGAAAATCGAATTTCACATATAACGGAAAAATCGTGCCTTCAAAAAATTAAGCGCCTGTAGAAAGTTTATACTGGCACGCATATACGTTATATAGTTATATATATAGTTTTTTTTAAGGATCTAGGCGTTTTTTAAAAGGTTTACTCTTGATTTCTCTGGCATCCACTCATCAGAACATGTCTTAGTGACTAAGGATCCGCCTCGGGAGTATATAACGAATAAAGAAAAAAAATCAAAATTGGTCCAAAGTTAAATCAAAATTACTATATTGTAAAATTTGTGTATTACGCATTTTTCATATGTGAATATGAATTTATACTTTCAAAAATGTGCTAATGCGTGAGTGAGATGTGGGATCCATTTTGGTAGGCCCTTAAGACTAACAGCTCCCCCTACGTTCTATATAATACAAATACGTTTATTATTTAGTTTGCGAAAAAGTAAAGAGCTCGCTATACATGTAGCTGAAGGATGGCGAAAATACACCACATACAACATCATTGATGTTATTAGACAAGTCTTGAAAAACAACGATTTTTATTAAGGCCACTCTTGCCAAAGGTTGAAAGTGGGGTGCAAACGAAACAACTGGTTATTGGTATTTACTGATCAATAATATACCAAAAAAAATATATAATAAATCTTCCGATCATCATCATCATCCGAGCGTTAAGTCCCGGTTGTGTTCGAGTGATGACTACGATGCCCAGGGTCCGCTTTCCTACTTTGTCTTCTCCACTTCGCACGATCTTTGGCATCCCTTGTATTGAGACCGCTGGTACACATGTCATCCGTCACAACATCAAGCCAGCATTTCTTGGGCCTACCCCTTCGACCGGGACCTGGTGGAGGCGGCATGGCTAGACATTTGTTCCCGTAACTGTTCACGTAACTATAGCTGGTTTTCATAAAACATGGCCGTACCAGCGCAAGCGACTATGCTGCTGCGTCCACCGAAGAATTTTCATTTCCGTGACTTCAGCTCCAGCTAAATAAATCTTCCGACATGAGACGTAATGTGGTTTCGTAATCGTGGTTTGTAATTAAGGTAATTATTTTAAGTAAATAAAAAAGTCACCAAATTATTGATATGAAACTATTTTACTATTTCAATTATTATTAAAATAGGATAAAAAAACATCTCCATCATTATAAATGAGAGATAAATAATATTAAAAAAACTGAGTTCACACTGAAAATCAAAAAATAAATATTTTACAGACTTCTTTATAGGACACTTTGAAGTCGGTGTAAAGCAAAACATAAAAAATAATATATTTTGTAAAGTTGTTGTTCTTTTGTGTTTTGCTTGGAAGCGTCTTCAAGATGTTGTAGAAAGAATTCAGTTAAATAATGATTTTTTGGTTTTTAGTGTGAAGTCTGTTTTGTTTTTGGTTCAATTTGAACCTTGGATGAACGATATCTTGGTTATTTGATAAGGTATGAATATTATATTGTTAGGACCCACAAAGACCTGCAGTTAATTACCATTTGGACTTCTTTCGTTTAGTTTTTGTTTAAATTTTGTAATTAAAAATACCCCATTGTGTATGGTAATCTTTATGGTAGTCATTAGCCAGTGTGATTCTTGGAAATTCAGTCCACGTGGTCGAGTAGACATATTGTATTTGTACAATATAAAGCAAAGCCCCAACGGAGGGTTGAGATAGTCGAGCGATAATAACAAGCGAAGCAAGACTTGTGTACTACATTCGGTAATCTATTTAATGACGGACTTTGCGTGTGTTATTTTACCTATGTTATACATGTTTGTATAGTTCGAATAAATTGTAACGGCATTATAATTTGAGTCTTGCAACTCATAACAATATAATAATTCCTGTACTACTGAAGTGGAGGACAGAGATAACTGTTACAATAAAACTCATTGTTCGTTCCGGTATTTATTTAGCTAGTTCTGTCAGCTATTGTACGAGTATAGCTAATATGTATAATGCTTTGACACAGTGAAGTAATCTATACATACAATAAAATTCATAATGCAGCTAAGTGTTTTTAAAATACATAAGCATTATTGTTTTTCTGGTGAGTATTTTCTTAGAGTACTGAATTAAAACATAATAATGGAGAGTAATGCTGAATGTGGATTAAGGGTTATATACAAAGTTTTTACTGTAATAAGGCATTTAAATGCAGTTACTTGTGATGAGTTAAATAGTCTATTTAGTTTATTTTATCTTCATCCTGCATGATTTATGATAAATCAAGTCAGTCTTCACTTCTTCTAGGGATACTGCTCAATGCGACTAGTTGAAGTGAATTTGCAAGCTTCCTCAGAGAAGTCACCGTCCACGAGTTTGCTTGTATCAAATCCTTTGGATTTAAGGAATTCTGTAACTTCTTTCATTGGTTCACTTGGCAAAGATGCGGCCCTTGTGGCAACCCAGAGGCTAACTGTTGAAATAAAATATATGTTAATCAATTGGCTAGAACAAAACTTTGACGGTAAGCACCTGAAATTTCTTATAGAGGCAATATGACCACATTCAGGTTATAAAGCTACTGCACAAAAACACGTGATTAGAAAATTAGAGAGCGTTGAAAGTATTGCAAAATTATGTTTAACATCAAAATTGACATAAAAACTTAGGCTAATACCAGTTTAATTCAAAAGTATACTAAAATATTGGTGTGCTTAAATATGTCAGAAGAGAAATCGATGAAAAAAATGCAAATTGCATAAAATTGAGTAAGAACTGAGAGATTAACTAAATTTAAAATACCTCTGCTCTGGTTATTTTCTTGCAAATTTGTACACGTGTATAAGACAGCGTAGTTCTTGTAATCAGTTGCGAGGACTTGTAAATCATTGTCAACTTTGGGTACTGGTACTTCTGAAAAAAAAAATATAAAATACGAATTACACGAAGGATAATAATCAGGCATTTAATAAAATGAAAGTTACTCATAGGTTAAATACTCATACACAGGCTGTCACAGGGCCCTATTTATGGATACTAATTATATCATACAACCATCGCCTATGGACAGTAATGGAATGAAAATGTTCGTCGACACAACAGGAGACGGAAGGCTGGAGCTTATCTCACTCAAAAGACACTTCCAACGTGACTTATTGTACACAAATGTACACAATGTGGGTCCGAAATAGTACATATATGTAGTATGTACAGGACATGTTAAAACAAAAAAATACTTTAAACTTTGTTTATATAGGACTAGAGTTTATAACGCGGCTACGCCGCGGGTTAACCTCTACTGCGTCTCTCTTGTTTATAGAGCAAGCGCTACAGGTTATATTATATTATTTTTTTATGTATTTGCCCATGGAAGATTTATTTCATTTTCTATCGCTAATTATACCATCCCCGTCTATCTGTCAACAAAATAAATTACAAAACTTGACCAAAAAGACCAAAATAGTCTAAATGACCAAAAGACCAAATACCGACATGGCCAAAATGACGAATAGGCCAAAACGACCAAAAAGGCCAAAATGACCGAATAGGCCAAAATGACCAAAAAGGCCAAAATAACCAAAAAGGCCAATATGACCGAATAGGCCAAAATGACCGAATAGGCAAAAACGAACAAAAAGGCCAAAATTACCAAAAAGGCCAAATATCCCAAAATGACCAAATAGGCCAAAATGACCAAAAAGGCCAAAATGAAAATTACCCTTGTCCACCTCAGTATTTAATTTACATACGCACCGAATTTCAGCCAAATCGGCCCATAGTTTTTCCGTAAAAGCATAACAAACAAAAGACAAATATATTTTATCCCGGAAACTATCCCATTTTCGGGATAAAAAGTATCCTATGTTCATCCTCGATATCGAAAACATATATATACTGAGTTTCAGCCAAATCGGTCCAGTAGTTTTTACGTGAAAACGGAACAGCAGACAGACAGAGTTACTTTCGCATTTATAATATTAATAGGTAAATAGGGATTACCATGCTTGTTTTATTTTAAATCCCTATTTTAAAACAATTTTATTTTTTTATACTTTACACTGTTTATATAGCATTAGCGTGTCTAGCCAATTGAATTAAAGTACTTTTGATATTAATTAATATGTGCGCTCCCGCGCTGCGCTAGTCAGTAGCAAAGAGATCAAGAGTAAATTGAATATATATAGAGTCAGTACTCCGTCGTCCGCTGCCATCATAGATGATACACTCTGCGATGACGTATGCAGCTCCCTACTGTCATAATAATTTTCACTGCCGTACAATAGCGTTGGCGCCAATACTCCTTGACGGACAGAAATAATCCGGCAGAACGAAAAGCATTGGCCCCTTGTACACCACCACACCTCTCTGGAATGATTTATTTACTTATATTAATTCAATAACAAAAATATTTTGTGGTGTCTCAATATAAATACACCCGTACGTACTACGTAAAACATAAATCTCTAATGATTATTTTTAAAAGTGTTTATTACACTTTTTTTTACAGCTAGAGTACAACAAACAGGCTGACGGCCCACCTGGTGGAAAGCGGTTACCGTCGCCTATGGACGTTTGCAACATCAGAGATGCCACCAACGCGCTGCCGGCCTCGAAGAAATTTTATGACACCCTTTTTGAAAAGCGTATCTAAGCCGTCTGTGAGTATGGGATCATCAACAACGCGAACGGCTCGACGTTGAATACAGTCCAGGGGATTAAGTTGGTTAAGGGGATTAACTTACTGAGTTTAGCGCATCATTCACCTTAATATCTGCCATTACTCTCCGTTTGATGTTTTGTGGAGAGTGATTTATTTATGTAGTACATATCTATCAGTTTACAAACTCAAGAGTTTATTCTAGTTTATTCAAAAAAGATCTAATTACCTCCAAACTTGATATTAATAAAAAAGTCTCCGACTTTCTCACTGCTGGCGAATCTGGCTACTCCATCCACATACCTCTGGACACCATCAACGACATTGCCATTCCATACTTTGATGGTTTCACCTTCTTTGGTATACGAAATTTTTCCACATTTTCCGACTCCAGCCGCTGTAGGGGGATAATTTGCGTAATCGTACCAAACTCCTGAGAACTGTAAAAAAAAATTGAATGTTACTTTAACTGCGTTGTCGAACCATTTTTCAAGTGAAACTTCTTTAGAAGCGTTGTGATATGAAACTCAATGAAACGAATAAGCGACACAAAAAAGAGATAAACACTTCAATCTATATGGCTAAGCCTGAGACAATGATATAAAATATATTGTATTTATTAATTACCGAAACAATGGACAAACATAACTCTAAATATTACGCGCGCTCTTTGCACAGTGCTGTTTGACAATATTTGCGAGTAAAAGAGAGCGGCGATGGTAACTAAACATAGTTATGACGGTAAAATCTATACATATAAGAAAATTTTTGATGTCAAATTTCTGTACAATGAAAAAAATGCTATAAACCTAGTCAGTGGGATGTAAGAAGTGAAATAGAACTGATTTAAAGTTTTCAATTTTTTTTGTTTCTGTTTGTCTGTTTGTACCAGCTAATCTCCGAAACGACTGGACCGATTTATATGAAATTTTGTATGGTGGTAGCTTATATCCCTGGTCAGATAGGATACTATTTGATCGCGAAAAATCAAAGAGTTCCCGTGGGATAGTTAAAAAACCGCACCACGCGGACGAAATCGCGGGCAGAAGCTAGTTAACTATAAAAATAGTATTAACTTGACTATGTAAAATTTATTAGATTAGATAATTCGGATATTGTCTAACTTAAAAAATAAAATAAAATTATAAACTAAACTATGTTAACTACAATAAAAAAATACTTCAGAATTGAATATTAATAGTTGTTAAGAAGCTAAAAAATAAAGTAAGTTACAAATAAATTAATATAAAGTTTATTTATTAATTTAAACACTCCTCGTATGATTTGAGGTTTTTCGTTATTACTTATATCGATATAATATATGAAATTACATTATTATTAATACATTAATAATAATTTTTATCCCATTTATTTCTTTTTTAGGATTAAAATTTGGTATTTTTTTATCTTTTTTTAGTAATATCGTACTATCTAATACATGTTTATTACCATCTAAGGCTTATTTGTATTTTATAATTTTATATTTGTACTTATTTTACATTAGTTTTTAGTTATTTATATTTAAATTTACTTGCATATTTAACTTCCAAGTTTTAAGCTTCTTTCTTTAGATTATAATTTGTGTACATATAATTTATTTATGCTTACAAATTTACAGTTTCATCGCTTGACTACTAGCTGCGCCCGACATTTCTTCTGCGTGGAGTTTTTTTTCGCGGTACCCTAAAAGAAATTTTCCTAAGTTACTCTCTATAACATCAGCTACCTTCCAGTGAAAGTCCTGTCAAAATCGGTCCAGCCGTTTCGAAACTAACCGGAACATCTAGACAGACAGAAAAATTCTAAAAATCACATTTTTGGAATCTCCTGGTCCACTTAACCCTTCTCATTTTTTTACGTTTTTATTTTGACATTACAAACAGACACTTCAATTTTATTTGTATGTATAGATATGGAAAATCAGTTATCTTTAAAAAAATACCTCAAAAATCTACGATAAAAAAACGTATAAATAACTCACGGCATCAAAGTCGAAGTTGTCAAGAGGTTTCATGTCGTTTGGGCAGGGTCCCTCCTTCAGAAGAAACCCGGAGGCAGCCGCAAAAATCGTGAAGAGCAGGAACATAAACATCTTTATAGTAGTTATTAGGTCGATGGGAGTCTGAGCAGAACTGGTCGTGGTAGGCTCAACAGGTACTTATATACTCCACAGAGTTCATACAGGTTATCGATCCATGAGATTACATAATTGGGCACCAGGAAACAATATCTTCGAGAAATTTATTAAGACGCAATATTATAATATAAGTATTAAAAAAAAATTCCATTAAAAATAATAAGAGTTACATTTAGAGCCGCTTGCATAAGGTTGCTTAAATTCATTTAAGAAATACAAAACGTATTAAACACCCTTAAATACAATTAGAGTTTTGTATAACGCAAAATTTGCCGCGAAATATGTTTAAAAAACTGCCAATTCATACATACTTAAATAACTTCACGCCAAGTCCCTTGCGAGGTAGGCACGAACAACAGAACGCCATTCATGCTTATTATTACACACCTCACTTGCTTCTTTGACATTCATAGCTCTTGTCATGCAAGCTCGTCTGTCCTTAAGGCTCCTGACATCACCTTCTGCTCACGGAATCACGGAAGGTGTGTCGTGGCCTTCCGCGGCTTCTACATCCATACACTTTTTCATTGTATATCTGTTTAGTAATTCTTTCATCATACATTCTTTCCACATGCTCGAACCACCGGAGCATTCATTTCCTGTCAATACGTTTTGTGTAAAACATATTTAGGCAGTTTTAAATTTTATTTAAAGGCGGTCGTTAGACAAGTGGCCCTTATTTTATGTAGTATCTTTTTTTACTTCGAAATTTTGAATTATCTACTCTTTAGTCTTAATTGTGCTGTGGGGCTATTCAGATGTGCATTTCATTTAATCCCTCGAACCCCGCACAGCGCATGGCGACCGCTGCCAGTCGTCCGTGTACAGAAACGCGTTCCATTTAGGCGACAGTGACCATTCTAGTCGTAAACTCAACCATTTTTTAACAACAAACGGCACAGTGCGAAATTTACAGTTGTGTATCGGGTTGTTTATTTAAAAGACTAAAATAGGAAAGTCATGCTCCAAACAAGAACAGAACGCCACAGTAATATTAAGGTCTATATACATCTATATATATATATATATATATATATATATATATATATATATATATATATATATATATATATACATATATATATATATATATATATATATATATATATGACGGCGAACGTCCAGGTTCGTTTTCCATTTTTAGAATTTCTAATTTAATTTGGTTTAATGGATACAAATAAAAGAATAGTTCTTGATCTCTTCGTATATTTCTTTGATTGCCCCGAGGGGCCCTCCCTCTTCCTTCAAAATCAACTGACATTTCGTAAGTCAAAATCAACTGACATTTTATATGTCAACTAAAATGATATTCTAGTAGTGATAATTAACATGTTAGAACAGGTTAGGTCAACTCATATCAGATACTACGTTAGGGCTTTTACAATTATATCTTCATTATTTAAAATATGCAGCAAACTGCGACACGGCCATCCTGCGTCTTACACGTCCTCGTGTAATTAATCTGAAAAGGGAAAATAAATATCCTTGTATTTATTTTGACTCGGCCACCCCTGACCCTAATAGACATCTAATTATAATACAGTAAACAATTATCTCGCTTAGCTAGCGGCATCGCCTAGTCAGCGGCATCGCTTAACCAGCGGCATCACTTAACCAGCGGCATCACTTAACCAGTGGCATCACTTAACCAGTGGCATCGCTTAACCAGCGGCTATGCTAAACTAAACCATTATTTTATGAATGCATATGAACATGAAGCAATTTTTTTTGTAATGTAAATAAATTAATTGTGTCTAATTAGTTTCATTGTCAGGTTCGCTGGTTTCTGTATCAGACACTAGATCAGGTATTTCAGCGAGGGGCATTTTGCGGAGCCTATCATGAGCATATTTGTAAGTTCGTTTGCCGTTAAGAGCTTTGAGGACATACCTATCACCCTCTAAAACTTCCATGATACGAAAGGGACCCTTAAACTTGGGATCAAGCTTGCACTGGTTGCGTTCTTCATTTTGAAGTAAAACAAAATCACCTACATCATACTTTTGGACTTTTGCCTTTGTGCTATCAAATCTAGTTTTATCGTATTGGGAGCTTTTGTTCATATTAACAATAGCTTGATCGCGAAGAACATCAATATCTATCTTAGGTTCATCATCATTACAAAATATAAGCTCTAGGGGTCTAGCTACTTTACCAATCAACAGTTCAAGAGGAGTTGACTTTGTAACTCTGTTAATTGTGCAATTGAGTGCTAGTTGAACCTCTGGGAGAGCATCCTGCCACGATTTCTCTTTATTGGATTCAACCGCAGTGAGCATATTTTTAAGAGTATTCATAACTCGCTCAACTTGCCCGTTAGCACGAGAGCTCCCTGTGGCAATCAGATGTAGATCAATACAATGATACTGACAAAAATCTCTGAATTCAGTGCAAGCAAAACAACGGCCCTGATCAGCAATAATTCGTTTGGGGGCTCCAAACAAGGAAATGCTATTCTTAAGAGCTTGTATACTACTTCTAGAGTCAATGTGTAAGGTGTGGTGTAACAAAACATATTTCGTGAAAGCATCCACTAATACAAAGACATATTCTTTTCTATCATTTTTGCCACTCAATTTACCCGTAACGTCAATATGCAAGGTGTGCCATGGTATGGGGATTTTGGGAATTGGATGCAATTCTGCCTGAACTTTACCAGATTGGGATTTTGATATCTTACATGTTACACAACTATCAACAAACTTACGAATGAATTTAGACATATGGTCGAACCAATACATATCATAAAGTTTTTCTAAAGTTTTCTCCCAGCCTACATGTATTAGAGACTCATGAACAGAGTTTACAATTGACCAACGTAAGGATCGAGGAACAATAGGCAACCAACGAGAGCGATTATTACGCTGTACCATTCGGTACAATACCCCAGACCTGATTTCATAAGTTTTGGCAACATTTTCATCAATACTGTGCTCTTTAAGATTTTCAACTAATTTTGTGATCTCAGGATCACGCTGTTGTTCAGCTTGCAACCAATTTTCAGGTAAAGTTGTAAGGTCCACACGCTTTTGTTCTATTTTATCAAAAGCTACAACCGGTAGAGGATTTCTTGATAAGAAATCTGCATGACACATACGCTTTCCATCTCGATACACAACCTCAAAATCAAAAGCTTGTAGGAAGGCCCACCACCTATGTACACGTGGTGTAAGATCAACCTTATTCCGAGATGATTTTAGGGAGTTACAGTCTGTTACTACAGTGAATTTGTTGCCATGTAGGTAATGCCGGAAATGCTTGACAGCATTAACCACTGCTAATGTCTCTAACTCATATGAGTGATATTTAGATTCAGTTGCTGTAGTACGCTTACTAAAATAGGCAACTACAAACTGTCTATTTTCTTTAGTCTGCAACAATATGGCTCCATAACCAATTGCACTAGCATCAGTATGAAGTTCAATTGGACAATCAGGGTCGAAGATCATTAACACTGGCTTATTAGTTAGTATATTGATGACATGTTGTCTAATGCTTTCATATTCAGGCTTCCATTCAATATTACCCTTGCTTGGGCTAGTGAGAGCATTAAGAGGTGCCATTGTTTGTGCAAAACTAGGTATAAACTTCCTAAAGTAGGAAGCTAGCCCAATGAATTGGCGTAATTGTGTGACACTTCTAGGGGGAGGCAGAGCCACTAAGGCTTCAATCTTTTTAGGATTTGGGCGAATCTCACCATGACTAACTACATAACCAAGATATTCAACCTTTTCTTTCATAAAAGAACATTTTTTTAAATTTAAAGAAAATCCATTATTAGTCAAAGCATACAAAACTGTACGGATCCTTTCCAGAGATTCATTTATGTCTGAGCTACCTACTATGAGAATGTCATCCATATAGACTATTGCATAAGAATTAACAAGCGGGCCTAATGCTTTAGTGACAGCTCGCTGGAATACTGCGGGTGCATTACGAAGGCCAAAAGGCATGGTTAAGTATTCATAATGGCCTTCCGGTGTTACAAATGCAGTTTTCTCTATTGAATCCTCATGAAGTGGCAGCTGATGGAAGCCACTAGCCATATCTAAGGTGGTAAAATAGTAACCACCATGAAGGCGATCAATTTGATCAGATATAAGTGGCAAAGGAAAACGGTCAGGTACCGTGTTATCATTTAGTTCACGGTAGTCAACACACATACGATCTGTACCATCTTTTTTTTTTACTAAGAGAATAGGGCTAGAAAATGGGGATGAACTTGGACGGATAATGTTACATGCAAGTAATTCATTCACTTTTTCACGCACCACACTACATTCTTGGGGGCTGAGGCGATATGGTCGGCGATACACAGTCTTACAGGAGTCTACAAGGCGAATTTTTACAGGGTCAGTATTGGCAGGACGACATGGAGTACCATAAACAAAGTTATTTTTAAACTCATTCAAAATATTTAGTAATTGAGTCTTGTATATTACGGGAATATCTGTGGTAATTTGGTCAAAATTAATACTACTATGAGCAGCTTTACATGTGTTTATGAATGTAACTTTAGCAAAAGTCACCTTATTCCCTGTCATACAAATTTCTAATCCAGAACTTAAAACTTCTTGCCCAATCATAATATCATGTAATAAAAATTCATCTGGCAAAACATGAAATAGGATATTGAGGTCAATATTGTTAATGTTAACTGAGGCCATTATTTGACAGGTACTATATACACTAGTCTGTCCAATACCAGTCATTTTAACCAAACTATTGACATGTTTACCTTTAAATTTGAATGATACAGTTTCTTTAATTAATGAGCATTCTGCTCCGGAATCAAAACGAAATGAAAAGAACTCACCGGAATGCTCTAGAGTTCCCATTGGAGTACTGACAGAGCAGGTGTCCACCCGTCTTTCTGGCAACTTAGCAGTTGAATTTGTAGGTGTCATATTAACATCAGTGTTAGAAGCCCGTATACACTTTGAGGCATAATGTCCGACACTCCCACATTTGTAACATGTTATGCCTGCAGAGGCTGGCTTGTGGCTAGTAGTGGATTTACTACTCTCTCCATAAGAAGATCCCGAAAAACGATAATCCTTTTTAAAGCGGCATGCAGAAATGTTATGTCCTGTTCTTCCACAGTGTGCACATTTAGCAATAAAAGGCTGCATAACTTTTCGTTGCTTTAGTTCAGAATGGTCATTGTTGCAATCATTTGAAGTTGATATTTTCCTCTTTATAAAAGACAATGCTTTTAGTTCTTGTTGCATTTTAGTCCTACTATCAATTTCAGTTGTGAAAATAACACGGTTAACCCGAGGTTCTATTTGTGAAAGGTGTGCCATCACCGTAGATATGGCGATTTGTTCTATATTCAAGTTTTTCCAGCGAGACATTAAGGTATTTAGTTGACTCGCAGCATATGTTGCAAGGCACTCGCCTTCCTTAGGCTTGCTTTGATATAGGTTTATTAGTGTCGAAGCAGCTGTTTCTGAGACATCGTAGCGAGCAGTAAACGCTTCTTGAAAGTCGTTCCATGTCATAGCAGGGAAGGACACTTGGGATAACCAAGCCGACGCCTGTCCCTTCAATGCCTTACTTAGCGCTATCATTAGCGGTGTTCCTGATAGTGGCTGGTCAGCCATACACATATCTGCTGTTGTCAGCCATGCACGCGCATCTACGCTCGTTTTGTCTGGGTCAAATGTGGGTAAATACACATTATTACTTGTTGTGGAAGTTTTCATCGCCTGGATTAACGCCATGAAGTTTTTATTTTGCTGTTCTAATAAAATCTTCCACTTGTCATCACTGTTTTGCATCGTAGGTTGCAACAGAAATTGGGCATCACATCCCACTTCTGATGACGGCGAACGTCCAGGTTCGTTTTCCATTTTTAGAATTTCTAATTTAATTTGGTTTAATGGATACAAATAAAAGAATAGTTCTTGATCTCTTCGTATATTTCTTTGATTGCCCCGAGGGGCCCTCCCTCTTCCTTCAAAATCAACTGACATTTCGTAAGTCAAGATCAACTGACATTTTATATGTCAACTAAAATGATATTCTAGTAGTGATAATTAACATGTTAGAACAGGTTAGGTCAACTCATATCAGATACTACGTTAGGGCTTTTACAATTATATCTTCATTATTTAAAATATGCAGCAAACTGCGACATATATATATATCATAATAAGAACATTGTTTTGAGCACTTTTGTAGCTATTCTCAGACTAGTAATTCTATATAAATATTACAAGAATTATATCCCAAGATGGATGCGCCAGAAGCTGTGTGACGAGATCTTCCATAGAGTTCAAACAAGATGGGCAAGCCGTGAGCAGCATAAGTCATCTCGAGATGAGGATACTGGCATATACACAAGTGAGTGTAGTTTGCGAAAAAAAAGTGACCCAAAAAAGTGCAAAATAAATGATGAAATAGGAACTAGAAAACACAATATTAGAATAGTTTGAATTTATAAGAATTAGTTTAAGGATATTAGATCCTAAAAGAAGACAAGAAAAATTCAGGTAGATAAATTACAAGAAACTAAAACTTTGTATGTAAAATATAAACAATTAATATCCTTAAATCATCCCGAATTATCATATGACTTGTAATGCTATTTTATAAAAAGAATAGGTGTTTTAATAAAATAATAGAATTCGGAATTAAGAGACTAGAACAATCATCGTTTGCGAAAAATTTCATTTAAAAGAAGTCGGGAGTCTAATTCTGATGAAGAATGAATGAGATGGAAAAGAGGGAACGGTGGACAGAAGGATATTATGTGTTGGAGATTTTGAATAAAGTGTTTAAAGACGAGAAATACAATAATTTGATTAATTATTTGATTTTGTAAACTAAAAATGAAATCGTATTACAATACTATTTCGGATTTGGTACATGATATAAAAAAAATTGTTGACAAAGAAATGAGCGAATTCCTTGTTATTGCAATTTAATAATACACCCCAAAATGAAATATCTATATCGGAATATGGTGATAAGATCCAGGAATTGTTTACGGAGCTTATAATATTACAAGCCGACGGGAACCCAAAATCATGAAAAATTGTGAGACATAGTAACGAAATAATATGTCCTTAAGTTTGCATTTAGTAACCTTAATCCTTACTATTTACTAATATTATAAACGCGAAAGTTGATAAGAATGTATGAACTAGTTGGCGGTAGGCTAAATAAAACTTTAAGAATACTCATTGAGACTTGAGCTGAAGGAAGCATTCCAGGCCCTCAAAGACAAGGATCCAGATCAGTCAACGTCTTCAGGTACACTCCTGAATATATAGATTATGTCATATTATTAAATTGTTTGTTAGTAGAATTAAATCTTTAAAATTAAATCCTTTAGACGCGGACACAGGTAAACAAATCGAATGTATTTGTGTAAATTACTCGGATTTATTTTATTTAGAAGGTGACAAAATAGGTACTACAAATATAATGACACAGTCGACCAAATAACATATTTTATCAAACTTTTTGTAAATCCCGAAAAACAGAGATTTTTTAATTTCATCCTGATCTCCATCGTTTATGTAGTCTATTGCAGTTGTTTTTTTTAATAGCTTCAATGTACTGACACGGCATGTTGAGAATATTATAATAGATTTGAAATAATTAATTAATTAATTTCCAATCCAATGACATAATTATCTACATTATAACAGGCACATATAGATATGTAACAAAATAAAACTCATGATACATTATACTGTTTATTTAATATTGCGAGTTCTACCAATTTTTGTATCACAGTTCTAATATCTACAATAGTGGTACACAGATGGCTAAGTTTGTGGATAATGTATGCAATATTATACGGAATACTTTCTATGAAATACAAGAACAATATGATTTATAATACATTTATTAACAACTTTAAGTGTTTCTGGATTGGAGTACTGAATTAAAGCATTGTTAACAATAAGACACAGGTGAAATAAGATTTTATTTATGTTTTCACTACATTCAAACGATTAACTGCAGCTGCTGGTGAGGTTTAGTATGGAAATACATCGATGCGACTGGTTGTTGTGAATTTGCAAGCTTCCTCAGAGAAGTCACCATCCACTAGTTTGCTTGTATCAAATCCTTTGGATTTAAGGAAGTCGGTTACTTCTTTCATAGGTTCGCCTTCCAAAGTTTTACCCCTTGAGGCAACCCAGAGACTTTCTGTTCAAACAAAATATAGGTAATTAATGATATAGTAACGATGTCAAGAGATTTCTTTGGTGCCCTGAAAGACGGATAAACCCTTGGTGTGGGACGTTACGTGTGTCAATTTTTTGGCTCCTTTCTTGTATTGAGTTATATTTGCTTATATAATGGAACCATGATGACATATTAACGATCTACAGATTGTAGAGATGTGTTGTAATATTTTAATCCTCATATATTTAATCTTTTACAATGCTTATTATATTAATTAACTCGACTGTACAACAAACATTCCAGAACAGAAAAGTGTGTAAAAAATTCAAATTTACCATATTCGAATAATTAAGATAAAGATAATATAAAAACTCCGAGAATAATTAAATTTATATACCTCTGCGCGATTTGTCTCCCGGCTCATTGGTGCACTTGTAGAAGACGGCATAGTTCGTATAATCAGTTGCAATGACCTCTAACTCATTCTCCCTGAGTTTATCTGAAAAAATACATAAATATAAACCTGTGTGCTAAAACACGAGATACGACACAAGCTATCAAAAAGTTGAGAATTTTTTCTTATATCTGACGTATAGCAGACAACGCTCAAAATGCTCTTTCAGCCGTTCCACATGACGATTATGGTTATTGTGGTCGCGGTGAAAAGGTTACTAATGAAAACACAACACAAAAAAAATATTATAGTGATAAAAAGTTCCACAGCCGTCAAAGGTAGACGAAGGAAACCATATAGGAGTTACGTTTTTTTTTTCAAAGAAATTAGATGCAATTTTCTGCAGAAAGGCAGGCGGACCACCTGACGGAAAACGGTTACCATTGCCTATTGACATTTGCAACACTAAAGGTGCTACCGATGTGCTGCCGCTCTCTAAACGACAACTAGAACCTAGCCACTAATGCTGGAACACAACTCAAGGTTCTTATGGCAGCATACTTTAGAGCAGGGTTCTATCATCTGGCTGTGGGTTGATATCGCATGAAATTTTAGTCTTTCTCCATCATATAGAGTTAAGAAGTAGATATTTGATATCAGAATTTATATTACCTCCGAATTTGAACCCAACGACGTAGTCGGCGACTTTTTCACTACCAGTGAATTTGGCTTCTCCCTCAACATACTTCTGGACACCATTAACAACATTGGCATTCTTCACTTTCACGACGTCACCTTCTTTAGTGTAAGTAACTATTCCACATTTTCCGACTCCAGCTGCAGTGGGGGGGTAGTTTGCGTAATCGTACCAAAGTCCTGAGAACTATAAAAATAACTTATTTCTAAAGCTATTATTATTAATATATATTACCTAAAACATCTTAAACTCGGTGCTTAGTAATTTTCATAATGTAGTAATTTTTATGTTTTACTTTTAGTTTTTGAAGTCGGTTTTTTTAAACGAAGTTTTTATTTTTTATTTGTTACTTTTTAGTGTCTAGCTATGTATGGCTGGACATAGGAAAGGTGCCGCGCTTCTTAAAAAAATAGGTCCCAAGAAATGGGAACACAAAAATGTTCATAAAATGAAAACTACTTGGCAAATTATGTAAAATTTTTAGGGGACCAATTAGAAGTCGTTCCGCGTCGAACAAAAGAATAGAAAGAATCACGTAAATCTGATCATAAATCACGGAGTAATCGGTGAACATACATAAAAAATATAAAAAAAGAGCCCGACGAATTATTGAGAACCTCCTCCTTTTTCGAAGTCGGTTAAAAAGACATTAAATATATATTTAATGGGAAAATGGGTATTTTATTTTTATTGCATGAGTTCAGCCGACGGCCTTCCTGATGGAAAGTGGTTACCATCGCCTATGGACATTTGCAACATCAAATGTGCTACAAATACGCTGCTGCTCTCTTAAAGAATATTGTAGCCTGACCACTAATGCCGGAACACAACTTCAGTTTGATATGGCGCCCTTTTTTTATTGCAGGATTTCATCAGACAGTCAGAAGGCCCACTTGATGGAAAGCGGCTTCCATCGGCTATGGAGATTTGCAACACCAAGGATGTTACAAATGCACTGCTGCTCTCTTAAAGGAGACTGAAACCTGGTCACTAATGCCGGAACACAACTTATTATATAACTTGTTATGGTGACACACCATAGACCTGGGCTGGCCATCCAAAGGGGCAAATACCCTACCACCTAGCTGTGGCTTGTTTTGTCACCTCTTACTACAGACCACCCGACTGTAGGAAATTGCATTCTATTTCCGTTCCTGCAGGGATAGAAATACTATACCTATCTATATAAAATAATAAGATGTACTATATCTATAAAAGAACAAAAAAATACTCACAGCCGCAAGGTCGAAATTTTCAAGAGGCTTTACGTTGTCCGGGCAGGTACCATCAATGATGATGAAGGCGGAGGCCGCCGAAAAGACAGTGAAGAGCAAAAACATGAACATCTTCATAGTATAGTTATTAGCTGAATGGAAGGCTGAGCAGGAAACTACATGTGGTAGTCTCGACAGGTACTTATATACTCTACAGAGGTCACAAAGGCTATCGATTCATAACATTAGATTGTTGTACTAGTACAACATCTTTCTTTAACCCGCCATTTGTGAGGTCAATTTGACCCACACCATTGATGATGCCGGTCTCACGCACCGGGATTTAAAGCAAAAACTTTCCTATAATTAACAGTGTGCGACTTGCATACATAATAAAGCTACGTTTAACAGTTTCAGCGCGGTAATTTGTTTCGGCCACTTTTCAGTGGCCGTGATCACGATAAATAATGATTTCAATTGTCAACGAGTATTGTTAAAGTTTTATTTAGCCTTTCGCCAACTTTTTCATTTTAATTATTTAGTTTTAATTTTTAAGCTATTGCATAGCTTAGGTGAGTAGAGACACCTCGTACCCGACTCCGAGGGCCAAGGCAAGGCCCCGCCTCCCCCTTGCCTTAACTACCCGTCGAAGTGATCTTCACTAGAGCTTAAACTCAAATTCTAGGGGTGGAAGTAATATGGCCTAACGTTGGATGTGGCTTCAGTGAACCTGCACCCCACCCCTCGACACCCCTTGGCCGCTGACATCCATGTTGCCCCTCGCCAATCTTGTACAGCATTTTTTGGGGCCCATGGTGAGTCCCCATCTGCCCATTTTTTCCATATTCCCCAAATATTGCGACAGGCAGACGCCATAATCCCCATAGCCCTTCTTCCACTAGCACTTCATTCCAATAGCCTTTTGCCAATAGCCCGGTACCTTTTGTTCTCATTACTTACACTAACCGGGGCTTGGCTTGTGGCATTTTTATATGATGTATAAAGGGATAATAATATAATAATAATCAGGGATAAAGGGATAACCTTTGGTGTTGCAAATGTCCGTAAGCGATGGTAACCGCTTTCCATCAAATGGAACGTCTGCCTGTCTGCTGACCTCCTGCAATAAATAAAAAAAATCGCCGGTCAGTGCCATGCCACATTTAGATTAAATTTGTCAAGCGGCCTCTACGTGTTGGCCTTCCCATGGCCCCACGCAAGCCTTCCAAAAGTCCAAGTAATTTTTATGGCCCGTGTCTTTAGAGACATACATTACAATAATATACATATTTATAATATATAAAAGGAAAAATAAAAAATACAGCTAAGTATATATATTTCATTTATGTACGTAGTTAATGAAGCCGGTATCGACCACCGGATTGGCAACAAAACTCTAAAAACGGCGCTTTTGTATCTGTCGCACGATAGAACGTGAATGTTGGAAACCCACTCGAAATCGCAACGGGTTAAAATTTATTCGAATTTTTCTTACCACCCGGTCTCTCAGACATGTACATTCGTCACCAGCAAACATAACGGTGGCTCAATTATGGGTTTAGAAATTTTTTCATTAAAAATAATACAGTATCGATGTTTTGTTAATATATTAAATTTAAAGTCTGTTGCGATTCCGGTATGTATGTTTTATGATTTCACAACTATTTATGTACTTAATTTATAGATATTATTTATTTGTTATATTTATGTTAGACGTATGTAAGACAAATGACATGTGTTATTTATAATACTATGTAGTAATGAAATGAGGTTGCAAAGAATGCAAAGGTTCTGTTAATCGCAGCCGGTGTCTATTTATATTTCATAACATTTTGTTGTTCTGCTTAAGTTTAAATTAGTGATCGCGTAATTTTTCGAAAGTTAAAACTACTTCCTGTTCTATATATATCGCTTCGCATCGTGTTATTGCTGTTTCAAAGAGACGCGGCAAACACCCTATAACACCACGCCTAGCTAAGTATTTTTTAGTTCATTATTATTAATTTTATTTTTGTTTTAAGGTTTTAATGTTGTTGTATCTAAGAGTAAAAAGGGGGGGTGCCTTTTGTGGGCTTATGTCATTCATAATGGAGTGGAACATTTTTGTATGGGGTAAAATATATTTCTAATTTTCAATTAATTTAATTATATCCACTGAATACAAAAATGAAACATTTGCGCATGTCATTACTGATACAACTGTTTTTTTTAATTTTTTTGTTGTATTTTATGTTAAAATTTTATTCACATTAAAAAAACCACAACCGACTTCAAAATAAAAAACAAAAAATAAATGTTTTACCGACTTATTACTACAACAGCTTGAAGTCGGTGCCAAGCAAGACATCATTGTAAAGTTAAGGTAATTACATTAACTTAATTTAATTTTTTTATGCATAATATATAATGTGGAAATATATTTTATTAATTTCTTTGATAATATTTGTAATAATAAAAAAGCTAAACTAACTTAAAAATAAGATTCAATACAAAAATAAACTAAGTAATAAATATAAGACAATCCTAAAATAAACCTAGCTTACAAATAAAAACTTATAATGATAAAAAATATATAATTAAATTTTTTTACTGCTGGAGTTCAGCAGACAGGGAGACGGCCCACTTAATGGGAAGCGGCTACCATCGCCTATGGACATTTGCAATACCAAAGGCGCTACAAATGCGCTGCTGTTCTCTTAATGGAGACTGGAATCTGGTCACTAATGCCGGACCACAACTCAAGGTTGTTATGGCGACATACTATAGACCAGGGGTGGTAGCCATCCAGTTGGGCAAATGCCCTACCACCTAGCTGTGGGTTGTTTTGTCGCCTCTTACGACAGGCCGCCCGGCCGCAGGAAATTGTATTCTTTCGCCGTCCTGCACGGATAAATTGATTGACGGATTGATAGAGACTTAATAATTGAATACAGTAAAAGCTCTTTATTCGCATTATATGTTCCATCCATAAATTATGCCGCGAATACAGAAGCCGTGAATACGGAATGGTAATTTATATGGGATTATAGGGGGGGATACGTTCCTAGGTGACAACAAAATAACAAATATAAAAAAATCAATAATTTAATTGAAGTTTTTGAACATTTTGATTAATTGGACCTTATTATGCAAAACAGAACCAATCCACAAAATGCCAAAATTAGGTTAAGGATGCATAAGGCTTTCAAAATGTACCTTCTATCGACTCAATAAGAATCGTAACGATCTGACAACATTTACAGAATAAAACATTTTTATCTCGAAGTAGCCACAAAGCACCAAAAGTATAATAAACTAACATGATCCATGACCCATGATAATCTTTGGATTACCTAACCTAAAATGTTGACTTGAATATATAGGACAAAACATAATATACAATAATCAACGTTTTTTTCCAAAATATAGACATTTATTTGTACGCAAAATTTTAATAAAAACGGCTTTTTCTCAAAACTGTCAGTATGTGGATTGGTTCTGTTTTGCATAAGTAGGTCCAATCAATAATATAAACATTATGTATATGAAGTCATAAGGACTAAAATGGCTGGCAATCAAAACTACAAAAATTTGTATGCCTGTCAAAGGCGGAACGTAACTTTTACCACTTAGCATAACATCTGCAAAAATGGCCATATTTCAAACAAAGAAATTATTTTGATAAAAACAACAACAAATTTGCAAAATATAGTAAATTTTATGTTTTACTTCGGCAGTGAAGGTTGGGTGTAGCAGAAGAAGCATGAAAGTAAAATAAATGCAGTCGAAATGAGAGCTTTGAGAAGTATATGTGAGGTAAGCATGAATGATATGATACGGAATAGTGTAATAAGGGAACGTTGGGGATTATTTAAAGAAGATGTAAAAGAGTGGAAAAAGTAATGTTAAGGTGGTTTGGGCATGTAGAGAGGACGGATGAAAATATAATCACAAAACAAGTGTATGGCAGTATTGTGAATGGTAGAGTTGGTACCGGTAGACCACGTCATACACACCATGATCAAATAACAGAAGTGTTAAAACGAGGTCAGGTAAAAAGCATGTCAAATAAACGTGAATGTATGAAGAGGTTAATATAGGTAGGAATATTGGAAGCGAAAATTGTCAGGATCGTCCCAAGTGGAGATCTATAGTCTCTGCCTACCCCAATGAGAAAAAGGCGTGATAATATGTATGTATATACTTCGGACCAACTTCAAGATGTCGTAGATAGAAGCAGTAAATTATGTAATTTTGCTTTGTAGTTTGTTTGTTTGCATGAACGGGCTAATCTCCGGAACTACTGGTCTGATTTGAAAAATTCTTCCACTTATCGAGGAAGGCTATAGGCTATATATCATTACGCTAAGACTAATAGGAGCGGAGAACCAACGAAGAACGTTTCAAATCGGGGGCTTTTTTACGCGAACAAAGTAGCAGGTAGGAGCTACTTATTATATATAAAACATTATTATATAATGTATGTCTTTAAAGACCACGGGCCATAAAATGCCCGGACTTTTGGAGGGCTTGCGAGGGGCCATGAGGAGGCCCACACGTAGAGCCCCTTGACAAATCGAATCTAAATGTGGCGTAATACTGACAGGCAATTATCCCTGTCTAGACTATATAATAATGCACCCAAGGACAAGCCCCGGCCAGTGTAGGACTATCGTGCGAAATGAGAACAAAAAGTACCGGGCGATTGGGGTGAACTGCTAGTGGTACTAGGTCTAGCAATATGGGGATTATGGCGTCTGCCGTCGCAATATTCGGGGAACAGGAAAAATGAGCAGACGGTAATTCGCCACTCCCTGCATGGGCCCCTAAAAATGCCATAGAATTCGTGTGAGTGGCTAAGGGGTGTAGAGAGGTGGACTGCAGGTTCACCGAAGCTATTTCTGACGTATGCCATTTGTCACTTCCATTCCTAGAGCTTGAGTCTTAGCTCTAGCGATCTCCACTCAGTGCCGGCTGGTTAATTTTTTAATCTCCTTCAGATTTGTTTGTCAAACCTACATTAAAAAATAATAACAATATTTTAGGTAAATTTTATAAAGTTCATAATTGTTGGCTGAGAGATAACACACCAGTGTTATCTATCAGCCCCCTATGATTTCGGTCAAATACCTATCATTATACAATACTATTAAATATTATATTTAAGAGGTCATAACACGAAGATGCTATAATCAATTGTTGTTATGACTTTTAGTTTTAATTACCTAATCTTAATTTCGTGATAATAACGACTGCGTAGGTACGCATGAGTACATGTATAATGAAAGTCTCCGTTGAGGTAACCAACTTTCACTGTTTTTGACATATCTCATGAGGAAAGAATGACTCACTCAATGATTCACACTGTATTAATTTATTCAAAACATTAAGAAAATTTGACAACAGTTTATTTATACATAATATCACGCCTGTATCCCATGTGGATCGGCAGAGCCTATGGATCTCCAGTTGCAACGATCCTGACAAACAACTTTTGCTTCACCTACTTTCATTAACCCCTTCATACTCGTGCATGCACGTTTGTTTGGAATGCTTTTTACCTGACCTTCTTTAACACTTCTAGTTTAAGAACCAGTGATCAGCTACCTGTCTGTATTTGACCAGACCTGAGGTTTTGTACATTGAGGCCCTTATACCTACCATGCATGGTATGGGGCCTCACTAAGCTCATATGGTGGACGTGGCGAGCGCTGACCCAAGATCTATCTTGGGTCAGCGCTCGCCACAATCGATATCTATATCGATTTTTGACGAATTTTAAATCACGTCTGCCGTTTTGAATTTTGAAAATATAAATTAAATTTATTTTAAGTTAAATTTATTTTAACCTTTCCAATGATATATCATTAATTTCGCTGACAGTAGTTTTTTTTTATAATGAATAGGTTCGCATTTGACCGACATTGCACCTTGTCTCAGGCGGAAATGCAGTCTAAGGTGGAGCACGCTTACCTAGAAGATACCTGTTCACGCGAGACTTAAAGACACTTAGATTGTATTTTTCGGGAAAAACAGACGAAGGTAAAGAGTTCCATTCTGCATTTCATTCAGATTACGTACATTGGTGCCCACCATCTTTTCCATGGCTAGATCTGACTAAATTCTAGTTACGCATATGATAATTTGGTCCTATCTGCCGCAGACACGGTGAAATTTCTTTGCTTATATCAAGGCCATTCAGGAATCGAATTTTCCAAATATCTTTCTTTCTACTGTAGATGAGCCTCCAGTACAGAAATAAGACGCTTAATTTTTTTATCATGGTCCTTGCCCAAGCAGTTTGATGTTGTGCGTTGATATGTCAGTCAGTCACTGAGGTCAAGTTATAATAGATATAGACGCAACAGCTTCTAACAAAAGTCAGTCAGTCTTGATAGACGGATATTATTTTATTGTTAGAGTACAACAAACAGACTGACCTATACCTGATGGAAAGGGGTTGCCACGCCTGCTGTCATTTATAACATCTAAGGTGTACTACCAAATTGCTGCCTACCTTGAAAAGGTTTAAAACCTGCTCACTAACACCGGAACACACCTGAAGGCTGTCATGGCAGCATACTCTAAACTACGAGTGATGGCTATCCTTATGGGTAAATGCTCTGTCACCTAGCTGTGGGTTGTTTTTCTCCTTTTATGACAGGCCACCCAGCCGCAGGAATTAATATTCTTTCTCCGTTCCTACATGGACAAGACATGAGATTTTGTATTCATATTTGTGAACTGCATACATCTTGATATCACAGCGGGCAACGGACAACTGGCTGTTGCAACCCGGAACTAGTGGCTCTATCTCGCTCGAACTGAAGTTGAACGGAGCAGAACGGATGAATCCGTCCTGCTCACACATTTTGCTATGTATCGTATTGCTATATCATTTCTTAATATTAGTAAATACGTTCACTACAGATCTCATCAGCACTCAACAGTGAAATACTACTTGCTGCCATGTGATTGTTATTTAATCTCTACTTCTCGCTGCTAAGCTGCTACAAATAAAAATAAAACAAAAAACTACAATATCTTGAAGTCATTATATTTTTCGATTATTGTTGTTTAAAAAAATATATTTACTTGGCACAGACTTCAAGATGATGTAGAAAATATTCATTGTTTTATTGAAGTCGGTTTTGTTTTTGTTAAAAAAAAATCTAATTTTAAGTTGCTTGAATAACATCCGATCCTGATTTGCTGACAATGAGACTACTTCAGGAGTATGCTCTTTTGAATACAAAAAAATCTTTTAAAAATCGGTCCACAATTGACGAAGAAATCGCATAACAAACCTACAAAATAAATACAGTCAAATTGCGAACCCTAAAAAATCACGTATCAGAGAGGTTGTTATAAATGGAGCTAGCTAATAAATTACATAATTTTTGTCACATTATCTGTGTTTAAATTCATAACATATCTTATTTTGTCTGTAATAGTTTTTCGCCTTTGACTTTTGTTCCTCGAAAGACTTTTTATCAGAAACTCAACACAAACTTATTATATAATGTTTAGGGTAGTAACTATATTGATGTGGTATAAATCATGATGTTGCAGCCTAAAATTAAACTTACACTTAGATTAAAAAAGCATAATCTATCTATGTTCTATCTATCTTATATATAAAATCCTCATGTGACGGTGTTTGTTAAAAAACTACTCCGAAAGGGCTTGACCAATTTTAACAAAATTTTGTGTATATTTAGATGGTCTGAGAATAGGACGTAAACTATTTTTCATATCCCTAAGTGATAAGGCTGCTCTAACCCAATATTATTTTTAATTTTTTAGACATTTTTTTATTCTTCTACCACCAACACCTAAGTACTAACAGCAATATTAGTACGTTAATAATTTTCTGCTCTCAGCGGTCGATAATTGATAAGTTACCACCTGATCAGTTATTCTCGCCAGGCTTCTACAATAATTGATAAGTTACCACCTGATCAGTTATTCGACCCAGGCGTCTACAATAATTGATAAGTTACCACCTGATCAGTTATTCTCGCCAGGCGTCTACAATAATTGATAAGTTACCACCTGATCAGTTATTCTCGCCAAGCGTCTACAATAATTGATAAGTTACCACCTGATCAGTTATTCTCGCCAGGCGTCTACAATAATTGATAAATTACCACCTGATCAGTTATTCTCGCCAGGCGCCTACCGGTGTCACTTCTCACCTATTAAACACCAGAGTAGGGATAAGACCGAAGCTGCTCTCCTGTCTTTCTCACACAATAAGCTTCTCTCACTAACTCCAAGTTTTGGGCCTTAATAGATTGCGCGTCTATCGTAGCAGGAACGCTTATACTTAAAATTTTACTCTCTCACTGCAACTTTTATATTAAGTACTAGCTTCTGACCGCGACTTCGTTCAAGTGGAATAGTTTTAAATAAAAGGTAAGTTAAATAAACTCGCGATTTTTGAAACATTCTACATTGGTGCTCCCCTCCTGTTGCTCTTAGCGTGATGGTTTATAGCCTATATAACCTTCCTCAATAAATGGGCTATCTAACACTGCAAATGCTTTTCAAATCAGACCAGTAGTTAAGATTAGCTAGCAAACAAACAAAGAAACAACTTATCAGCTTTATATATTACATACATATAAGATAAAACTCTCTCACCAACACCACACCCTGTAAAAAATTCCGCTTCTATTTATTATGTTGCGTTGCAGAGAAATTACTTTCAGTATGTTATAAGTTGTTTAAGTAGGTAATTAAAGCTTTTTTAATTATCCCACGGAAATTTTTAATTTTTCGGGATCTAAAGTATACTATATATGGCCAGGGATATAAGCTATCACCATACAAACTCAGCCCAGTCCTTTCGGAGATTATCTGGTACAAACAGACAGACAAACAGATAAACAGACAAACAAAAAAAAATAAATTAGCTCTATTCATTTACATTGATCGTTTTAGCATTTTTTCATTGTACAAATTGATCTAATTTTTTATATGTATATAATATAAATATTCTCATAGCAAATGTATCATCAATTTGCAGTGCAACAATTACTTATTCCCATTTTGCTCAAGATAGTTCCACGTTCTGTTAATTAAATTATCTCATATAAATCAATAGTCATCAACACGTCATATGTTTGTACAATATGCGTTCCTAAATCATTGATCAGATTGTGATTAAACTTTGCTAGTGTTCTGAGGATGCCGAAAAGAGTTCTGACATAAAAATCAAACATCTAATTGATTAAATTTTGATGAAACTTTAATAGCGTCTACTGAAGAAGCCCGCGAGGGCTTTTGACCCAAGATTGGACTTTATCACATAAATTTTTCCTTCCAACATGTAATGGTGCAAATTGAATAAATTATTTAAATATCTCTCGTGGTGCAATTTATACCCACCCCTTATTAGTTTTCATTAAATGATATGACCAACCGACCACTAGGATTTTTTTTATTAACCTGACACGGGAGTAGTATACTATATAATCGCGACAACTATTGCTGTAATTCAATAACAAATACATTGCCATATTGCCCACAAGTTATTTCATTGGGTACTTCAAATCAGTCGGCTGCGACTTTTCTTTGTATTATTGGGCAATATTATACGGAACATTCAGCTGCACAATTTCAAAACTTAGCAAATGTCATGGTTTTAAAATAATTTTTGCGTCTTATTGTCTTGTCAGGCTTTTTTTGATGTATTGTATTTTCCAAAAATATCATATCTAAGTGAAATTGAAGTATTATTCTCAATCAGTTTAATAACAATTTTGAAAGGTATGTGGTTGTTTCGTGGCATTTTTGTGAGGTTGCACAATTTCTTCGGAAGCACTTGCTAGGTTTTAAATTAGGGGAGCGGTATTGACTTAGATTCTTTGTAATTGTAGTGAAATGAACAATAAAGAAAAGTATTGGAGGTTTATATATTTTTACGGGCAATTTGATAAATCCGGTCACTATAAATACTGACCATTCTGTATACATAATAATCGTATCCGTAACAAGTGGGCAATATAATGAAACACAGATGAAGTGTAGTTTTTGTGGTACATATATGAAATCTTATTAATTTTTAAGTACAAGGAGCTACAACTACCCAGGGTTTTTATATTATACACCTCCTAAATCAAGAAAGTAAATTAAAAGTATTGGCCTGGCTAAATAGAACACCTTAGGATTACGCCTGGCAAATTCGTGCAGGAACGGAAAAATAAGTTAATTTCTTGTCGCAAGCGGCGACAAAACAACCCACAGCCAGGTAGCAGGATATTTACTCGTCTGGATGGCTAACACCCCTGGTCTAGAGTGCCGCCATAACAAAATGTGTTCGAGCATTAGTGTCTAGCAGCACACTGATAGCATATTTGTTCTTACATATATACATAGATAGGCGATGGTAACCTCTTTCTATCAAATGGGTCGTCTGCCTGTTTGCTAAAGTCATCCAATATAAATATAAAAAACATACACCTGATTAATTATTTATTTCAATTATCTTATTTTCTAACAATTCTTGTTTATAATATTTGGTAGTGAATAAAATAAAAGATGACATATGTTAAAACAGTAGTAGATTAAGAAGCAGTATGTTTCGTCAAAATAGTGCATGAAAAGTGAATACTCGCGTAGTAGTTTGTTGTTGTGCCTGTTTGCTACAACTCTGTTAATTCTTTGAAAATTAATTATATAATAGAGCTTAGTTTCAATAAATCTTTAAAATTGAAACGTGGAAGAAGACTAAAAATGACAGTTACATAGTAAAAAACATAATCAAAAGAACTTCTAAATCCTACATGAAACTGCTCAGGCTATTTTTCTCTTATTATTTGAAGTGTTTGTTAAAACACGCTTTCTTAGACCAAGACAGTTAAAAATTTAGTTATAATTACTTCTATATAAAATATTTTAAATAAAAACCATCAAAGATCAAGAGAAGAACGTTTTGTTGCTCCATGGTCATATAAAGCTAAGGTTGTTTACTCGGTAATACGTTTCTAGAAAGGAATTATTTCATAATGTTAAAAAAATATTTTTAAATTCATAATAATATTCTTTAAGCTATGCATTCATCAAAAACATTGTACTAGAATCTTCTGCATATTTCTGAAACTTAAACTGTACTATCGTCTATAAAGTATCCGAAACAATTTCTCTAAGTCTCTACCATGATGTTTCTGAAAGTACGTATCCGAAACATAATTTCTCAGTGAATATATGAACTAACACAGCTACATTTTAGTGTTAATATCGCTGAACAATATTTGAGTTGTTGTTTTGAGGTTATTATAATATCATTTTGACATTCTCGTAATAATTTCTACGATGATAGATATTGTAACCCCACTGTATTGCTCAATCATGCACTATTTTAAAGAGTATATATAGACAAGTCATAGCGATCAATGTTTGTTTGGTGCTTCAGTGATAAGACTCGTTCCAGTGAACTTGCAAGCTTCTTCAGAGAATCAGTGTGTACGAGTTTGCTAGTGTCAATTTCTTTTGAGTGTTCCTTTAGGTATGCATCTACTGCGGCCTTCCCGTCACCTTCTAACTTCTTTGATCTTGAGAGAATCCAAATAATGTCTGTAAAACAAAAAGTGTTATTAAGTACAAAAATTTGCCAAGTGCGTGCTGAAAAATTAATTTATATATTTTATAAGACTTGTTTAACTTGATACAACCAAACCATAGCAGCAGAGCGGCACCGATATACTAACTACATAGTGAAAAAATCAGAAAATATCAAAGTAGAGCTCAAAACACACTAAAATTCTTTTTGCTTAGTATTCGATTGGTTTAGCTATACACGCGCTTTAACCCTTTTTGAGAGCAAAATTTTAATATTACTTTTTCGACAAGCTGCCATCAAAATTACCCCGCTGTCAAATTTCTGCCTAGTTCAACAAAAATGCAAATAATTCAAAACTGTTCAACGAATTGACTTCAGTTAAAAAGTAATCGATTCGGTGATAATCTATGCTTATACTGGATAGAAATTCAAATAGACTATACCTGCGTGTACCTGCGTGTACCTGCGTTTCAAAGTCTTATAAGAAAAACACACAAGGACAAAACCCACACATGTTCACTTAGAGTATCATTAAAAAATGTACAAACAAGTTTGAAATAATATATCCTCTAAGGTATGGAAAAGTAGTAACCAATACTAAATAAGTCGTTTATTACTGTAATTTAATTCACACATTAAAAATGACTTTATTTCAAACCACCGCAGGGAGAGGAAATTTTCCATGTCAAAATCGGGCTTGTTCAGTTGTTAAACATAACGTTTACTATAGTATATCAAAACCATGAGAATTATATCGTCCATTTTATTCTAATACAAATTCTATGTAGTTAGAGGGAAAAAGCATCAGTTTCAATGTTCGTTTAAATTATCTGTATTTGTCCACTAATTTGTGGTACTTGCCTCTAAGCCGAGTTGACATTCGGACAACAATGTGTGGTTGTTTCGTCTTGGGGGGAAGCACGCGCGTACACGGGCTCATTCCAGCGTGTCCGCTCAAACCATATATATGTAGTGTATGATTATCTATGCTCGGGCAGGTGCGCGTTGGTGACGTGTATCAGTTGCAATAATGGCGCTTATACGCTTATTCACTCAACAATTGGGATTGTTCACTTTTTTTCAATCTAGCTATTTGAAAAACCATTTCGAGGAATAGTGTCCCTAATCATTTCTGTCTAGTTAAAATTCCAAAAAACGTACGATCTTCTTGTATTTTGTAAGAAATGCGTTTGACCTTTATTTGACCTTACTAAATCCAATCAGATGGGCCGTCTGCCTGTTTGCCTGCTTGAGGTGTAAAAAAAATTTAGCTGTACATTATTTGATTTAAGTTCTGTAACATAGATTTTCCCTAAAGACCACTTTCAAAAATTTAACGATAATTGTAGAAAATAATAATGGTTGAACACGAAAAATTATAAGCCTAGCCACAAAAAACACTAAAATGATCACGATACGTAATGAGTAATGACAATGACATTTAAATAGTAGCACAGATTACTATGATTATATATAGATAAAACTTACTTTTATTATTTTTATTTTATAGGCAAAGAAATCAATGTAAACTTGTCCCTTATGAAGTCATCGGAGAAATAATTTTAAAATCGAATTATAAAAAAACTAACGCTTAAATATAAAAATATTCAAATACCCTATTTTACGTAATAAAAATATAAAATCAGAGGGTAATTTTTTGTGAACAATCCCCATTCACGTCGACCCTCATGAAAGTTGCGCGACGCCTATACGTGCTTCCAAAAACAAGCTTAAACGCTCACATAATAAAACGTTAGTCTGAAATGGCCTTAAATTCTTTTTTTAAAGGTTCTCTAGTCAAATAATCATTGTACGTTAACTGACACGCACTTGGTCACTTTTTATATTACAGTTGTCGATTCGATAAATAGATTATTAGATATAGCACAGATAAGCATATTTTACACAAGTTTTAACATCCGGGTAGTTAGGTACGTATAGATACTCAAAACCAAAATTCCAATTACTTTATCATAGCTTAGGAACGACGGGCTTAGTGTTATCAGTTACTCCTATTGCTAATTATTTTGAGGCGAATATTTGAGAAATGAATCAGACGTTGAACGATTAAGGGAGCGGATAGTCAAATCAATTTGGAAACTTTAAGGTGACAGAACGTCGTAGCCTCATAGATTTTACATGAGCATACCTCCCTATGACGTAATAAATAGGTAAAAGGTATCTAAGAAGCATTACAAATAAATAGATAACATAAGTAAGTTTTAAACTACAATCAGCCACACTACCATATAACCCCGAATTCAGATACCTTGTTTCACAGCTGCATAGTAATTGCGATATAGAGAGGGATGTAAGGGGAATGTAGCATGGCTAAAGTGGAGACAGGTAACCGGTGTGCCTTGCGACAAACTAATGCCACTGAAGCTAGAAGTTCAAATATATATAAATCTGTCCATAACCGACCCAGTCATGCCTTTAACCGGGCCTCCCGGAATGGTTTGGCCCACCCACCTAAAGGTGGATAAAACCACAAACGTCTCCACTCAGCTGAGATGAGAATGTTGAGATTGACGTGTGGTGTTACAACAATGGATAAGGTGAGAAATGGGTACATAAAGGGATCTTTGAAAGTTGCACCCGTGACTGAAAAATTGAAAGGAGGGAGATTAAGTTGGTATGGGCATATAATGGTGGGATAAAAGTCACGTGACAAAAAGTATGTTAAACTACAAGATGGATGGGTACAGATGTAAAGATAGACCAAAAAAATGATGGATGGATTGCGTGAAAGATGATATGATGTTGTGGTGTGACAGAAGATGTATGTCAGAATAGATTAATGTGGAAGGAAAGGACACTGTGCCGACCCCAATTAATTGAGATATGGTCAAAGAAAAGTGAGAGTAAGAGAAACAAGTATAAATCAAATTAGCAATAAAAATAGGTAAGACAACAAAAAAGTATAAAATGATTATAATGTAGTACCTATAAGATAAAATAAATAGAAAATAAGTATTTTTTTACATAGTAGATAAAATATTTCTAATAGATATAAGTTACTATAAGAAAAGACAAACACAATAAGAAAACAACACCCTGACATATTGTGACTATCAGGTGAAGGATATTAAATAAAAATAAATAAAAAATAGATGCAAGTAAACAAAATAGCTGATTAATTATGGCTTGATATTTTTTTAATATGAAAAAACCAACTCAATCTAAAACGCAAAATAAATATTTTTTACCAGATCTGAAGTCGGTGTATTTTACAACGTTGTTGTTGTTTTTTATGTTTTTCTTGGCCCCAACACTTGAAATATATTAAATATTTATTTTTTGCTATTTAGCTCGAAGACGATATTGTTTTCGTTAAATAATATATTATTTTTAGTTAATTGAATAGCTTTTGGAATAATATATTAAGCGCCGGTAAGAATTGTACTACTGGTACAAGTATACAAGCTTTGTCTTTCAAAGAGTGTAGGTGATCAGCGCTCTTCAACAAGGGTTGATCTCGATTTCCCTGGACTTCACTCATCAGACTCTCACTTGGTGAAAATAGGACTAGATGAGGATATATTCTTTCGAATAAAGAAAAAAAGGAAGTTTTGTGAAAGATAATGCATTAATATTTGATAAATATTCTGATAGTGTTACTTCTAGAATAAAATTAAGAGATGCCACTAAACTTGTAACACATATTATCCCTTATAATATAGCATATTATTACATGCAAATTGCTAATGCGCTGGAACCATGTCAAATTAATAATCACGTGACGTCATCAGGAACTCGATATGTACGCGTACTCGCCGGCGAGTGATACTTACGGTACTGAGTTCGGCTACGGTTACGTCAACAAAATGGCGGGGGATACGGGGATAAAAACTGCAACACTACGTTAAGGCAAAAAACTGCCAAGTAATGATTATAAAAGTCTTTGATCCGATACAATATGTATAAGAGAATTACCTAAAAGAAAATTTCATAAAAAAAAAACTCATTTAAAATTTTTATGACATTAATTATATTATATTTATAAACTATTCGAAATTCTATTTGAAATGTAAATAAATGTATACATGTTTATATATATACATATATTACTTATGTAAATTCTAAAATATGTAATCATAAATATTGTTCATAAGTATATAAATAATATAAGTAGTATATGAATAATAATGATTTTACTCGCAAACTCACAAGAAAAAATGTTCCTAAGTCCCCAGAATACGTAATTCTCGTTCTGTAGACACTGTACATTTTCAATTTTTGAACTACCTCCAATTTTTGTTGTAATTTTTATTTGTAACATGGAATATTTAATTTGTTAAATAAGTTTAGTTATTACGTCACTGGAAGCAACTAACACCTAGGATACAGGCTTGGCCTAGTCTAGGTGTTAGTATCCAGTCTTAATTTTAAGGCAAATTTTGTTTAATTTTTGGTGTCAATAAAAAATATTTTATTATTTTTATTTATTATTACTTAAATTTATATATTAACTTGAATATTTATATTTTTGCCTCTGACATCTGATTTGTTTTAGTTTGTTGTCATTTTTTATTTTTGTATGTAATATATAATTAATCAAAATTAAATTGTATTTAGAATTGTTATAATTTTTTAGATTGACGTGTATCCAAATATTTGTACTACCCGTGCGCAGAAGTTTTGACGATAGACTCACGTCAGGATGTCAAGCGTCGATGGGCAGTAGGGTTGACAAAAAAGGTAACAATAATAGTGGTTGCAATACAATAATAGTTAGTAATCATCGGCAAACATTCTGCGCAAGCTTTTTATGACTGTTTATGTGTAGGTCAAATAGAGTGAGACCTTTTTTGCCATCTTTTGTACAGTTAATACTTGTATTTCTACAAATAAAGTTCATTCATTCATTCAAGATGGCGGTCCAGGCTTTTCACTATTAGTCCGTTAGCTGACACCACTATCGATACTATAATTCTAGAGTCCAAATTTCTCACGGTGGTAACCTCGAGAGCAATATATACTACAAAATACTTTTTTCTTTCTTGGCATTCACGAGGTTAGCATCATGAGGAATCACGGTATTCCGAATTACAGTACATATCACAGGCCTATCAACTATCGTAATAGCAGGCTTATTATTATCATTATACAATGAGCCATACGGCTGCAAAATAAAATGATATTAAGATTTGTATATAAGTATATATATATATATATATATATATATATATATATATATATATATATATATATATAAGTCGCGGAAGGCCACGACACACCTTCCATGATCAAATTCATCGTGTATTAGTAGAAGGTGAAGAATAGACGAGCATGCATGACAAGAGCTATGAATGTCAAAGAAGCAAGTGAGGTGTGTAATAATAAGCCTGTATGGCACTCTGTTGTTCGTGCCTACCCCGCAAGGGACCTGGCGTGAAGTTATGTATGTATGTATGTAAGATTTGTATAAATCGATTTGACTTAGCTGATTTTTTAGGTTCCTGTCTCAAATCACCTTATCAGAAAAAGTGAGGTCATGTTTACTTAAAGCCAGTCAATTTACATTAGGTATCTATACGAGCCTAAATGTTGCGTAACGTATATACGTTACGCAACATTTAGGCTTTTCATATATATGAAAGAACAAAACACATTAATCGAAAGATATTCTTTTATCACAGGTTATCGCTATAAGTCCAACGTGTTAAAAAACGTGAATTTCAATCGAAAATACATTTTGCTTAAAAACAAGAACATTTTTATTTCAATATTCAATTTTGAATCGATAAGTCATCGTGACATTGATTGAGTTTAAAAAATCCTTTATTTTTTACGGAGTTAAGCATGATCAGATTTTTAGAAGCATGCTTTACATACTCATTGTACTACACTAATTTAAAGAACCGATGCAGAATAAGAGAGTGGCCTAGCTAATACATATCAGCTCCCTATATGTCAATATTTTTCCACAATGAACATCCTGATTGAACCTCGCTTTAGAGAAATGATCTCAAAATGTATGTGGCCTTTTAGGCAATGGTACTTCCAAGGTACCAACGGAATGACATTGCTACCTTGAAAGATGGAATGCCCCTTAGTATGGGACGCAATGTGTGTCGATACGTTAAAGGCTTCTCATCTTCTAAATACAGCCGTCGATGCCGGAGGATCTGCCACACTTCAAGAAACCCTAAAACGCCTCACGCATCCATCGGTGACAGATACATATTTGTCGCTTTCGAGTTTGAGACTTTGAGGCCATGGGGACGTGAGGCTATCAACTTTATATAAACCTTTCGCGGAATTGAAAGAAGTCTCGCGTAACCAAAGGGCTGACCAATATTTAGGGCAAAGGATTAACGTTGACTTACAACGTGGGAATGCGGCCAGCATTTTGGGAATACTCCCCACCGACAGCGATCTGACTAATGAGATTCTACATTTGGTATCATATATGGTCTATCTACAATAATGCAGTGCTAAAAAGGTCAGATAAGGTAAAAGGCATTAAATAAACGTGCGTGTATGAAGGGTTAATGAAAGTATATGAACGTCAGGTGTTAGTCGGAATCGTCTCATCTGGAGATCTATCGTCTCTGCCTATCTCCGTGGATAAAATGTATGTATGTAGAATGTGACCGTATACTCGCGTGATGTCGCGGCTCTCGTCGGAAATGGGAGTACCAAGTTACTGAGCACGTTCATCCGCCACGGAACGGAGGAAGAATACCATTTCCTGCGGCTGGGGGGGGGGGGCTGTTGTAAGAGGCGATAAGACAAACCCGCAGCATGGTGGTAGGGTATTTGCCCGTCTGGATAGCTATCACCCCTAATCTAGAGTATGACGCCATAACAACCTTGAGTTAATGTTCCGACATTAGTCGACAGGTTCCACTCTCCCTTTAGAGACTAGCAGTGCATTTATGGCAACTTTGGTATTGCAAATATCCATAGGCGATGATAACCGCTTTCCATCAGGTGGGCCGTCTGCCTGTGTGCTGAACTCATGCAAAGATAATCGAGACTTGTTCTACTTAGCCAATCAATCGCTGCTTTAAACTTGATTTACATTTTCAGTATTTAAATAATTAGTTAAACAAAAGTGACACGTAAGTCCCTTATCATTGTTTAAAAGAAAATTTCCAGCTACGTAATAAGTGGTCGATTAATGGCTGCTTCCTATATTTTACCAACCGTTAATTTGCCTTAACATAGGTTAAAATTTGATATATATCATAAGACTAATTTCAAAATTCAACTGATGGTAAGGCTAATGAATGAATACATATAGGAACCGCCGCGGCCATAAATAAATGTCTGTCCATTGAACTATTTCAAATCCAAATCAAGCTTTACATCAAGTAGGATTATTTGTTTATACTATTTACCTTCATGTGACTTCTTCTTGTCGTCATATTTGCAGGTATAAGCGATGGCATAGTTCGTATAATCTGTTCCAACAACTGATAGTGGGGATTCCCGGACGAGGTCTAAAAGAAAGATATAAAAGTATTTACTTAGGAATAGGTAATACAAAACAGTAAACAAACACAGTCGTATTGACAGAATTCGTGATGGCGTAATGGCTAGCGCACGCGTCCCAAAGCGTTCTGACCTAATATGCATATTGTTACAACTACCCCGTGCTCACAACGGTGAATGCAAAACGTCGTAATGCACCCTGCACCTCAAGATAACTGATGTATCAAACCTGCCAAGCCGCATTGGACAAGTGTGACATTTATGGGCCGCTATTATACAGCGTGTTTCAGACCGTATGATAATAAATCAGACCACGTTTTCTTCATGACGTACTCTGCCAAGTACAAAACGAATCAAGGTACTTGTTTGGTTTAGCACAGACTCATTTTTCACTTCATAATTTTACAACAACATTTATCAGTTATTGTGTCTAAATCGTAGTTAGTGACCAATGTATCATGTTGCCAGCTCGTCTCTTCATCATTATGCGGAAGTTGTATCTTCTTCGCTCAACAATTTCAACATTCATTCTTTTATTCCTTTTATCGTTAAATTAATTTAAAATTTTTTTCGGAATTGTTTTTTTAATTTGATATTACGGTTGATTTAATAATACCAAAAAAATTGCATGGAGTACGACCGCTAAATATACCTCTAATACACAGTATATATATACAGCGCGTTTCATTATATACAATATACATATTTAAAAGCAAGCTTTGCTACATTGACGTAAGTTAGCGTGGTTTTTTCCACCTTTGATATCTGTTATCAGTGAAACTGCCCCGCTTTCAGCTTAGCGAGTATCCATTCCTTTCCAAGTTTATATCAAACTACTAACCTAACCTAAAAATTTCATCGTCCCTAAAATCACGTAAGTCTGGGGTGACTGGGATCTCAGTCTACTTCAATACTTGTGTCTTGTTGAATTCACTACCATTACAAAGAAGCTAAGTAAATATAGTGTAGAGTTGAAGACAACGGAACAGCAAAATAAAGAAAAATCGCAGCAAACGTGATTTGTTTCATTTTAATATTTTCAATAAAAATTATTTCAAGTTTCAAGACAGCTCCAGCAATGCCCTACTACGTCGATTGTATACGATACTACTAAACGGGCCGCTTTCATCTTGTCTGTAAACCTCGTTTAACTATTATAAATAAGAGGATAGTCTAAAAACTATGGGGAAATAATTAGATGTTATGATAATCGCAGTGATTAAAAGAACAAATGCTCAGATTAAAATTATAACATGGCCATTTTAAAATGTTGTTAAGAGGAATGATATCATTAGATTAAATCTACTTGAACATTCAATTAACTGTACTGATTAAACAATAAATAAAATATATTGACGTATGTTACTTGTTTAAAGTCGTGGCAGCGCACGTGTCCCAAACTAAATTTAAATTCAAATATTCAAAAAAGCTAAAGATGTATATCCACGCTCTACTAGAAATAGGGATAGATTAGTTTTTGATTTGTCCTAAGAACAACCTTATTTATGAAAAATCGTTACGCGATGTGCATAAGAATATTTAATAAATTACCTCTATCGATTAAAGAACTGCTGTTACGTTCTTTTTTAAATGCTGTAAGATTGTTACTATTGAACGTCTTTGACCGACATGGTACCTGATGTCAGATGGAAATGCAGTGTAAGATGGAACACGTTTACCTAGAAGGTACATGTTCCCGCGTAACTTAAAGACACCTAAATTGAACTTTTCAGGAAGAACAGACGACGGTAAAGAGTGTCATTCCTCAGCGATGCGTATTATAAAAGTACAAGCATAGAACCTCTTCCGCTTGGTAGGTATTTCTATCATACATCGATGAAGTAAGCTCGTACGTTAGTTATCCAGTGGTAAAAAGTTTATAAAGATAACTTGTAATGGAGAAGACTTACTCACTTAGCGTATGAAATATGTTTAGCTCAAGACTAGCCGTTTCGATCCGGCCTTAGAGCTGTACTAAGGCCTCGAGGTCAACAGCACATTAGCCGGACCTCTGGTATTGCTAATATCCATAGGCGACGGTAACTGCTTTTCATCACAGCCTTCAGCCTGTCTGCTGTGCTTCAACAAAATAAAATATAAAATGATGATACCAGCATAGCGTTACTACACCAAAAAGATACTAAAAACTAGAAATATTTCATGCATACCTCCAAACTTAAAAGTTACGATCAATTTGGCGCTGTCCTTAGCATCATCAGCGAACCTGGCCGTGCCCTCAATGAAGGACTGGACTCCATCCACAACATGCGTGTTCTTCACCTTCACCACATCGCCGTCTAAAGTGTACTCTGCCGACCCACATTTTCCGTTCTTCTCGGCTTCAGTTGGAAACTTAGATACTTCATACCAGACTCCTTGGTACTGGAATAAAATATAAAAATCAATATATAAAGTACTCTGTGATAGAAATGTACACAATATTTAAAAAATGTGGGTATCTGCAGTTCACACGCAGTAGAAGTCAAACAATGTGTCTGATAAGGGGTGGGAGGGATTTTACATTTCGTGACGTCACATTTCATATATTATAACATTAAAATATATACAAAATATCAACCAGACAATACCGGCTGGGTATTGAAAGATGATCATACCGATCATACCATCGACTGGAGGAGTAGTGACGAAAAAATTTAAATATCGACGACAATGATGAAATTTATAGAAACGTTCAAATTTTTTTTACATGTATACTTTATTTGTATTTTATTATATTAAAATAACATTTTTTACTTTATATAACATGGATATGAACGTAATAAAATATTTTTAGGTTAGCAACTGTACTAAGTGTCCGGCAATGGATGACGAGGTTTCTAAAGTTATCCCGAACAAAATGTAAAAAAATTGACTTTTACACTTTATAGAAAATTAAGGTAGTATTTTATACACCTTTACTACCTGTTACCTACCCAATAATCCACTACCCAAACTCTAAAATTGCTGGTTGTTCTTACCTGTATAGGGGAAATCCACAGAAAAACTTTGAACTTCTATAAGATGACTAAGGTCTGGCCCTCGTGGGATTTTAAATTATTCAATTATACATAAAAAATAAATTAAGTCAATAAAAGAATCTTTATACACACTACCATATATTTGTCACACACGCATATATACTCTTGTTTATTGTTAAAGTCAAATTAACAATGTGGCCTTGGTCAAATCGGTGACTATAGAAATATAAGTCATTACATTAGTTATTATGGTCAAACTTCGAGCACGGGTGACCACTAGTATAAATAAAAAAGGTGTCAACAATCATAAAATTAAATTATGTAATCTTTATACGTGCGAAAATTTATAAATTTTGATTTGCTTTAAAAAATTAACAGTACGTAAATTGGTAATATAGACAAAGGATACGTAAGTTTATTATACAGATATACAAAATCTACAAGTATACTATAATGACTGTTTTCATTGGGGTAGGTAGATAAATTGTAATAATAATAATTAAAAAAAAGATCTCTACTTGCTACGGTTTCGGGTTACACCGTTCGCTTCATTTACGTTATTATATAAGCACAAAAAAGGATCTCAAGGGTTTAACTACCTTTGGCACTCCCTCTCAAGATGATTTGGTTTTTCTTGTTATTTACTATTACTTGCCGGCTCAGCTAAGAAACCAAACAATGTAGGCACTCTAAGCCTTATTTCCTATATTTTTACTGCGTTACTCCAGCAAACAAGCAGACGGCCCAACTGATAGAATATGATTACCATCACCTATGGGCATTTGTAACACTATAGATGCTACCGCTCTCTAAATGGATACTTGAACCTGGTCATTAATGCCGGAATATAACTCAAGATTATTATGGCGGCATGTTCTAGACTAGGGGTGACAACAATTCAGAGGGGACAATACCCTACCACCCGACTGGATTGTTTTGTCGTCTCTACAACAGGCCACCCGGCCGCAGGAAATTGTATTCTTTCCCCGTTCCTGCACGGATAATTCAATAGGATTAATTTCCTGTGGTCGTAGAAATAAACGTTTTGTTGACAAAAACGGTTTTTATTGAACGACCTTCACGCTTCATTAGATGGTCTGATGATTCATTCAACAATTGTTGTTTGCTTAGTCAGTATTTTTTGTAACTAGCGATACAACGCTAAGTCTAGCACTCCCCAAACATGATAACACTTATCTTTAGAATAGTTGCAAAAAGTTGCACGATAAGTATATTTATTAAATTAACGTAATGTTTTATCTATAAGCAACTTGTTCCAGCTATTGAGTAGTATAACTGTTCTAGTCCCGATACACCCACTTGCCAGAATTTCATTTACCATAATTTCATCTGCTATACTGGTTAACAGACATCATATTTTTCTCATAATTTTATCTATACAATACAATACTCTTTATTTTACACCAACATTACATGGAAAAAACTAATACAAATACACAAAAAAACTTAGTAAAATGTAGTACAATGGGCGGCCTTATTGCTAAAAGCAATCTCTTCCAGGCAACCTCTATTATACTCATTGTTTACTATATTAGTCACGTGCCAGAAACTTTGTTTCCCATAAAGTCAATTTAAATAACATCATTTGGTATAGTCATTATATGGCGTAATTATCATAATATGTCATAGCATAATTTGCCATCGAAATTGCTTCTAGAAAAAATCATAAAATCAGTTTAAACTAAACGATGAATAGGTTTAGGATTGTTTAGGTTAGAACTAGAAAAACAACGCACGAGCCGAGCGAACGAAGCGAGCGTGCCGCAGCAGCAGCCGGCGAAGTGCTAGAAAGCCAATCGCTTTTTAGGACAAAGGCGTTCGGTTAATTTTCTACGGTGAAATAAATTTAGTATGACGTTGAAATATTCTGTTAAATAATATTAGCAATTAATAAAATGGATAACAATACGTTTGGCACTCGTGTCATTATGGACTTTAATGTACGGGCAAACAAGATTATGTCACATAATTTTTATGGTAAACAAATCGGGCAAATGAAATTCGGGCATTATGGCATATGAAAATTATTGCTTATATTTTTCTGGCAAACAATAAATAACCGGTCTAGTCGTGTTTCTTTTTAAAGTTAATAATTGATTTTGTTATGTACCCTCCTATTTCTAAACGATACGATCGCCCATTTCCTTAATAGTATAATGTTATATTTTTACTTATTCTCGGATTACCCCCCTGTTTTATATAGAGTAGGTAGTTCTCTATAATTTAACATCATTTTGTATAGGAATGTTTGCCTTTGTAATGTCATTGTAGTGATTGTGCACAGATTATAATTCAAAATCTCTGAATTGTATACAGACGGTACTCACTACATTTTGTTTTCATGTTAACAGACGCGATAGATTTGTTATCTGTACATGTAAAACTTTAAGTACATCTTTTTATTTAATATCTTGTATAAAATATTATCTGTAATTTCTAAACAGTAATGTATTAAATAATTTTCATGTATAACACTTAAATTAAAATAGTTTTCTCAATGACTTCAATCCAAAATCGGTTGTGCCAATTGCTAAGTTTCATGAACTGTTAAAATGCTGGAGGGATGGCGACTTGTTCTAAAAATACTTGTCGAGTTTTCGAAGTTAGTATAAAATATACGTTAAAACCGTAAGGTTCCCTGATTATAAAGTATTCTGGCCAGTTGCTGTTCTTTTACTACCATAAACCCATTCTGAGTTGTTGCAAGCGTTGCAACCTGTTCACTGAATTCTCTTTCAGCTCCATTTCACACAGATTCGGCGAGGGGCCATGAACACGTTGACTACATCAATGCATGAACACGATCTCTTTATCCAGAAGCAACGGCAGAGACGTGAGCAGTACATCTATATTCACCGACACCGCGGCCAGGGTGGAAATGCCGAATGGGGAAACTGTGGTGGGATACCACCCACCGTTGGTGGGTTAGCACCTATCCACTGGCCCACTGCCAAAAAAGTACTATTACCACCCAAGTCGGGTATATTCATGAAAACTTCTCAGTATCCTTAGACATATTTGCCTAAGATGTGCATCTAATCAATGATCTAATGTGCATTTTGTTGCACCGTGTGTTGACGGTGAAAGAAAACATCGTAATGTAAACTGCACACCGAGATAACCGATGTGTCAATCCGTTAAGCCGCCTTAGACAAGCGTGGAGGTTATGCTGTCCGTAAATGTGCTGGATATACTGTTTATTCCCCTATTTTTTTTTTAAATAGAGTTCTTGACCGGAACTGAAAGGAGATGTTGTGCTGTGCAGTTTTATTTTCTAAAAATGTATAAAATTATTCTAAAATGAACAGTAGTTGTATGATATTGATAGTTTTAGCATAATTATGAATTTTGTGAGAAATGTGAACTGTATAGTCAGTCAAATGTGGGCTTTCGATTTGTCACAAAAAATCCGTTGAATGGCGTCAGTTGATAACATACAGTTCGGCTAAGCTATACATGGGCTTAGAAAATCAAGAAACTATATTGTAATCTAAGATCTGGCTTAAAGGCCTAGCTCCCACATCATAAACTTATATAAATTAATAATAATATTGAATAAAAACCGACTTAAACTATAAAGCAAAAAATACTTTGTTTGTTTTTAATATTTGAAGTCGGTGCATTTTGAATGTTGTTGATATGTTTTTTCGTTTTACTTGGCACCGACCTCACTTTTACTTTGAAGAGATTTTTATTTTATTATAAAGTATTTTCTTCTTTTTCTTACTTGAATAGCTTCAGAAATAATATTTTAAAGCCCGGTAAAAAATGTACTAGTAGTAAGTAAGTATACAACACATGTATACAACATACAAGTTTTGCCTTACAAAGACTGTAGGCGATGAGCGCTCTTCAATAAGGTTGCTCTGGATTTCCCTGAAATCCACTCGTCAGATCCTAAATTGGTGGAAATGGAACCAACTGAGGAGTATATTCTTTCGAATAACAAAAAAGAATGAAAATCCGTCGACAATTGACAGGTAAATCACCTAACATAGAAAACAAGTCAACCAAATGGATAACTTATTCCTTTTGGAAGGCGGTTTAAAATTATAAAGCTCGAGCTAAATAGACGTTTATAGACTGATATATAGAGGTATATGTATTTTGATAAGTATGTGTAATGTGTATGATAAATATACATACTTATAAAAAAGTGAGTTATATTAAGCAAAAATGATATTAATACTCACAGCTGTAGCGTTGAATGCTTTAATAGGCTGCATACTATCAGGACATCCACCTTCATGGATAACATTAGCTGACGTCACCGCCACGATAGCAAAGAACAGAACCCTTGCATTTTAACAGTAAATTAAGTCGTTTGCCTGATCTGGACGGGAGTCAGTGCAGTACTGATTGATGGAAAACTCAACGAATGCTTTTATACTCTTTACAGAGGTCACGGACGGTATTGAATCACAGGATTATTTAATTGGACTATTACGGCCGCTGGATGCGAAACTTGACGAGGATTCTAGATCGCAGTTCCAGAAAACAAATATACTTGGTGATGCACGAATTTGTTCTAACAAGTTATAGCATATACTTATATATATTATATTATCTGAGTCCAAACAGATTGTACAGCATCTACATTATCTTACGCTTATCAGTTTACTAACTGTTATCCGCGATTTGTCTGCATTTATTTTTCTATAAAGACCACAGCATAATTTTAATGTCCTACTATACCTTCTTTAAGGATGATTTTGCAAACTTGCTGAAATACATTTTGGAGATCTGAAGCCATTTAGTTAAAAAGAAATTCTCTCGAAAACTACCCAATCTACATATGTAGATGAAATTTGACACAAAGATCAAGTCTGTCTGATGACTATAAGTTATGTAGTGGAAATATGAAGAAATAAACTGCGGTTTTATTGGGTATTGTTAATTAGCTACGAAATCCTCTGTTGTACACGAACTGACATGTATCTATCCAATTTATTCATAGAATAGAAAATATAATAGAAAACGCTTAATTGTTCACCGCATTTACATTAAATCAGCAAATTACAATAGCCACATTAAAAAGTAAAGGCAGGAACAATAGTCGGTCTTATCGCTTTAGAACGATCTCTTTCAGACAACCCTGGCTATGGATTTTAAAAACGGAGTCACAACAAGAAAATGACGGTGGTGTGCACATTAAATACATCCTTATAGAAATAGTACATATAAATATTGCACAATACATATACCTAAAAATAAGAAACAACAACACAGATTAATATTACATATATATTAATGTATCCATACTATATATACGATATTAATAATAGTAGTAACTCGCAGGGGGGCTTTGTTGCGATGCCTTAGGTGAGTAGCGACATCTCGGACCTGAGCAAGGGCTGAGCAAGCCTCCGTGCTTGCCATCCCTTGAATCCCAGTAATTCAACATGCATAAAACATATTATTACTGGTGACGAGAAGTGGGTTTACGAGTTTCACATGCAAACTAGTCAACGAGCTTCACCAGATATGGCACCAGCCTACGTCTTTCTTTTTCCTAAACTCAAATTACCACTTCGTGGCACCCGTTTTCATTCGGTAGAAGACATAAAAGAGAATTCGCGATGAGAATTAAACTCAATTCTGAAAAAGGCTTTTAAAAAGTAAGAGTTTCTAAAGGAGCATACTTTGAAGATAACGAAATAAATTTGAATGAATAAACAACATTTTATGTATTACTAGCTGTCCCGGCAGACGTCGTCCTGCCCTAAAAAATAGGGATTGATCGTAGAGGGTTCAATTTAGGGTTGTATGTATTTTTCTATGTTGTATCATAAATAAATAGAAATTAAAAATTTGTCTAAAAAATAAAAAAAAATATTTAGGGGTGGACTACCCCTAACATTTAGGGGGATGAAAAATAGATTTTGGCCGATTCTCATAGATACCGAATAAGCACAAAAAATTTCATCAAAATCGGTCAAGCCGTTTCGGAGGAGTATGGCAACGAAAATTTTATATATTAGATTGACCTTTTCCCGGTAATTTTTTGAGTATAGTGACTTTTTAGCTCTTCCCTCAGTGTTATTATCAAATAGACTTTGAAATATGGACAACTCATAATTCCTCACATGATAGATAAGAAAAATATTATGGTTGGCATTAGTGGCCAGGTTCCAGTTTCCACTAGGAGAGCAGAGCAGCAGCGCATTTGTTGCATCTTTGGGCTACGTTTCATTAGGGACTCACAATGGCCACGGTCACGACCGCGATTTATCCCGTTCCACTTGCTTGCCGGCGTTACAATCGTTAACCCAAGTGGAACTGCTACTCGACCCACCTGTTGACATTTATTTTATTTATAATCAAAAAGTATCCAACAGTATATCCATAATTTCAGGCCTAACAATACAAAACAATAAATCTAAACCAAAACTGGATACTATAATCTAGAAAAAGGAACAGAAAGAAATAGTGTATTACACTACACTAAAATAACCCAATGTATCTAATACTGTGAAACTGAAAGAAGAGTGAATTTGGGGAATAGTGTGAATGGAGCGTTAGGTAAACTTCTAGGCGCTAAGAACCTCAGCCAGAAGGCCCAGCTTGCCATACACAACGCGGTGCTGGTACCTACGCTCACGTATGGAAGCGAGAGTGGTAGGAATAGAGAGCAGAAAGTAGAGTAACGGTCGAGATGCGAGCATGCGCAAAATCGGATGACGCTCGCGACGTGTCGTAATACGAAAAAAAGAGGTCGAAAAAGTGAAAAAAAAAATCTGGTTCCATGAAAAATATGAAAAAAAAAAAAAAAAAAATAATCAGAATCGGAAGCACACAACTTCCATGATCAAATATCGTACAGCAAAGTGATGTCAGACTTAAAACAGACGAGTCATGAAAAAATGAAGTCAAAAAGCAAGTGAGGTTGTAAGAATAAGCCTAAATGGCGCTCTGTTGTTCGTGCCTACCCCGCAAGGGACCTGGCGTGAAGTTATGTATGTATGTATGTACTGTGAAACTTCTGACGGGAATACTAAACACAACTAAATTATTAGGTCTAAATACAAACACTACATTCCTTTTCAATCTTATCAATAGGTTTACTAACTACTGATGACTTGAATATTTGTTTCGAAGAATTAAAAACTGTAGGTATTTGTACAAAGACGCAGATGACACGACATGGGTCGTTATGAGCGTTGTGTGATCGAAAATGATGACGTCAGTAGTGACATTTTCACCACGACCACAACGACCGCGGTTACCTTGTGATACGGCTAACTGAGCATTTTGGGCGTTGTGAGGTACTAATGGAAAGCTGTGTTGGTGTTGCAAATGGACATAGGCGTGGTAAGTGCTTTCCGTGGACCGTCTGCCTGTCTGCTAAAGTCTTGCAATAAAAAAATAAACTTCTATTAATATATTTTTGTATAATATAACTAAATAATAATTTACCTATTTGTTTTCCATTTTTGTAGGTGTGAAAATTTGTAATCATTTTTATCTAGATAAATTCTCGTTGCTTTTTTGATAAGTTATTGTATCGGTATATTTTTGTTATCAAATAGGCAACTACTTAGTGTTCATGAATCATCATGAATGACTAATCCGGACTTATTTATGTGAAAATGGCCTTTTTATAGACAGTACACATAACATTAATGCAATGAGATAATAAATAAAAAGTGTGGGTGTCAGTTTGTGCTAGTTTTTTTATTTAATGCGTTATTTAAGATGTGACTGTGGGTGATGGCACGCGCAATGAATATACAGAGAACAAAAAAAAGCGAAACAAAATGGCCGCAGAACATCTCGCGCGCAGCAAGCTCCAGACTGCGCTCTATAAATGCGTGCCTTCGCACGCATCCCTCATTTTACCACAATTGCCGGAAAAATATAATTTCATCGCTCACAATAAGTATCATGTCTTAAATCAGCTTTCTGCAGTTTTATACAGCGTTACATTTTGTTTCTGTCTGATATATATACTCGTATATATATATATATATATATATATATATATATATATATATATATATATATATATATATGTGTGTGTGGTGTGTGTCGCAGAACGGCCTCGTTCTCACGACATCTCCTTTAGTTATTGCAGGTTTAGTGGGCGTCATCAGGATAAAATGCGAGCATAAAACACAAAGCCAACGGTTTATACACTTTTAATTTAGATTTAAAAGACATTTTAACATAGTTTAGACCGAACAGCGGGTTCAGGGCACCGCTCATACTTCCAAGCTTCAATACTTTCTTTACAATTCTCAATGGTCCAACTCGACCTATTGCCATCAACCGAATGTTTCACAAAAACTCCTCCGTCTACCGGAATATATACTACTCAAGTAAAGAGGGCGTCCTTGACCCCGCTCCGCCATATGCTCTGATCTGATTGGTCGTTTAAATTACAATATTCATAACTTTTATTAGGTTAAGATTTTATATAAACATTTAAGAATCAACAAATTAAATTAACAATTTAGAACAATTAAAATGTAAACAAATAATATTGTGCGTTACACATCTAACCAATAATCCATCCAATTATAGCTTCCCTCCGACATATATATTTATTTCTCTCTCTCTTTTTGCGTAGCTCACACGAGCCAAAGCACGTGAAAAATAATCTACCTATAGATGATAATAGATGATCCGTTTCAGGTGATTTTTGTTCAGGGCAAATAGAGCGTGAAATGGTCACAAAGGTAAGCTAATCAGTACAATGAACGTACATTGACATCACAACACAATAAAATTTTATCCGCTTTCAATGAAACAAACAGACAGACGACCTGGTGGGTGGGATAACAAGGAGCATCACATTTTCGGTCTTTAAGAAATATGACGCCATTGTTAAATAACGCTATGCCGTAACGCAGAGGTAAAACTTCGGCGGGAAGTTCACGATATAAACGTTGTAGAAAATCTATAATCATAAAAATGAAGCTGAAGAGTCCTTTGTTTGTTTTTTTTTATTGTAGTATAGGTTCGCGTTTGACCACAATCTTGCCCTATGCGGAGCAAAGATGTGGTCTAGGATGTAGCCCGCTTACCTAGAAGGTACCTATTCACACGGGACTTGAAGACACCCAGGTTATAAGTATCGGGAAAGACAGACTCCGGCAATGAGTTCCATTCTTTTGCGGTACGTATGATGTAGCTGGATTTGAAGCGCTTCGTTCTTATAGGTGGAATATCCACCATATATCGATATATCGTTTGTTTACTTGAACGCGCTTATCTCAAGAAATACTAGTCTGATTTGAAAAGTTCTTTCAGTGCTAAATAGCCCATTTATCTAGGAAGGCTATAAGCTAATAAATCATCACGCTACAACCAATTGGAGCGGAGCACCAATGAAGAATTTTGCAAAATCGGGGGTCTTTTTAACTTACTTTTTTTTACTATTCCACGCGGACAAGGTGCTGTTAACAAGTGAATAGATGATCTAATGGTGATAACACCAAAAGATTAGTGGAGACGAAGAAATAAATGGGAATACCTTAGAAATCAGGTTCGCCACAAAAGGAGGTTCTGTCGCTTAAGGCTCCTATTGCCGTAATAAGTGGTTCGTTGGTAATTACTGATCCAAAATTTATCAAAACAATTGTCATAAATCTTCACAATAAGGACGTAACGTGGTTCTTTCGTAATTTTTCTTTAGTTATTTTAAGTTAAGAAAAAACTTCACCAAATCGCCTCCAAATTATTGATATGAAAAGATTTTATCTCAATTTTTTTATCAAAACAGGATAAAACAAAGTGTCCTTGTTCATAAAAGAGAGATCAATAATTTGGGTTTTTTATTTTGCTTTATTTTATTCACAATAAAATAATAATTCAACTGAAATGCTACCGCTTCTATGAACTTCCGGCTATCGCCCGAAAAAAATATACTGAAAAATCTTTAAGGATGTTGGCGTTAGTATAATAGGCCTTAAACAATCAACGTAAGCTAGAAGAAGTTTTATCCGTAATTTCTTCATCTTCATCAATTAATTGATATGAAAAAATACAAAGGTATTTCAAAGGATATCTCTATAACTAGTTAATGATGTTTACTTAATCCTATAAAGAAGGATAGAAACAGTTTCTCTTCGAAATATTCTAGAATAATCACGCGGCCGACAACGAGGCAACGAGCCGCCGGCGGCTAAGTATATTACTCAATTGAACATCCAGTCAAATTGTCGAATCACTCTCTTCCTTTAAACTTTCCACAGGCTTCCACACAGTAGATTTGTTATGATTTGATTAGGTATTGTTGCATGTAATAATAAGTTGTAGTATGGATATCTAGAGAGAGTGGATAAAAGAAGAGCCACAGAATAATGTAGTGTGAATGGTAGAGTCAGTACCAGTGAATCGCGACGTTCACACCATAATTAAATTGAATATATTATGAACTAGCGGCCCCGGCAGACGTTGACTTGCTCTGAAAAAATAAAAATCTAGGGTGCAATACCAGCGCCACCTACCGGTACCAAGTATGGATTTAAACCATCCGGGGTGGGGACCGGGGAACCACTCTAACGCACTAAAAGAAAATCACCAAAATCGCTCCAGGTGATTAGGAGGATTCTAGAACCCGATTCAGCGCCACTTACTGGTTCCAATGCGGTAAAAAATCCTATATCCATCTCCTGGTTCTAAGCTACCTCCTCACTAATTTTCAGCCAAATCGATAAAGCCGTTCTTAAGTTATAAATAGTGTAACTAACACGACTCTCTTTTATATACATATATATGTGAAGAAAGGTCAGGTAAAAAGCACCCGAATGGGAAAATGCTTATAGAATGTAAAATCAAGGATCTTCTAAGATTCCTGATAATAATTATTTCTAACGTATAAATTTGCCGTTGCTTGCATTTCTATAATGAGGAGAACCGGACGGTCTACCCGGCAAGTTTGCGCCAGATAGAGTTGTTGGTGTTTTAAATCCTAAATGTGCTAGATTCCTCCTTGTAATACACATCGGTACGCATATCATCCTTCACAACATCAAGTCAGCATTAAGCTTGTTCCTTCTACTAAGGCCTAAAGGAGGTGGTGTGATTAGTCATTGTTCATTCAGATAACCTAAAACGGAGAACAATTTTTTTTATCGGCAGACAAACACATATTGTATATATATTAAGCTAGTTACGCTTATAAGTAACATACAACGGACTACTCTGGGGCCGATCCCAGACACCCTGTAAATAAGGAAGTAAATTCCAAAATTTACCATATCAGGAATTGAACCCGGAGCTTCTGCGTTGCAGTGAGGTAGGCCGACAAAGACTTAGCCCGCTGAACCAAAGAGGCCGTCAATTGCCCTGTATAATACCCCTCTCAGAAATAAATCCGCCCTTACTTTCGAGCTCACGTCATTGGTAAGAGGCCGCAAGTTATATCGTTGATAAAATGAAATCACTGTCCACGCATGGTTATCTATTTCATTTAAATTTATCATTGATTAACATTAAACTTCAATATGACATGGATTTACTCGCTGTACTTTTTGAATTTAATAGGTTTGGTTTTTGAAGTGATAATTTCTTATGGGAGGGTAAACCGCTTCGTTACGTAACGCATTAACGCCAGTCTGTCTGGCTTCCCTTCTCTCACGCAAGTTATCAATTCTGTCGGACGTCCCGAGACGCACACATTTTTTTAAATAATTTCATTCTTGCTTCGTGCATGAGCTTGGAGCAATTTAGAGCAAGAAAATAAAGCAAGCAAGTGTATTGCTTTATTTTCTCTTTACTGCATTTTACATGGTAGATTTACTTATTTATGCTAGTGTAGTGTTTTCTCATTCGTGTTGTAGTTTTAAATGATTCTGAATTGAAAATTTTTTCGTTATGATTTCAAACTCGATGAAACGAAAAAGCGAAATGAAAAAGTGATACTAAATTACTAGGTATTTGTGTGATTTGCCATTTTCGTCATTTTGGTAGTTTTTATAGTAATTTTCGTAGCCTCTTTACTCTTGTCCACTAAGCGTTGTAGATATATGTTCGCATGTATATTCTTTACAATTTCACTTGTACTGCATGTGAACTGCACACACATACAATTTGTTTTCTTTTTACACTATAAGACTGAAATATAAATATATATGTATTGACGTAGAGGTCCCTTAACAAATTTAATGTAAATGTGGCGTGACACTGACCGGCGATTATCCCTGTCTACACCATGCACCCAAGGACAAGCCTCGGCGAGTATAGACCTATTGTGGGAGATGAGAACAAAAGTACCGGGCTATTGGGTATAACTACTAGGGGTACTAGGGTTCTGGGAATATAGGGACTATGGCATATGCCCGTCACAATGTTCAGGGAACATGCAAAAATAGGCCAACGGTGACTCGCCATTCCCTACATGCGTCCCAAAAAATGCCATATAAGACAGGGGCCACTTACAAGTGGCTAAGGGGTGCAGAGAAGTGGGCTACAGGTTCACCGAAGCTACTTCCGACGTTATGCCATTTGTCACTTCCACTCCTTTATCATTATTTATCAATTAATGTCATCGAATTCATCATGTTCGTTCAGTTCTGTGCATTTCGATCTAATTGTTTCAATTTAGTTGATCTGTGTAATATCAGATTGACTATTCCTTAGTCATGTATGTTCCTTCATTAGACCTGTCCTTTTGTATGGCAGTGAAGCGTGGCCAGTACTTGAGCGACACAAGCAAGAGCTGCGTGTCACGGAGATGAATATGCTGCGATGGATGTGTGGAGTGACGCGGAAAGACCGGGTCAGGAACTCCCGCATCCGCGGCAGTCTTCATGTCCGTGACATAGCAGACAAACTGCAAGAGTGTCGCTTACGCTGGTACGGCCATGTTTTACGCAGACCGGCTAATTACGTGGGGAACAAATGTCTAGCCATGCCACCTCCGCCAGGTCCCGGTCGAAGGGGAAGGCCCAAGAAATGCTGGCTTGACGTCGTGAAGGATGACATGCGTGCCAATGGTCTCAAAACGGGGGATGCTGAAGACCGCGCGAAGTGGAGTAGAAAAAGTAGGAAAGCGGACCCTGGGCGTCGGAGTGAACGCTCCGAACGCAACCGGGATTTAACGCTCGGATGATGATGATGATGATGATGAGTCATGTATGTTCCTTAAAGCGTACTTATTAACTGCATTACTTCTAGTTTCATGTTTACGTTTCTTTCTAAGCATATACAATCACTATTCTATTATTATTGTTGTATTATTGTTCTGAAAGAACATTTGTGCATTCCTATCAAGTTGATTTTTAGTTGATTCGTGTAGTATCAGGTTTATTGTTCCTTAATTATGTCTTTGTTAAAGTTTAAAAAATTGCTTTTCTTCTAATTACATGTTTGTATTTCTTCATAAACATACACAGTCACTATTCTTTTATTATTATCGATTTCAATATTAAACAATATACTGTACGATTAACGACAGCCTAGGCTTATAAAGCGATAAAAAACTAGATAAGATTTTATTTTATATAAAGGCGATAAAATAATAATTAGTGTCCCATTTTTTTAGTTAAGTTATTGTGTTGTGGCTAGAATTTAGTGATGATCTCATAATGATGAAATTAAATATTTTATTACTTTTAGTCTTTTAGGACTTTTTAGTGTTAGTGTTGGACAGTTTGTGCAAGAAGGCCAATGTGATCCAAGTATTACGTTAGCAACGAACTTTGTATTAGATGAAGTAAGAATTATTTCTAGTTACTATATTTTATATATCATCACCATTATATTATTAGGTCTTGATTATGCAGTTTCAATACACTACTTTGTTAAGCTTGTGTTACTTGAAAATGTATTAAAAGAACCAAGAATGTATATATTCACTAGGATATACCCACGGTTAATTTCAAATTCCCGCGGGATTTCCGGGACATATAGTACCGAAAAAAAGCGTTTTAATAAAAACTGTGACGGAATAAACTATTTTTTGTGCACCCGAACACAATCCGCTCTCGGGAAAAATCACATAGGTATTTTACTACCTAAAATTTTCTACCGACCTGTAAAATATCACATTGATATATATTTTTTTAATCTGGAAATTCTCTGAAAATTGCTGCGGTATTCCCAAGAAAAAAATTGCGCTAATTTGAAGTTGATCAGCCGCATCGAAAACGGCCTTGTAGTTTTTGCATGCATCCCGAACAAACAGACAAGAAATCTAAAAAAACAATATACATCGTGATCTCCATCGTTAATATAGTCTATTGCAGTTGTTTTTTTATAGCTTCAATGAATAGATTCGGCATATTTTAAATATTATAATATTAAATATTAATGATAAAGCAATTATATTATGTCGCTAGGGGATTTGTTGCACTACTTCTTTATTGCGCCACATTTTCTCCTTTAATAGTAACGAAAATTGCTTTGGAAGAAGCGATGGTAGACCCATGGCTCTCAATGGTTTATCTGTAACGTTGAATCAAACCCACGAAACCGCCTTGGACAAGCGTGGTGGGTTTACTGTCTGTATATTGGGACATTTATGGATTGTTATTATTATATTATACTAGTGGCGCCTGCAAACGTTGTCCTGCTATGAAAAAATAAAAATCTACGACCCAATCCCAGCGCCACCTACCGGTTCCAATTGTGGGTTTAAACCATCCGGGGACCCACTCAAACACACAAAAACAAAATCACCAAAATCGGTCCAGGTGATCAGGAGGATTCTAGAACACGATCATAGCGCCACCTACCGGTTCTAACTATGGATCTAAACCACCGGAACCCACTCAAACACACAAAAACAAAATCACCAAAATCGGTCCAGGTGATCAGGAGGATTCTAGAACACGATCATAGCGCCACCTACCGTTCTAACTATGGATCTAAACACCGGAACCCACTCAAACACACAAAAACAAAATCACCAAAATCGGTCCAGGTGATCAGGAGGATTCTAGAACACGATCATAGCGCCACCTACCGGTTCTAACTATGGATCTAAACCACCCGGGAACCCACTCAAACACACAAAAACAAAATCACCAAAATCGGTCCAGGTGATCAGGAGGATTCTAGAACCCGATCATAGCGCCACCTACCGGTTCTAACTATGGATCTAAACCATCCGGGAACCCACTCAAACACACAAAAACAAACTCACCAAAATCGCTCCCAGTGATTAGGAGGATTCTAGAACCCGATCTCAGCGCCACCTACCGGTTCCAATTGGATAAAAAGTATCCTATATCCATCTATTAGTTCTAAGCTACCTCACCACCAATTTTCACCCAAATCGATACAGCCTTTCTTGAGTTATAAATAGTGTAACTAACAAAACTTATAACAATAGCATTGAATGATCTATGTTTATGTGTGGATCAATCACTTTGGTTGATTTATTCAAATCGAAGGACATAAATGTATGAACTAATTTCAGCTTAACAAAACAACCAATACACTAACAACTATTTAACTAAAACTAGCCGTTGTCATTAATTTTGAAATAAGACTACTTTTTGTTTAAAGTCTCTGACGTATGCGAATTGTTATCCTGAAACAAAGAAAAACGCAAAGTGGGATACTAGAAAATTCCACGAACGTTTAAGCAAAATGAACAAAATCATCATTTATTAAAAATATAGAACTGATAAAAAACTAATTATATTTTAAATAATCATAAACATAAAAAGTAAACACCAAAAAGAACTTAGTGTGACAGTCGATAAATGAAGATAATCAATTCGATAAGATATGTATGGCAAATAATGATGTCAGTGAAAAATAGATAAAGTAAACCTTGAAATAATAGGATTCATGCCGTTTATGTAATATACATACATACATAATATCACGCCTGTTTCCCATGGGGTTAGGCAGAGACTACGGATCTCCACTTGCGATGAACCTGACAAACTACTTTCGCTTCACCTACTTTCAGTAACCTCCTCATACATGCATATAATATACTATTAGTAAATACTTCTATACCTACATTATCTTCTAACTACATAACAGGAATGCGGATTTGTTACTATTCACTATATTTGTCACTATTTTACATTTCGCATATTCTAAAACTACGCTTGGAATTTCCTAATCACTGGGATGAAAACAGCACTTTTCGTCCCTGATAAACGATTCTCCATGTGTAAAATCAAAATTATTTGATAAAGGATTTTTATGTATGAAAATGAATCCCGGAGATTCCCATAAAAACTTGGAATAAGTAATGTTACTAAATGCATACACAATTACAATCCGTTCAATAAGGATTTTATCGTTCAGAAAAATTTCGAATCAGATTTTTTCGGCCACTTTGAACCTCTCCTAAGAAAATTCCTATAGATTCTCGCGATATAAAGTACTGCAGATTTTAAGTGTAGGAATTTACCATCGATCAGTAAATTGGCATCCATATCGAAATCGGCCCAGTTGTTTGTAGGTGAATCCCGAACAAACAGATTAACAAAAAATGAAAGAAACAAAAAGACTTCGTTTAAAAAAACCGACTTCAAAAACGAAAAAGTAGGTATAAAATAACTTAAGCTATTTTAATTATAATATCAACATATATTAAAAATAAGATATTATAATTAAAAAATAACTTTTAGTAACATAATACATACATAATTACGCAGTCTTGTTAGCAGAGCGCATTTACTTTTTAAATAGTCGGTTTTTTTTAAACGAAGTTTTATTTGTTACTTTTTAGTGTCTAGCCTAGGCCTACAAAAGGTACCGAGCGCCTTAAAAAATATAGGTCCCAAGAAACGGAACGGAAAAAACGAAACGAACGAAAAATTTCGTAAAATAAAAACTACTGGGTCAAACTATGTTAAATTTTTAAGGGACCAAATGGCAACTATTCCGCGTCGAACTAAAAAGAATCACGTAAATCAGATCATAAATCTCAAATTAATCAAACATACCGGCCAAGTTGAGAACCTCCTCCTTTTGGTAGTCGGTTAAAAATACTACACACTTACAATGTTAAATGATAAGAAGCGTCGCAACAACTCCCTAGCAACATGTTGTTTTCTTTACTTAATAACACGTATTTACTAATAATCGTGGTTCATTAAGTTCGTTAAGATAAGCACCAAGCACAGTTTATGCATAATCAACAATATTTATATAAAATTTTAATAATGATAAGAGTGAAAGTAATTTTATATATTTTTAGCCTACTCTAAATAAGGAGGTGATTCTCAATGCGTTACACATTTTTAATATGTTGTTGTATGTTCAGCGAACTTTTTTCTAAATCGATTTTGACGCTTATTCCTCCTTTGTTTCAGTATAGCTTCCGTTTCAAAATGAAAATTCTTCAAATAAAAAACCAACTTTAATAGTTTCAAAGAACAATTAAATTTAATATTTTATATAAAATCTGGTAGAAAATATTGAATCAAAGTTGGTACTAAGTAAAACGTGAAATACATCAATAAATTTTCAAAATGCAACAACTTCAAGATGTTGTAGAGTTTTTTTTAATATTATTTTCTAGTTACTATTAAAGTCGGTTTAGTAGATATTTTTTTATTAAATTTATTGGACACTAGCAGTCCCGGCAGACGTTGTCCTGCCCTGGAAAAACAAAATATAGGAACCGATTCTAGTACCTCGTTCCGGTTTCAATTTTGAATCTAAACCATCTGGATACCCACTGAAACACACATCAAATTTCATCAAAATCGGTAAAGTCGTTTCAAGTTATAGCGTACATTTCTACGATTCATTTTATTTATAAGGATTAATATTTTTTAATTCAGTAAAGAAGTATGTTAATAATGATGCTCTGTTATTCGTGCCAGCAGGACTGCGTGTTATGTATGTAATATTTTGTTCTAGTTCCTCGGGGATTGGTTTGAAATAGCGAGGTCAGAAAACCCGTTGCAGAATGGTCACTGTTCATCAATTAGATTCTCAAGATCAGCTACGAGTAATACTATTGTGGAGATTATGCACGGATGGTGACAGAAAACTTCGTGCAAGAAATCAATGGAACGGCCACCCAAGTTTCGGACCAAGCGAAGCTACTTGTCAATTTAACGGGCATAGAGGACCGTAAGTTTCAAATTCAAAGTTTTTATTTTATTCCCAATTTATTTTATTACAGCCGTTGTCCTGTCCTGAAAAATTAAAATCTAGGAACCGATTCTAGTGCCTCCTACCGGTTCCAACTGTGAATCTAAGCCATCCAGGGACTCACTCAAACTCACACACAAAAAACGTGCGTCTCGGTATGCCTGTCAGAAGTGATAACTTAAAGTAATCTATAATAATGTCAGCCCATAAATTTCCCACAGCTGGGGTCGGGCCTCCCATTATAGGGGGATCGGACAGTATACCCGGCACGCTTGTCCAGGCGGCTTGGCAGGTTTGACACATCGGTTATCTCGATGTGCAGGTTGCATCACGATGTTTTCCTTCACCGTTTTTAGTACGTGAACTGTAACTATATGCACATTAGATCAGAAATCTGACTAAGAGGTGCATGCGTTCCGGTCAGGATCGAACCCGCGCCCTTCATTTAAGGGCGCGTTCGCTAACCATTACCCTACCACGACTCTCAGTAATCTAAGTTGAACTATTTAATGTTGATATTGTTTAAGTTGAGAAAAGTTTCGGTTATTAATTAAATTTATAATGTATATTAATAAGATAATGTAACGAAAGCTTATTTATCATTAAAATATTTTATAAAAAATATTTTTTATTCTTACAATTCTTGAATATGTACATTAGAATTTTGTGTATATACATTATTAGTAGTATCATTATTTAATGACTATACTTCTATAATCACAGATTTCGCCAAGGCTACACTGTTGTTTGAATTTAACCATAAATAAAAGAGTATATATGCGTGTGTGTGTAATGTATGTAGTTTATTATTTTTATTGATTTATGTATTTTTTATGCGTAATTTAAAAAAAATAGAATTCTGTACTCCTTCTCTATATGAACTATAAGTGTGCGAAATTTCATATTCCTCCGTCAGCGCAATTTTCGTAAAAAAAGTGGTAGAAAAGTTTTTGTTTCACGTATTAATATAATGATGAAAACTAAGTTTCTGAACAGTATCGAAATATGGAAGTAAAATAATGTGTTATTTTCCAGCTTTCGAGTGGTCGATACTAATGATTGATCATGAAAACTTTATACTGGGGTATAGTTGCAGCAATTTAGACAACCAGCGAAGAAGCGGTGAGTATTCTAAAAGAAAATCATATTAGTCATATTACATATATACATATTAGTCATTCATTCAAAGTAAGTGGGTTCAAGTCCGTAACAATGAACAAACGTGGTGTAAACAGCCTTGCAGAGATTCTGGTAAGAAAGTACCAAATATACCAAATAATAACTATTTGGGCGGAGTTTCCCCCTTTATTGTTTAGTCTTTGGTGTGACTATTCACACCGCACAGTAAGCAATGAACCACGTCTATACGCCACACCGCCTTTTTATACGAAAATACTACGAAAACTACCCTACAAAACAATAATATTGGATCATTGCTAAAAATAGCAAATACATCATAGTGTTGCCAGGATCATATTATTATCTATGTGATATTAATATACTCTATGGTTCTCATAACTGCTGTGATGGACATCGCGTAACAGTGGTTTATACCCTTTGCAAGCATTTATTTTACTTTTGACATCTCGATGACGGATCAATTAGTAATGTCCTAATGCGTTACCGAATCGATATGTTACAAAAATCGACTTCATTTATAAATAAGTATTATAAATTGATTAAAACTACTTATCTATATATTTTTGCTTAAAATACTATATCATGTAATGAATATACTTCTGTTTCAATTAATACATCGGTTATATAGTGTATTTCATTTGTTTTTTTAAGAGCTTCAATGTACAGACACGGCATTGTTGGAATTTTATTATAGATTTTAAGGTACCAAGACAGTCAAAGGTAACTGCCGCACCACGTGCCGTCCGACTACAGTTGATTATTGGCCTCACTACGTAGAATTGATGTAACAGTTGGTAACGACAATTAATTCGATAGTGTAGGAATACTTTGATGATTAATAACTTATGTTTTGTCTAACAAGCGCCAATAAACACATGTCAAAATGTCTTTTATTTTATCTTTCCAAAACCATATCTTAGGTTAGCCAATGGACTAAATAATATTGATTAAAATTAACTAATATTAATTAATCAAAATTAATCAATTATTTAACTAATATTTCTTAATCAACATTAATTAATTATTTAACTAATATTAATTAATCAAAATTAATTAATTATTTAACTAATATTAATTAATTAATTACAATATCACTGCGCATTATAAACTGCTTTTGATTGTACTGCCACAACTCAAGAGACCGCTTATGACCGCTAAAGCGCATATTGATATACTTATTCTGTATGGCTGAGTTTCATTCAAATATTCTGTACATATTTTCGTTCTAGTCCACATATGGCAAATAGGAAGACAGACGACATATCCAAACGAGATGATGGCAGGACTGATGAACACCACACTCGGCAACTTGTTAGGAATTAATGCATCTCTACTTGAAAGCGTAATACATACCGAAGATGCTTGTCGTACTTTACCAGTAATAGATGATGGAGAAGCTATAGTTTTACCTGGTCAGTGTGACCCGGATATACGAGTGCAACAGAACTTTGATGTTGCCAGAGTAAGTTCATATACTATTTTTGATCCAACAGATTTATTTATTTGTTACTTTTAAAATGAAATATAATCTTAAATAAATAGAAAATATACAAACCTGTTGACACACTGGCGCCTTCCCATCTCCAGGAGTCTGAATTTGAGGCCGGTCGGGCTGGACCAATTGTAGTAAATAGTGTTTCCTTTTTAGTATATATATTTGTTATGGATTTGTTTATAATATTGTTAAAAGTTCAGAACTCGATTTAAAATGCGGTTGGAATGACTATAGAATTAATTAGAATTCTACAAACACGCACAACACAGGTACAAATATAACTGGACATAACCAGTACAAACTGCACGTTTCAATAATACGCACAAAGTCCATCACTATAAAGCTTATCGAATGTACACGTCTCGCTCGTATCGTAATCTTCGCTTGACTGCCTCACCCCTCCGTATATATATATATATATATATATATTAGGGTGGTCGTTAAAAATTAAATTTCTTGCGACGCCCCCTACAAAGCTTCCTTTTAATGAAAAAACACTGGGATTTTTTTATAATTTTTTCAAGTCAAGACATCACGTGCCTCAAGACGATTCAAGTTAAAACTTGAAGAAAAATTGAAAGATAAGCTTGAATCACGAAGAATTTTAAACTTTTTTTGAAACTATAATTTGAAATTCATCACTGAGAATGATAATTCGCAAGGTATTTCATTGTTAAAACTTTTCCAATCTTAAAATAATTACTACTTCTAAGTATGAAGAAGTTTCCTGAAAAAACATGATATTATCCAAAAATTAACTTGAATCGTCTTGAGGCACGTGTTGTCTTGACTTGAAAAAATTATTAAAAAAATCCCAGTGTTTTTCATTAAAAGGAAGCTTTTTAAGAAATTTAATTTTTAACGACCACCCTAATATATATATAATTATAAAGCGATAATTTGAAATACGAGCAAATTGAAAAATGCTCTATTATTCTTTCTTTAAACATAATGTTCTTATTGTTACTATTTCCAGTTCTTAGGTTTGTGGCACGAGACCGCAAGCTATTACTCCGAAAGCGCGCTGGGCACTTGCAACAGAGCCGAGTATTCTTTAGGAAACAACGTGGTCAACGTCCTCAACAGCCAAGTGATCAACCAGAACCTGGACACCATCGATGGAAACGCCACTGTCACCAGTACTGACGGTAGCGCGAGGCTATCAGTGATACTGAATCTTCCAGGAGGTGGTAAGTTTTTTTTAAGTTTTTCGTTTTTAATCGACTTTCAGACGGATATTTATTAGAGTGTTTGTTAAACGATTTCTCCTTCAAACCGAACTAAGACTAGCCCAATTCAAATTGAATCTTTATCTTTTCGTCGTAAATACTTTGATTTGGTTTATTTGTACAAAATTATAGATTATATAATAAACTCAAGTGACTTAATTTCACATATCTCTTTTAATATCAAATATACTGCTCGTAGATCACATTGCACTAATCTTTTTGCACTTCAAGTTCACAAAAATAACATCTCTTACATTAATCCTATTGTGAGAATGGCAAGATATTATAATGTGATGGCAAGTAACAACACTAATCTCGACATATTTGAAAACAGCTTCTCTAATATTGCAAATTATTAAAAAAGTATTCTTAAATAATGTTTTCCAGTGTTAATGATACAATAGATTTAATTAGATAGAGTATATATATATATATATATATATATATATATATATGTGTGTGTGTGTGTGTGTGTGTGTGTGTGTGTGTGTGTGTGTGTGTGTGTGTTGTGTGTGTGTGTGTTTGTGTGTATGTTTGTGTTTTTGTGTGTGTGTGTGTGTGTGTGTGTGTGTGTGTGTGTGTGTATGTGTGTGTGGGAGTGCGAGTACGTGTTTGCGTGTGTATGTGTGTATGTATTATACACACAAGTGTTTACACATGATTAGTTAAATGTTATTTTTTCTATATGCACCTGTCTTGGATTGCAATCCAAATTTGTTAAGTTACTAATTTATTATTTTAATTTCTATGGTTGTAATTTGTTTTGTGCATCAGTAGCTTAAGAAAAAAAAATCAGAAACAACGCCTAGAACTTATGTCATTGTCATCTGTAGAAGCTTTTCAATAAGTCATATCCACTTGTCTTTGTACCAAACTTATTACTTATTTTTATTATATATTATCTAAAACATCTTGAACTCGGTGCAAAGTAAAACATAAAAATTACTATATTTTGAAAATTACTAAGCCGACTTTTTTATACTTTTTAACTATTCCGCTTTAAAAAAAATCACGTAAATCGGATAATAAATCTCAGAGTAATCGGGGTACATAAATAAAAAAACCATTCCGGCCAAGTTGTGAACCTCCTCCTTTTGGAAGTCGGTTAAAAAGGCTATATCTGACTATAAATGACTATCGAGACCTATCGACTCGTTTAATAGAGGTCTCACATGACTGAAGGACTGGCCTGTATTTGGGACAGCGTATCAGCGTTGCCATTGAGCGGGGAAATGCGGCCAGCGTTTTGCGAACGTTCTCAACTGATGGCGAACAATAGAGGACAAAAGTATATTTTTGAAAAAAAATCAGATGACATTTTAATTCCTATCACTAGTAATTCGAGAATAATGGAAGAATTTAAAAGTCAATTATAAATTAAACTAAATATTGAAATTATAAATAAATTAGTATAAAGTATGTAAGAAATCTCTGCCAGTGGGAAACGTACCCAGAAGGCTGGTTGCATTGCCACGCTGTATGGCAATGCTGATTCATTGCGCTTAATACAAACCAGCCTTCTGATCACGGGTGGTATCAAAGAGTTTCTTGCAAATTTCTTTGAAGATACCCTTTGTTGATGGACCTCACAGACAAAGTTTCAATTCCAAACGGCACAAATATGTAACCCCTTCCACTCCTTCTATTTGCATTATTTAAATTTATATATAACTTAGTTTAGTTTTAAAAATTAATTTTAACTCTTTAATTTTTTGTGATCAAAAGTATCCTATATGTTGACAAGGGATATAAGCTACCACCGTACAAAATTTCATTTAAATCGGTCCACTCCTTTCGGAGATTAGCCCGTACAAACAGAGAAACAAGAAATTTGAATAAATCTACAATAATTCTATTTCACTTCTTACATCCCCCCAACTCGGTTTTTAGCATTTTTTTCACTGTACAGAAATTCGACCTCTACAGTTTTAGTATAATATATATGTATAGATAATGTTACGATATATTGCAAACTTCGTTATTACTGGGAAGTTGTCATTCGTAACATTCTTCTCTTTCTTTCTTCTGTATATTAGGGAATTTTGCTTATTTCAGGCACGAATGAAATGCCACTTTATGTTATTGCAACGGACTACACTCAGTACGCTATCTCGTATACGTGTGTCGACCTACCGAACAATGAGAAACGAGGTAAGTAGTGTTATCCTAGTGATTTATTATACCACACAGATTTTTCAGGGCGCTATAGAATGTTGTACTACCAAATAACTATCAAATTTTCAATAACCCATTCGCTGTATTCAGTTTATATATAAAACCAGGTGATCTGCCTCATTCCTCCTTGAACATGACGTTCACCAATCACACCTATGCATTACACACAAGGTTAGCATAGGCGTGTTGCTGGAGAATTTCTTCCGTCGCTTCTTTTCTGCCAGTAACACGTTGCGAAGGGGTATTAAAGGTAGATTAGGATCGTCCCCGCCAGAGGATTCAATACATTGTCCCACTTTTCATTCAGCTTTTAGCTTATTAGCTTCAGCCCCATAACTTAGTCCGTAAAAGTCTTCTCCCTCTCACAGGGGTTGAGCCGAGGTCTAACCTTATAGAAGGTGATTCCTTTACCGCGCTGCTACTGGGATAAATGCCTCTATTCCCATGGAGTCCGGAATCCGATCAGTCTGGTATCACTGAAACAGCCATCTGCAAATATTCAGATGGATGCTGAAGAAAAAAACCTCATTTCTTTTTTGGGAAATGGAAAGTTTATGGTATATCCAATAGGTGTCATAATAATCTCTCGTAATCGTGTGGTCGCGTAAATTTCAAATCTCGTGGTTAATACGGTTAATATTATCCCCGTAAATTGCTAATGCGCTGGAACCTTGTCAAATTAACATTCACGTGACGTCATCAGAAACTCGATATGTGCGCGTACTCGCCGGCCAGTGATGCGGTACTGAGTGTTCGGCTACGGCTACGTCTCCAAATTGGCGGCCAAGCGAAATAGCAATTTGCGGGGATAATACTACTCATTTTTCACAACAAACAAAAATATTTAGTGACGTAATCTAAGATAGGTCCTGTATTATAATTAGATTGGGATGGAACGGGGGCACTTTACCATTTGCTAGTACATTTCAAACAATAATTCTATAGAAGAATAATAATTCAGTTGTTGAGAAGAACAAAAAACAATTTATAATTATTACGACAAGAAGAATATCATAATTTATCAGTATAATTCAAATTGCAATTTCAAAATTTATTAAATTCAGAATTATCTTATTAAATAGAATTAGTGAATAGTATGCACACTGTTTTCCTCAACACTTTCTTGTGAACAAAAATAAAAGGTCAAAATAACGGCGGAGTTCTAAGGTGTATCTACAAAGAGCTCTCAAAATTCCTCGTCGATTCTTCAGATGATCAGGGGACTGGTTCCTATTTTGAATGCTGGATCAATGTGGTGATCCAGCAAGGTACCCATAAACTTCGATGACCTAGGCTCAGTATTCTAGTTATAGTGTCATGGGATTGTAATCCTTTAATACTATAAGTAGAATACTGAGTCCATCTTTCTTCTATCATATTCTACCCAAGTAGAATACGAGAATAGTAGAATAATAGACCTAAAAGATATGTTACTTAGGTTCAGTTATCTTCATTATATTCATTTATAATATATGTTTATTATATCAGCTTTTATGCAATATAGTTCAATAATTTGTATATCCAAAGGTGTTCAAACTAAATATACAAAATTAACCTTGAAAAAATTTAGTTTACAGCTGGATTCTCAGCAGGACCAGGAATATGAATGAAAGCGTGTCACTCCTTGTAAATGAAGTAGTAAACTCGGTCTTTGAACTTAACAACCAGTATTACCGAACAACTGATCAATCAGACGCAGGCTGTTTCTTCTACCCTGAACCAGTGCCTGACCAAGCTGTAGTATTTAGAGGACAATGCAATGAAAGCATACCTGCCTTGGCTAATTTTGATCCCGTTAGAGTAAGTATAATTTTTATTCATGGGAAAATTAACATTTTCTTAAGTTTTCGCAACTACCATAACATAATTAAACTACGTTTTAAATGGGATATTTTTTTTATTTTTAATACGCTCTCTTATAAGCTTCATACGTATGTTAGTATGTTACGGAATCTTTCAAGTTAAATTTGATCGACTTCACGGTTTCTGATTGAGCTGAAATTTTGCACGTTTATGTATATCGCGTGACAATGCAATAATATGGTACCATGCAGCTGATCTGATGATGGAATCGGAAGGTGGCCATAGGAACCCCTGTACTAAACAAGATAGACCCGTCGTGTTTGGGCTCGTTTTACTTGTCTTGGTTAGCTCTCTGCTGCTACATGATATGCAGGATCTGAAAAGCTTGTATTTAAAAACCTTTTTAAAAAGGTCATTTTTATATAACGTTCCATTTTATCATAAGAGTGTTAATTCATACATTCATAAAAGAGTTATTTAATTCGTTTTTCAAAGTTTTCACGGAGAACGGAATAAAATCACTAAATAATCACTAAAAAATGAAAAATATAGTTTAAAAAAACTGAACGCTTTTATAGAAAATTGACTAAAAAATGAAAAATAAATAATATTAAAAAAAATTGCTTTTTTAGAAAATCTAACTAACCTACCACGCTTTTTTACAATAAAATCATTTTTTTCTTACACTATTTTTAATTCAAATTTATTAAAAATATTTTCTATTTTTTAGTTGGATTTTCTATAAAAGCGTATTTTTTTAGTTTTTTTAAAACTATTATTAATTTTTCATTTCTTATTTGAATTTTCTATAAAGGCGTATTTGTTGTTTTTTTGAAACTGTTATTATTCCGACGTTTCGACCACTTTTCAGTAGCCATGCTCACGGAAGACAAAGATGACAAGTGTCAGTGAAGATTATTGTCAAAGTTTTATTTAGCCTACCGCCAACTTGTTCATTTTGTTTGTCGTTACTATTTAGTCTATGGGACCCTAATCTAATTTACCGCCACTTCGCAACATGTTGTGGCTTTAAGAGAAGAAACTCTTCAGCAACATACCTAGCTTTAATTGTTTCATATAGTATTAAAAAGGGAGGTTAAATTAAAATAAATTGTTAATCAAGCTAGTTTGTGTTTCGGTGCGGAGGTCATGGTGTCTTGAGGTCTGGCAGTTGGTTTTTGCTGGCCAAGCTGTCCTGGCTTTCTCGAGCCGCCCCTGATCCCCCGCCCCGATATTATCGTTTCATAAAGAAGATTATTTCCCATTTTTAATCTTTATGACTACAATAGTTAAACCAGGAGTCAATTTTTAATAGGATTTTATTATATTTTATACATGTAAAAGTAATTATCTTCTTTTATTTTTTATTTTATTGCAGGAGTTCAGCAGACAGGCAGACTACCCACTTGATGGAAAGTGGTTACCGTCGCCTATGGACATTGGCAACACCAAAGGTGCTACAAATGCACTGCTACTCTTCTAAAGGAGGAGACTGGAACCTGGTCACTAATGCCGGAACACAACTCAAGGTTGTTATGGCGGCATACTCTAGACTGGGGGTGGTAGCCATCCAGTCGGGCAAATGCCCTACCACCTGGCTGTGGGTTCTTTTGTCACCTCTTACGACAGGCCGCCCGGCCGCAGGAAATTGTATTATTTCTCCGTTCCTGCACAGATAAACCCTTCTGGTATATATTAATCAATGTCATCATCGTTTCTTTCAGTACATGGGTCTATGGCATGACATCGAATCGTACCCAACAGACTTTCAATTTGGATCTTGCGCCAATGCTTTCTACACTTTGGTTGACGGCCAAGTCGATGTCTTCAATACCCAAGTTGTCAATCAAAGGTTGGACACCATCAACGGTGTGGCTGTGATTGCTTCTACAGATGACTCTGCGAAACTGTCGGTCAGCTTCCCAATTGCTGGCACCAATCGTATGTTGCATTGTATTTATAAATGAATGAATGAATGAATCTTTATTTGTTGAAATACAGGTAATAGTACAAAAGATGGTTTACATATCGAGTTGGTCTCACTGTATTTGACCGAAATATGGTCATACAAATATTTGGTACTTACATGTCAATTAAAAAAAACTATAATAATTCTAAATTTATAAACGTAGTTTGATTAACATTACACATAACAACATATTAAATACAGAGATTATAGAATGTCAAAAAAAAGAATAAATTAAAAAAAACCAGATGTCAGAGCTAAAAATATAAATTAAATATATTATTTACCTAATAAAATCCCTAATGTCATAAAAACACTTTTCTATCAGCCATGAATGTAATTTTAGTTTAAATTTTCTTTTTGGCAATTCTCTTATTGATGTGGGTATTGAATTAAAATGACTTAAGGGAACGCACTTATATGACATGAGCCGTTCAGAGGGGAGAGAGGTATTCGAAATACCACGCTTGGTCACAGGGGGCTTAGGTTTTCGTCACGTAGTCAATATCCTCTAAGGAAATCTCGATTTTTCAAAATATATTCAAATAAGCGGCGTAACTTTTTAAACCCATAAAAAAGACAAATTGAGCCAAATTATACTTTCTGTTTACAAAAAAATATTTCAAACCATACTTATGAATTACTACTTACATCTTACGGGTGGTCATCTAGGAGGACGCAGAAGGAAGCCGCAGAAAGAGTTAGGGAGGAATACGTGTAGGCGGGCCTCAGCCGTAGGAAGCGGACCGGCAGTCGATGGCGTCACTATGCGCATATCCTCCTCCCATAATTACCATCACAGGGGGCCGCTGCTACGGGGGTAGCAACGGATTTCCCCCCCCCCCTTGATTGATGAAGAGCAGCACTCTGCCGCCGGGATGGCCCAGTATTGTCGAGCGTGGGGGCACGGTGCAATAACTCTGTTCTAAATCCCGTGACGACCCGTAAAAGCGCTGATACAGGTGCGCAGATTTAGGTTTAGTGGTTAGTTTAGCGATCGGTTTCTCGCGACTGCTTCTTGTTGAAGTTAGCGTGGAGAACCGATCGCTGGGAGTCCCACACACCCTCGATGCATGCTTTTCGCCTTCATTTGGCTCTTCCCCCGAAGAGCCCGAGGACGGTGTCCAAAGACATATCCCCTGCGTTATAAAAAAAAAGATCACTTAGGAGGAGGTACAAAAATGTTTAAAATTATTCGCGTAGTATGGGTATGTTCCCCAACTGCTAACTATCTAGATATTCTTTTTGTTTGAGCTTCACTGCGAAAATGTTACATTTACTGATTGTGGCCACATATGGCATCACAAATTATTTGCCCGGGATGGTGACAAATTCCAAATGCCTTTTTTTTGCGGATGATCTAAAGTTGTTGCTTGTGATCAAAGATGAATCGGACTGTACGCTACTACAGAACGACGTGGATAATATAGCAGATTAGGGTGAAAAAATAATTTATTTTTTAACACGACAAAATGCTCACTTATTTCCTTTAGCAGAAACTACCGGCCTCTATATTATAACTATTTATCGGTTAACGCAACAATTAAAAGAGTTAAAACAGTGCGGGTTCTTGGAGTATGTCTTAATAAACAGCTAATTTTTCGCGATCACATCATTAACATTTGTAAGAAAGCTTATCGAAATTTAGGGTTTGTATTACGTCGAGTAGAAGGTGATAATAGTATTTATGTTATTTAAAACATTATTTAAGGGCGTGTTTAGATGACACGCGTCAACCACGCACAGGGCCCGCACACCCGTTGTGCTCACCTTACACCCGCGCTCACCACGCGCCAACTCAGCGCACGCCTCGCGCCCGCTTATACTACTAGTACTACTTGATCACAGTCAAAATACCACACTAGCTATAGCGCGGGCGCGAGGCGTGCGCGAGGCGTGCGCGAGGCGTGCGCGAGGCGTGCGCGAGGCGTGCGCGAGGCGTGCGCGAGGCGTGCGCGAGGCGTGCGCGAGGCGTGCGCGAGTCGTGTGCAAGGCGTGCGCAAGGCGTGTGCAAGGCGGGCGCGAGGCGTATGCGGGTGGACTTGGATAAATGCAATTTGAGATCTATTGACGTGTCATAAGACTTAATATACAAACAATGAATTTCAAAGCGGGCTAGACGCGGGTGCTGAGCGCGTGGCGTGCACATAGCGGGCGTGTGTCGTCTGAACGCGGCCTAACGCTTTAGTAAGAAGCCACTTAGAAAGGAACGCAATCATCTAGGCTCCACATGATACTAAATATAGTTATATTGGAGCGCAACTTTATGGTGTTTACTATTTTATCCCTTGATGTACCTGTAGGCAGCCACCAATGTTCGTAGTACCATACGGCAGGATCAACTTGCTTAATATATTATTTGTACCATGCTATTAGTACGAGATCCCGCTGCAGGATTGGTGCGTTCATCGACTTTTTGTTTAAAACCAAATTTGTATGTTTATTTATAATTAAGAGAATATATATTTACTAGGGTGCCTATCAAAATTTGGCGGCCATTATTTTTAATTAAATTATATCTAATTGATTTTTGGTAAAAAATTTCGTTTCTTTATTTATTTTTTAAATAAAATAACGTCTATATCACGGTAATTAATATGAAGATTCTAAAAAATTACGGTTGCCGTTGCGCACCTGGCCGCACCTCTTTGCAGCCAGGTGTAAACAGGTATGATTTCGATAAATTTATACGTTTATAACGTATATTTATTTAAAACTGGTCCAAAGATATTTAGTAGGCTCTGAAATTAATATATATTAAAAAAATAATTTAAGTATTTATTGCATAAGTTCAGCAAAGAGGCAAATGGCCCACCTGATAGAAAGCTGTTACCGTCGTCTATAAACATTTGCAACACAAATGCGCTTATGCTCTCTAATAGAAAACTGGAACCTGGCCACTAATGCCGGAGCACAATTCAGGATTGTTATGGCGGCATGCTATACCAAGGGTGGTAGCCATTCAGACGGGCAAATATCCTACGACCTGGATGAAGATTGTTTTTGTCGCCCCATATAACAGGCCGCTCTTTTTTAAAATTTTATTCTTTCCCGTTCTTTCACTGATAATAAGTAATTGTATTTAACTTCTAGTGATAACAGTGACGGATTATTGGGTGCTCAACACTGATTATGTGAATTACGCCATCGTCTACTCCTGCAGAAATGTCGGTGATGATGAAATGCAAGGTAATATTCGTAAAATTTATACTATATTCCTTCATGCTAGACTAATAAATTTCTGGAAGAAACACTTTTAGAGTTAAGCTAGTTAAGTATAGATATTTAGTCTAAAATACAGAATAAGTGAAACCTATAAAATATTTTTATCTAACTTAATTTTCTTAACTTATCTTTATGTATTTATCATTCATTCATTTATGGCGGCCTATGAGGGAGCGGGCTAAGCATTTTCCATCCAAGTTCAGTGCAACGCAGACGTTCCAGTTTCGATTCCTGGTATGGTAAATTTTGGAAACCAATTTTCTCCGTTATTAGCTATGGTCTGGGAGGCGGGGTTCGGCCCCAGAGTAGTCTTTATATAATACCTATAATAATGGGTGTTCACAGAGGCCGTTCGACATCTTCCGGGATTCTGATGATATGGAATTATATTTCTTATTTTTTTTAAATAATATAAACATTATTAGTATTATTGACATCACGTACGTCTCTACAGACCACGGTCCATAAAAATGAGCCGGACTTTTGGAGGGCTTGCGTGAGGCCTTGCGCAGGCCAACACGTAGGGGCCCCTTGACAAAAATCCACCCAAGGACAAGCCCCGGTCAGTGTAGTACTATTGTGGAGAATGAGAATAAGGGTACCGAGCTATTGAGATGAACTGCTAGTGAAACTACGGGGGACTATGTGCACTATGGCGTCTGCCCGTCGCAATGTTCGGAGAACATGGATAAAATATGTGGACGGTGACTCGTCACTCACTGCATGGGCCCCTAAAAATGCCGTAAAAGATTGCCGAGGGGTAACATGGGTGAGAGGGGCTAACGGCAGTGGAAAGCTGGGCTGCAGGTTCACCGAAGCTACTTCTGACGTTATGCGATTTATCACTTTCACCCCTGGAGCCGAAAGTTAGCTCTAGTGATCTCCATTCCGTGCCGGCTGGTCATGGCAAGCACGGAGGCGGGGGCTTTCCCTTGGCCGCCCGAAAGTCTGGTCCGAGGTGTCGCCACTCACCTAAGGCTTCGCCACAAAGCCCCTCTGCGAGTTTATTGATATCATCATTAACTTTATATAACAAAAATGGTTCGGTTAACTATGACACCTACACTAAAAAATCAAATTCTGTGTTGTGGGTGCTAGATATACAATATATAGAGATATACAATCATGTCTCTTGCTAATGAGTTGGCGGCCACAGCTATTATAACCCGCAAGAGTTAACTTGAGACTTCGCACGGATGACGTAAGCGCGAGGTACGAACGCGTCGATGGCAAGAGCGGTAAGAAGGCGGGCGTCGGGAGGAGAGCGCGCATTCCGCTCAGGTCTCAAGTAAATTCTTGCGGATAGTATACAGTCAAGCCGTAAACGAACTGTACTGATAAAATAGTTTCGTTTTCATGTCTCTCTCTCGATAAATACGCATTTCGTGCGACTACATGTTGTTTTTTTTTAAATGTGTTCTTTAAAACCCAGATAAATTTATCTCGTCAACACACCGCATAACCTCGTACCAACCAACCCACCTACAAAAACCAATGTCTTCTCAATGCATCGTGTAGGTACATATAAATATCTCATTCATTGTGTACATGTTGAATTTTAGTTACCAGCTGGAAACTCAGCAGAACGAAAGCACTTAGCAATGCCTCTGCACAAGCAATCAACAGCACTATCCAAAACATTAATGTCCTAGACAACAGATACTATCAATCCATGGATCAGAGTACAGAAGGTTGTTTTTACTACCCTGATCCACAAGCTAGTGTGCCAGTCGTGTTCCCGGGTCAATGCGATATGAATATCAATGTCCAAGCAAACTTCGATTTAGTACGGGTAAGTTTTGTATTTTTATACAGTACTAGTATGGCTATATTTGTTTTTTAAATATTTAAGGTTACATTATGAAAATTTTAGTAGGGATCCCTAATTTTTTCTGGTAATAATTATAGTCTATTTTACTCAGGGATAATGTAACATTCTAGTGGTGTAAGAGTTTTTGAAGTCGGTCCAGTAGTTTTGGAGTGTATAGAACCCGATTGCAGCGCCAACTAATGGGTCCAATTGCAGAATGGTTCATGTATGCATAACGCAACATGCACATTTCAAAAGAATACAATTTAATTATATCAGTAAACGGTGTTCTAGTCTCTTATAAAGATTGTCTTTACTAAAGTTATAATACAGTTTCAGTAGGCCCTATACGATATGGGTCCATTGTGTTCAATATTTTTGCCTAATGATATTAATAGAGTCAATAATTATTTTAAATGAATATGAATACTTATTGATAGCATATAAATAATTCTAATGATAATATTCACGCCGATATCTAGACTAGCGCCGCTGGTCATCGCGGGCGCGTGTATACAACTCTCTCCTGCCCGCTCCCCGCGCACGAGGTAGAATTATACCACGTCACGATCTCAGCGTGAATATCCTGGGCCTGGGGAAACTCTCAACTCACCAATCTTAGGTCCACTGGTTTCCATAGTCCCTCTAGTTCAGGACTGGAAGTAGGGTTTACACCACAGGGTCCAAAATCGTTGGACTAGAGCTTGCACCAAGCGAAAACGTCACCGGGCTGAGAGAGAAGAGGATTCATAAGAAGGTTTAGACAAGCCAGTGAGTGGTTTTCAAAGTCTGCAAGGTATGAAAATAATGGGCAGAGTCTTGAGTAAAGAACAGCCTCAATACGGGTCAAGAAGGTATAAAAACCTCAAAAGTGCAGCACCTCACTTTTCTGCAGCACAGCTCTTCACGTATCACATGATAGAGTATAATTACTTGTTTAATTTCACTGCCAAAAGGGGCTGAAGGCGGATATAGTAACCAAGTGATATGTTGTATAGCTAGCTTATGGGTAATCTTATCGTTAATGTTATTTAGGAAATTTCGTATTTCTATGAACTGCTTTCTAGCACCGACGTAATTAGTATCGCAATCGGAGCGGATTAAATTTGGGTTCCCCACGGCGGCTAGCGAATCTTTGTAAGGCTGCTGTCGAGAGTTCTAATACAGCCTCCAAATGTACTACTTACTACTACAGACAAACGAATACACAGAAGTAGCCCTTGAGCAATTTGGCATTACGTAAAGTATTTGATTTAATTAAGAAGTGGCCTGCGAAATCTGTAGACACTTGATTGAACTTGGGTTATGGGCTAACTCGATCTGTTTCGCATTGTGGGATGCTTGCCTTCTCCGGATTGCCGACAGTGTGGCGCACCCGATACAGCGTTTCATACGCTTGTCGAGTGCGCTGCCTGGGCGCCGCAGTGTTTCGAGCTCGAGACAAAAGTAGGAGCCGTCGGATCGCTCGGCGACTTGGTAACGGCCATGTTGCAGAGCGACGACCGCTGGGATGCTGCGGTTTCTTTTTGTGAGGCAGTAATGTCTCTGAAAGAGGCCGCAGAAAGGGATAGGGAGCGAAGTCCTTCGGTGCGTGCTACGGTCTCTTCTCGAGGTCGCCGGCCTTCAGCCGGCACCCGGAGGGGCAGGTACGCGCATTACTTCCCTCCCTGAGTTAGGATCCGGAACGATGGGGGCCCTTAGCTACTAGGTAAAGCAAGGGACTTAACAACTACCCCCGTTTCGTAGTGGAGTGTGTTCTCCCAGGGCACACTTCAAGCACTTTATGCGCTGGATCGACTGTTGCGTAACTATGTTCTATATCTCAGTCTTTCCTTCACATCAAAGCGCAGGGCCGCGAAGGGAGGAGGGGGTTTTTAGTGGGTATTGAGGTTGCTCGCCCGTGCGGCATCGCTCGGAGTCTCCACATTCCTCTGTGTAGTCCATAGCGGACGGAGCGCAAATAAAGCATACAATTGCTAGCGTTACCGCCCCCCGTGGATTCGTGCCGTTTCCTAGTGACGGCCCAGAGAGTGCGTAAATCGGTTAGTCATTTTCCCTCGCCTCAAAAAAAAAAAAAAAATGGGCTAACTCGATCAGCTGGCAGATCAATCATAAAGAGGGGCTGGACACAGATAACGCGAACGTCAACCCAACATAATATGTTGAAAATTGCAAACTGATGAATAGCATCGTGATTAGACGTCAAAATGAAGAACAAAACCTCCTGTGAATATCTAAGTGACTAGTCACTTAGGCTGGTGTGCATAGACATTTCACCGATGATTAAAATAAAATAATCACTAAAAATATATTGCTAAATAGTGATCATTTTATTTTAACCATTCTGTTGTTTTAGCCTTAGTTGTTCAAATTTAATTTTTACTCTTTTCTTCAAAATCGGAAAAAGTGGAAATGTGTGGTATTATTCTTCACCTTCTCAGTTTAATTTTATTATTCACAGTTCTCGGGTATCTGGCACGAAATTCAAGCGTATCCCAAAGAAGAACAAACAGGTCAATGTGTCAACCACCAATTTACTGTAGCGGGGACTGGATACAATTTGGTCTCTTTGAATGTTGATGACCAATTTCTTGGTAACTCAACTGGTAATGTGACATTTGCTGGTATCACTACTGAAGGGAAATTCAACATTAATCTTTCTGTAGATGGAACAAGTAAGTAATATGCAAAAAAAATATTTTTCTTTGATAAAATATTTATATTCGGAATACCAGCTTCTGTGGCTGTATAGTACCAGAATAATCCGCAGAGCTGCAGCAGAGTGACGATAGTAAAAAACCAGGGGCTCGATTCTGCTATTTCAATATCTTGACGTTGCGGAGATATTCATAGTACAATTCCATTGCTATCGCAAATGTCAAAAAAACGTATTTTAGTAAATCCACAGTATTTTCTCGATATCGTCGCAGCGGAATAGTAGTAGAAAAAATTGGTATTACCATTAGCATGGCATTAGCCGAAATGAATATTGCAAAGCTATTATTATTTGCTTATATATGATAGAATGGGGCGACACAGTCATTGTAGTTAACAGAATACTGAATTCAGACAAATCTACGTTTAAGAAAGTAAACAGTAAACCGACGGATGCGGTTTTGATGAAATAGTAATAGCAGAATTGGGCCCCAGATGGAATATCATGTAGTCTTTACTTCTAGATGATATTCCACGGGGACGTGGACGGCCACGTGTGTGGAACGCAACATGCGTCGACACTTCGGCCTCATCATATTACCAATTACTGAGTCAAGGGTTGATAACGCGGCTTTAACAGCCGAAAGTCCTCAAACGGCGCAAATATCTATCCTTAGAAAGAGGTTAAATTTTTGTGATGTTTGGAGTTGAGGCACTGGGTCCGTGAAATCTATCCGCAAAGAAATTCTACAACGTAATTTGCAGGAAACTCTTTAATGCCACCCATAACTAATAGGCTAATTTATACTTCGCACAGCGAATTAGTACTGCCATCCAGCGTGACCATGCAACAAGCCTTCTGGGCACGATACACTATGGCAGCATTTTGGTGCATGTCTGTTTATAATTAGCTTGTAGTTTTATTTTAACATTCAGTAACTATTGTTAATATTTATTTCAAATATTATATTATTAGATAAATATTTTAACGTAAAGATAATATTTAAAAAAATCTTCAACACTTCTTTTAATTAAACTTTCTGCTCTCTTAACGATTCTTATCCCTAAATTATAATATGTTCTTTTATTTTATAGATATAGAAATCCCCTATTGGATATTGAGTACGGATTATGACAATTATGCTCTGGCTTACAGTTGTGTGAATATTAGCAGTGATTTTAGAGGAAGTAAGTACTACATATTGATAGAATTTTTTATTACCTGAAGAGGGAAACAGAGATATAATATCCGTTCTGACGGAATGTAGTGACTGGTCCTATATACATTGACAACATCAGTGACGATGCTAACGCCTTACCAACTTTAGGATAGGATAGAGAGAGAGAGGGATAGAAAGAGAACTTATTTGTAGCCCTTATACATAATCATCATCACTACATAGTATAAAACAAAGTCGCCTTTTCTGTCCCTATATCCCTATGTGCGCTTAAATCTTTAAAACTACCCAACAGATTTTGATGTGGTTTTTTCCAATAGATAGAGTGATTCAAGAGGAAGGTTTATATGTATAATACATGCATCATATACTAAGGCAACATTGCTAATTTTAGAGGTTTCTATGTAGTGATGCCCGTGCAAGTCGGAGCGGGCCGCTATGTTTTTATATACAACGTTCATAGTTTTTCTGTAGTGTATTTAATTTTGTATCAGCATTGCACCCGTGCGAAGCCGGGGCGGGTCGCTAGTCTATAACTATAATAACACATTTGAATTTTAACGCTTAGAACTAAGCTTACAATTTCTTAGTGGGGCGACGGTTAAAGCTCTAGGAGGCTCTGGGTCTACATATTTGCTATCAACACGATGTTCTTTTAATTACTCCAATATAATAATTGACCTAAAACTAAAAATTACCAACGTGCATATTTATATGTGTCTATGTGTGTGTGTGCATATATGTATGCATGCGTTTAAATTTGCCTCAGTGCGAATATAATTATGTCTCCGACGCTATATTTGAGTTGGTATGATTCATTCAGCATCAGTGTTGTTTAAGCTTTTTAATCATTTTACAGTTTGGAGTTGGAAGCTAAGTCGATCAAGACAACTAACAGCGGCCTCCAATGCAAGCATAAATCAGGTTATAGAAACCATTCAAGTGTTAGATAATGTTTACTACGAGGATATTCATCAATCCGATGATGCCTGTTTCTATTTACCTGAAATACCTGATGGGGACCCTATCATACTTCCTGGGCAGTGCAATACTACTATCACTGGTATACAGAACTTTGACGCTGCTAGGGTAAGTCACTTTTTTCTTTATGTTATTTAGTTTCTTTAATTTCTGGAGGCTGATGGCCTACCTGATGGAAAGAATCATCAACGCACGTTTATAATACGAAAAGCGCTACCAATGTGCTGCTGATCTAAAAGAAGAGACTGGAACCTGACCACTGATGCAGGAATATAACTCAAGGTTTTTACGGCAACACACTCTAGTGTCCAGGGGTGGTAGCCATCCAAAGTGAAACATCCAAAACCCTACCACCTGGTTCTGAATTGTTTTGTCGCCTTTTACGACAGGTTGCCGGACCGCAAGAATTAGTATACAGAACCGTAAGCCTGTTTGATCTACTGCAGCAATAAAACAAGTGCAATCTGCACTTTGCTTTATACCTCAATAGAATTACTACAAATTATGAGCATAAACATTAAATTCAACTTAAAAAGTAAATGTGATTTAGAACATTGCATGCAAACTGATAGTTAAAGCTCGTTCTATATTTGAATATAATTTCTTACAGTATTTAGGCAATTGGCGTCTCATCGAAGGCTACCCGTCTGACTCTCAAAAAGGAACCTGCGAAGAAGCAAACTATTCGTTGGGCGAGGATGGAACGGTTGTCGTATTCAACACTGAAGTCATTGATCAAACACTTGTTAATATTACTGGCAGTGCTGTTTTCGGTCGTGATGATGGCAGTGGTGTATTGAATGTCACATTTCCAGACAGTGAGTTCGTTTCAGTAATTGATAACAGTAATGTATGTGTGATGTGTCACTTTTTATATTAGTAAAGGCTACCAAGGCAATGATTAACATAGCAGTGGTTACCGTGGCAATGGTTACGATGGTATCATTCGTAGATAGATCGAAAATACTTTATTGTTCACCACATAATGTAAATCATTTACGGTCATTTCGTGTCAAGGCAGGAATAAAGGGTGGCCTTATCGCTTTAGAGCGCTCTCTTCCAGACAACCCGGGCTGTATATTGTGTGATAGGAATCGAGAATGTATGACGGAGGTGTGCAAATCAAATACATGTAATTAATAGGACACATAGATTGTAATTGTAGATAAAAAAATTGTTATGAATAGGATTTTCCTAAAATCCGTTCTTAGTACGCGCCTAAGTTTTGAAAAGAGTACCCATGCAATATTTGAAGTCAATAGGACGTTTGGTTTCGAAGATCTCGATATGAATCTGTCAGTGAGTGACATATCGCTTTTATATGTATAGATAATAATATAAGGTAATAATATAACTTATAATTTTGTCTAGTAATAAATACATCTGTGAAAGGTCTGTTTTATTTGCGTGTCAAAGAATCCTTATTTATACACCAAGATATTGCAAGTTAGTGCCTGTGTCTAATGTTCATATGCTTCACTCCCAATCACAATGATTATCAAGGATTAAAGTAGCCATTTGTAATGTTGGTTTCACTTAATTAATAATGATAATGATATACTGTTCTAACCAATCAATGTACAGATTCCAACTGTCCTTTTCGAAATCAAACGGTTCTAGTTTTCCCACTGGCTTTATAGTATTTTATGTCACTCGAACTACACAATGACGCACAACTCGTACTTCTATTCCTCGTCACCGATTGGTAAATAACCACACAATTACTTGCAATATCTTAATATTGAAATAAGGATTCACAGATACGCAATTAATAAAACAGACCTTTGGCAGATGTATTTATTACCGGCCTAAATTATTCGTAACTACATTATATTATATCGTATAAAAAGTGGCACATACATTGCAATAACATTTACAGGACTTGTTGTTTTTTCCACAATTGAACTATGGTCTAAACTGCATCCATAGAAAAGCCATTAAAATGATTACGCTTCTAACTATAGTTTATCATAAGACAGAGGTACGCTTTCAAAAAATATTTAAATTGTCGTATTTAAATTACAGTTCCTGGCTTCTTTGAATACTTCATCCTTGACACTGACTATGACTCCTTCGCTCTTGTGTACGGCTGCATGAATATCAATACTGAACAACGTAGAAGTAAGTATAATTTAATCAACATCAAAATGTCTTTATATCTTAAATTCACAATCTCCTATTATATTAATGTACTCTGTGATTCACAATAAAAAAGTTCATGGGTAATCAGCGAAACAGTACCAGTTTTTGTCATGAAACACCAAAGCCGCTTTCATTTTTAATATACCTATATAAGGTAAGTCATCATAACCTTAATAAGTAAAGAAGTATCTATTTGTTGGAAATTGAAGGTACATACAAATAAGATAATTGTAATGTTGCTATCGTTAACTTCAGTCAAATAGCTTTGTTAATTAATCATCATCATCCTAGTCTAAAATCCCGATTACGTTTGTAGCTTGATGTACAGTGTCCTTCTTCTGTTATCTTCGCCTTTCCTTATTAGTCCATTGACACATATGGTATTCCTCACGACGTCAAACAAGTATATATTATGCCTACCCCTGCTACCGAGACCTAGCGGAGGCCACCACCATTTGCTACCTACAGATAAAGCTGAGTTTTATAACACATAGCCGTACTTGATTACAGTTTTTCTACTATGTCACATACATGAAGGCTGCCTCGGATACATGAGTTTCTAAGACGATTCTTCGATATAACTCAATAAATCCGTAGCATACCGTAGCATATTTATCTCATTGAAAGTAGTAGCTCTCGCTTGTATCCCTTAATTATTTAGTGTTTATACTTTCATTAAAGTTGTATGGGCTATACCTTATTAGGATACCATGGCAGATCCCCCAATCAAAAAATGCTAAATGGTTTTTTTCCTACCTAACCCTACCTCACTTGGTTGGCGTCGCCGCCAGCCCGACCTGCCCGCTGTACTTGTATATAACATATAATATACATGCGCATATGAATGACTGCTACCTCATTCGGCCAGCAACTGCGAAGCCAATAGCGCGTCGTGTCTAATAAATTACACTTTTATGAATTCTATTATGTTGTTTCAAGACCACGGGCCATAAAAATGGCCCGGACTTTTGGAGGGCTTGCGTGGGGCCATGGGGAGGCCAACACGTAGAGACCCATTATTATTAATATCGAAAAGTGTGATATCCCACTTTGGCGTCTAGTTTTGAAGTCTCACAGACGCTAAGGGTTGCCACGGGAGCGCTGCTGGCGTCACTGCCATAGCATCGTAATGAGATATAGCCCTTATCATGATATTACATCAAAATATGTTCATTAAAGCCTAGGTAAAGTTTAGGTATGTCAAATCTGAAAAGTGAATTTATTACTTTAAAGTTAATTACATTATTTACAATTTATTTTATAGTAATAAATGGATGGGAATTGAAATACATAAAGTTCATTTTGTTCTTTTTTACATTAGTATGGAGTTGGAAAATGAGCCGCACAAACAGTCTAACCCAGAACGCAATAAACAGAATTAACCAAGTCGTTAATAGCATAAACGTTCTCAATAATCGTTACTATCAAGTAGTAGATCGTTCGGCTGAAGGTTGCTTCTATTATCCTGTAGCTGATGTCAATAGCGTTGTTATATTCCCCGGTCAATGTGACGAAACCATTGAAGTTGTTACAAATTTCAACGTTGTTGCGGTAAGTATTCATTCACTATTATAAGCTCTATATTCCACCAAGACGATTCAGAAGGACAATTTTTTTTTTGTAACGAACCAGTAAACCTGGTATATTATGAATAAGTCGTTTAAGAGATTACAAGTAATATACAAAGCTGAACTGTGATTTTCCAAATATCAGGTAAAAGTTATCTATATACTAAATTATAACCTGACTGAATGTAAAAGTAAAGGATTTAACTTTTTTTTCAATCAACTATTATAATTGATTCTTTTCATGGTATTCATACTGTTTTGTCCTAAGAAATAATTTTATCTATTATAGATTTTTTTGTCCGTGCAGTTTGAGTCATAAATCAAAGCTCGGCCCCAGCCCGGCTAAGGCGGTGAACATGTTGCGCGGGCTCAACGCCATTATCGATAAAAACTCATTCTTATCAAAGAAAGATTATCATTATTATAAAAATCATTATTATCTTTTTTGCTGTAAATTTTAAACTTAGATATATGTATTCATGTTTATTTTTAATTAACTTGTTGCATTCTAAACTTTTGTATAGAATGTAATATAATATATGTTATAGTTTTTTAATACATAGATAACTAACCAATCATTTATTTTAAATCATTATTATTCTTATTTTAATAAATACGTTGTTTTATCTAATTTTTTTTTCTTTCACTTATATCACTAACCCACAAAATGACAAAACTAAATACACTATCGATAACGCTTATCGACAACAAACGACAACATAAGGCCCGTGAGTGGAAGAGAGAGCGAAATACTCGCTTCACCGCTCTGATTATTTATGACCTAAACTGCACGGACAACATAATTCTACTATAGACATGAACAAATCGGTCGTCACAGTATTGTCCTTTTATAATAGGTATACTTTTTATTTGACCACGTTTAAATAACATTTGCAATATACGTATATTACGCATACCAAATTACATAAATACAAATACTTTTTGAACTTCCTAAAATTAAATGAAAATTATTTCAGTACTTAGGCCTGTGGCATGACGTTGAGAGATATCCAGTACCATTTCAAAATGGTACTTGCGGGAATGCATTTTATTCAGTGGTAGAAGCCGGTGTAGATGTTTTCAATACCCAAGTCGTCAACGAGTCTCTAGATACGATTAATGGAATAGCGGTTTTGGCTACTAATGATGCATCTGCGAAACTTAATGTTACTTTCCCTATAATTGGTACACCATTTAACAGTAAGTATTAGTACCTGTATATTATAATCAACTTTTAAATTTCTAATACATTATGTGACTTACCTATTTTTATCAATAACTAGTGGTTTACATCCAACATTTATTATAATGGTGTAGTTAATAACTAATTTAGCTATATTTGTTGATGTAGTAAGTGGAAGTAGGTTTTACTATATAAAATAAATTGTTTCCGACCAAAATGTCACATTTTCATTTTATTGGGGATTGAGATTATCGTTTTCTATCTTGAGCACCTTATTGACTATTTTATTATACGTAGCAATCTCGAGGTGTCTAATATGGGATAATTAACAGAAGCAAATACTTTCGTTCCTTCACTTATTAGATTTTAAAAATAAAATAAAATAAATTAAAAATAATATCATGAATAACGCTGATGCAGAAAAATAATATAGTTTCAATACTTATTTTGTGTCAAATTCAAAACAGTATTTTCATTTTACAGTTACTACTAATTACTGGGTTCTATCCACCGATTATAATACCTTTGCTCTTGTCTATTCCTGCTCAAATATCGACGGAGAAAGAAGACAAGGTAAGTTTGAATTTTGTATATTATTCTGGCTGAAATTTTGGGTAGTTTTTAGCACTTAAATAAATGTTTCAAAGCAATAAATCAGTATCAATATTACTGATATGTTTTACTAATAATGTATCGGATAGGGAAATTTTTAAGTTTCAAAAAGATTAAATACCTACTACCAAAATATTTTGAACTAATAATTTAGAAATGTTATCTTACAGTGTCGTCATGGAAACTTGGAAGAACAAAGAGTTTGTCAGCTGCAGCCAATGCAGCAATGCAACTCGCTATAGACAGAGTTCAAGTTTTAGACGACCGTTACTATATACCCCAAGACCAGACACCTGAAGGATGTTTCTACTACCCTGAACCTCAACCAGGCGTTCCTGTAGTATTCCCAGGACAATGCGATCAGACTATTTCCGGAATGTTAAACTTTAACATGACTAATGTAAGCAAAAACCTTACCTTCTTTTACCATCTAGGACACTGTACAATGTAATCGTGGAAGAAATACGACAAGAATGATGACCCTAGTATGTGTTGCCGTGGTAGATGTTTTTTCTATGTAGCTAAATATTACCACTGTCGTTGGACGTCATTGACCATGCGTAATATTTAAACTAAATTATTTAGTTTTGTTTAAATATAAATCAGTAAAGATGTTATAGATTGAGAGCCGGTGATCGCCAGACCTACCAGATAGTATAAAGGCTAAAAAAGTTTCTGTGCAAGCATCCTACAGCAGGTAAGAAGATTTGGATATTATGAATCTCGAACCGTGGTGGCTTTGACAGATAACAGGTAGCAAAGGTGAGTAAAATTGCTGCCCAAAAGCATTATAGCATAATGCGCAATTTTTTTGTATGTTCAACAGGATACTATTAGAATATCATACCAGCCGTTGCCAGAAATATTGTCAGGTGGCAACCTCCTGCCAGACGTCTTTAAAGTTTTGTAAATAATAATTCTACTTACGTCATAATATGAAATCTGAGTTTTATATATGTTACTTGGTCAACTATTCAAAGATGTTTCCCAAACGGCCAGACAGTTTCAAAAGTTCTAACACTCTCCCAGGCATAAATCTGGCAGGGGGTTGCCACCTTACAAAGTGTCTGGCAACGGATGGTATGATATTCTAATAGTATCCTGTAGAACATACTAAAAAATGTGCATTATGCTATAATGTTTTTGGGCAGCAATTATGCTCACCTTTGCTACCTGATATCTGTCAAAGCCACCACGGTTCGAGATTCATAATATCCAAACCTTCTTACCTGCTGTAGGATGTTTGCACAGAAACTTTTTTAATCTTTATACTATCTGGTAGGTCTGGCGATCACCGGCTCTTAGTCCATTAAGACTAACATCACGCATTAATTCTAAAATTAAATAATAGCTAAATAATAAACGTTATTGTTCTTACAATTCACTAAGATTAGCGGGCTTAACTTTTAATAAACACAAAGTGTAAATAAATAAGACCAACACCGGGTATGATTATATGGCACGCTGGTAACTGATCCTTCCATCAGGCAAGCACACTATCATAATGGGCATGCACAGTTGCACACTTTCACTTACAATTAAATCCCGCTAGCGGTCGTGAAATGGAAGAACTATATTTGAAAGTATTACCAATAATCACGTTATTAAAATGTACTGAGATTAGCTTATCTTGATATACGACTCAATTCATGTTCAAATTTTCTCAACTAGTTATGATTTCGGATCACACATAACTACTGTAAAACTCTGTTTACAACATAGTAATATTCTATGGTATCTGTGGAACTGCATTCATATAGTTATAAACTATAATCAATAATTGTTGTTTTAAAATTCCAGTTCCAAGGTGTATGGCACGAAATTGAAGCGTATCCTAAAGATGACCAGACTGGTCAATGCGTTAACCATGAATTTACAGTTCAATCAAGTACAGCTTTTAATCTGCAATCAAGCAGTGTAACCAACGCTGCTCTTGGTATTACTAACAGCAATATGGTTTTCGCCTCTAATGATGGAAGTGCATCATTTAATATTATTCTCAATGCAGATGGAACTAGTAAGTTCTCCTTTTATTAATTTTATTAAAAAGATGATTAATCGTAAACATCTGCGATTAACTTGTTATCATTGAAATTTCCCTCCGCAGAGCGTGAATGTACATCAAATTTAAGAAATATAGATCCAAACCATATACCTGTATTCCGACCTCTTAATACTTTCAGACCTCATGTTATCACAAATAAATGATGTTTTTAAACTGCATATATTATCAAATTTTCAATATATTTTATTCCAGCTATAACCATACCATATATAATCTTAAACACGGATTATAACAACTACGCTGTGGCTTACAGCTGCCTCAATTTAAACGCTGACTTTAGAGCTGGTAAGTCCAATATCTTCAACGATTTAACTTACAGTAATATAATCTTGCCTAAAACGATACAAGTTTTAATCAGTCAGTGTTATGTATTATCTAATATTCAATTTCAGTATAATTATCAAGCGTATAAGTATCAGCTGACAGCTTAATCCATACAACCCTTTATCCTCCACTATGACTTGCAAAATTTTGGGCGTTTGTCTAAAACTGAACAACAAATTTCTTGTAGCAACATGACATTTTTACAAAAATTGTCTAATATTATTGGATTATTATTACTTCTCGATCATAATTAACAACAATATACTATATGTATACAATAATAAACTAAATAAGGTCAAAAATGTACACGACGAATTGAGAACCTCCTACTTTTTTAAAGTCGGTTAAAAACTCCTTCAAAATTTATGATTAATATTCATATTTACATTATTCAATTATATACAATCATTACTACTGTGTTTTTGTAATGGTCTGGCTATTATCTAAATTAAATTAAATATTATTGCAGTGTACAGCTGGAAACTGAGCAGAACAAAATCAATAACAACCGAATCGTTGACAGCTATTAACAATGCTATAAGAGATATTAACGTTCTTGATGATATATACTTTGAAACAATCAACCAAACTGACGATGCATGTTTCTACTTCCCTGAAGTAGCTCCTGGTCAAACTGTAGAATTCCCTGGGCAGTGTGATAGGAGTATTGTTGCAGTACAAAATTTCAATGCTGCTGCGGTAAGATATTTTAAAACATGATTATATTTTAATGAGTAAACTACTAATGGTATAATCGTGAACGTGAATTTCGTTGTTTGGTCTTTTTTAACGATCTTAGGAATAAATCAATTGTTATGAATCTTAGTGTGTAATATTTGCTTTTGATAAACAATATAAACTTTTCAATTCTAATGTTTCTTAAATATTTATGATTGGTACATACAGTGCATTTTTGTTTCATTCAAACTTCCTTATTCTGACATACTTCTTCATTTACATAGCAAATCTTCATTTTCTGCTTTACATCCATCCCTATCTTTTTTCATCTATCCTCATTATATTATACGCCCATCAAGGATGTCGTAAGACTTTGTAAAATATTTTACATACAGATATTCCTCCAATTTTCCCTTTAAATTTTTAGTCAGCATTAGACAAAATCGTAAGATCGTTCATTTTTCGATTGATCAATGAATTGTAATTTTCATGTCGACTGAGTGAAATTATTTTTGATCTAACATTTTAGTGCTTTAACAGTTTGAAGTTTGAATCGAATGTTTTTGTTCAACCTAAGGTTTACATTAAGTAATATATATTCTGCATTCATCTGCTGCTAAATAAAACCATTTGTGAAGTTCATTGCGAATCACACCAGGAATCAAAGATACTATATTGCATTTTTTTTACAGTATTTAGGTAGATGGAAATTAATCGAGACGTACCCGTCAGAGTTCCAATTAGGTGAATGTAACGATGCCACATACACTTTGGGTACTAACAACACCGTCAACTTAGTAAATACAGAGGTTGTTAGTCAAACTTTGAACAGTATAGGTGGTTCAGCAGTAGTGTCTAGTACTGATAACAGCGGAGTGCTCCTGGTGAACATCGAAGGCGGTAAATATATATAATATCATCTAAGAAAAATACTAGGAATGACAATTAACCACCAATAGTGGTATTTCTGCAAAATCTTTAAAATCCTAAATAAACTAAAAAGCACCATAAGCTTACAAGTCATTTTTCTTAATCTTTTGACATAGAAAACACCGCTACAATCTTCATTTTTTTATCATTTACATAAATACATTTTTTAGACCAAATCAATAAAAAATCAGTCTCCCTTTTTATATGGATTCCAATTTTATATGTAAACAAAGTATCAGAACTAATACAAAATTAAGATAGCGACATGTAGCGGTAAAGGTTCGAGTATATTATTTCATTATTATAAATAAATACTTAATACCTAAGCTGTGTGTTAGCTTTTTTAGTTTTATATCTGCTTTCTTTTTTCAATTACCCCTGATTTTTCAAATTTGTTGCTCACGACAAATACTTTTAATGATTATTTTCCACTATTCATATATTGATCTTGATAAAAAAGCTTACTGTAAGAAACTTTCGTAAGCCTGTAGAATATCGTATATCATTAGAGTTTCAATGTCTAAAGTTAGAAAATGAACCCTTGTGGTGTCATTTTGGTGTCCGTACATCACAACTAACTACTTCGGGCACTACTAAGATTAAAAATATTAGGTATGGCACACACTTAGTCTCAAATAATTTCCACTTTTTACAGCTCCTGCACCCATCGAATATTATATTTTAGATACAGATTACACGTCGTTCACTATCGTCTATAGTTGTGAAAATGTTGGGACTGATCGCAGACGAGGTAAGCATAAAATATAAAAGAACTATAATTTTCACGTGATTCACATGACATTTGGCATCGTTTCCCGCGATAACAATTAAATTTTCCGAAATAACAAGCTCATTATCATTCATCGTACATAAACAAATGAGTAAATTTAAAAAATTTATTCAGCCTATATTCCAGTGGAAATATTTTTTTCAAATGTTCATAAGTTGAAAACGATATCATCTCATATACAGCGCTTCGCAACGTTTTTGTTTGAAGAAGAAACGACTAAAAGCTACATGGCGACACCTCTAGCTAACATTGATTTTTTTTCATATTTCAGTATGGGCCTGGAAGATGAGTCGAACGGACAACCTTAGCGAAAATGCGACAAACCGCATCAACGCTGCTATGGAGCGCGTCAATGTACTGGATAATCGTTATTTCCAAACCGTTGACAGATCTGACGAAGCGTGCTTCTACTTCCCTGAACTCGATATAAATAGTCCACTTGTCTTCCGAGGCCAGTGTAATGAAAGTATCCCCGTTGTTAACAACCTTGATGTAGCTGCGGTAAGTTTAATCACACTTACACTTTACTTCAAAAATGTATCCATGTAGACTCAGCACCTGTTACACAGAATATCAATAATTTACAAACACTTCAGTAGTGAGTTCACTTAAACTTGAGAGGTGTCAAAGGACACCCGGATGGAACGAAGTTATAATGCGAGTCCTTTATTGTTATTATTGTCTGTATAAAATCTCTACTTACCTAACTCCGTCAGCAATATCCGGAACTTGTGCAGAAACACTGTCAGGATTCATTATTGTTATTATTGATTATTATGTACAAAAAACCAGTATACACTCAACAAAAATAATCTTCGCGACACCACACTGTTCAATGCGAAATAGAAAGACGAAACGAAAATAACTGGCTGGCTTTCTATGAGAGAGAGAGAGAGATAAACATGTGCACGCCGCACGGCTTACAACTTTAGCAAAAAGTATCGTTACAACTTTTCTTCTTAATTTTTTCCGTCTAGTCCCCCTTCGCAACTTCGTTCCAAAAAAAGTAGAAGATACAAAGATAATCGGGCGACCTTATCGCTAAAACGCGATTTCTTCCAACCAACTCTTTGCTAGGATTAACAGATTATTAATACTAACGGTTTAGTATTGAGAAGTACCATTTTTCACACTTCAATCATGTTTTTTCCAGTACTTGGGCCTGTGGCATGATGTCGAGAGATATCCAGTGGCCTTCCAAAACGGCACTTGTGGAAATGCGTTCTACTCATTGGTAGAGGAAGGTGTAGACGTATTCAATACTCAAGTCATTGATGAAACTTTAGATACAATTAATGGTATAGCTGTTTTGGCTACTGATGATGGATCTGGAAAACTCAATGTTACTTTCCCTATACTTGGAACACCATTAAATAGTATGTATAATTTTTCAACATTATCTTTTGGATTTATAGCTGTTACTAATATCTTACTATTACTTACTTGCCTTACCATCGGTTGAATTTTAACATTACCTGTATGGAGGTTATATCAATTTTTAACCAATAGCGAGGCACACGAATTGTTAGGAAGAGTTAGCAACGTGCGAGCAATTTAAGATATTGACCAGTTTGTAATATCATGAAAATATTTTATTTCAGTTACTACTAATTATTGGGTGCTGGCTACAGATTACACAAATTATGCTCTAGTATATTCATGTCAGAATCTTGATAGCGAATATAGACAAGGTAAGAAAATTTCCTACAAACATTTTATTTTTCTAAAATATTTAAAGATGACTTATGTAGAATAGAATGAAAGAATATTTGACTTTCTAGACACTCACACTGAAGAGTTCCATTGAGATGACGAATAGCGATTTTATGTTTTCTCTTAACGTAACTCTAAAAAAGCTTTATCCGGATATACCCCGTATTTCAAAAACTACTCATCAGATTTTTTTCAAATTTTTTTTTATTGAAAGTACTTTCCGTTTTTTGTCACATTTTAATTGTTCAGTTAGAATGAGAGTTATTGTTATTAGTAAGTTAAATATATAAATATGACTTTAGAAACGAAGTTTATCAATTTTCATTCATATAAAATCAAAAGATAGACAAACGGGATAGTTTGTGGCGGTTTTATCAGTGAATCGATTTTACTTTTTTATGTTTTCTTTCATATACCAGTATCTTCCTGGAAACTTGGCAGAGCAAAGAGCCTGACTGCAGCTGCGAATGCAGCAATGCAAACAGTCATTAACGATATTCAGGTGTTGGACAATCGTTATTACATACCGCAGGACCAAACAGCTCAGGGATGTTTCTACTACCCTGAGCCTCAGCCTGAAGTACCCGTTGTATTCCCAGGACAATGTGAGGATGACAGTGTATCCATTGTATCAAACTTTAATATGACTCAGGTAAGAAATGTACAAGAAGAAAATACGCATCACTATAGAAAACAAAGTCAAACGTAAAGACAAAGATCATAATCATAGAACATTTGAAGACCTAAATAGATTAAGGAACTCTGCAATAGTTTGATACTAGATACGAGAGGTAAAAGTTAAGTATCTCTAGGCATTAGATGGTATTGTGTACGAGCGTCGCGAGGGCGCTAATAATTCGAGTGCGCTAGGAGCCCTTTCACCCGATGTTAACACTCTGGTATTCCTTTCGAATTTGAGGAAAGTAAATAAAAATCGATTATTTAAACAAACAACTACTTCTCAAATAAAATCAGCCGTTAAATCCTTATCTGAATCTGATAAAACGTCATCACAGTTTGAGCGCTGTTAAAGCCCGTAAATTCTATATTTTTAATGGTGACCAGTGGATAGCACAATTATCAAGTTTCATTAAAAGTTCGTTTTACTATTTAAGAAAGTGTTTAATTTAATATAAGACTTTTGACAATCATTAAATTGTTTTGCAGTTCCAAGGCGTATGGCATGAGATTGAAGCATATCCCAAAGAAGATCAACCCGGAGATTGTGTCAATCATGAATTCATTTCTTTAACTACTACTACCTTCACTCTACAAACCAGAAGTGTATTGAATCTCAATCTTGGAATAACGAATAGCAGTGCTCGTTTCGCCACCATCAATCCCTCTGTTGCATCTTTCTTTATCGATATTCCTGCTGATGGAAGCAGTAAGTAGCAGCTTTACACATAAAATTCTCAATTAATTAGTTGTATCTACCCCCTTATTCATAACAGTTACATGAGGTTTATAAAAAAAACTAAAACACACTGTGTACACTCCGTTACGTTAAATTAAAACGAAAAATATGAATTTATTGAATAATTTAGGGCAGTTGCCCTTATTAACATAACTTGGATACGCTCCCCATTCTCAGTAATCTGAACTACATTTTTTATTTATAAATATATTTATAATAGTATTTATCGAATTAAAAAATTAAAATATATACGAAAACATATGCGCGGCAATAGCGCCCGAATGCGGCGAATAAAGGCGGTTACAAGACATTCAAATTTCAAAACAGTATTACACTGATAATTATTATTTAGTTTTACGTCTTATTTCATCACTCGTAACATAATTCAGTGCGAGCGAAGCAATTCCTAACGCTATCCCACAATCTATGTATTTTTGCGGTCGGTTTACTGATAAACTATCACACTTTCAAACTTAGGCTTTGACATAGTAATTTCAATGTATGTTTAGATGTGTTAACTATCATAATAATATTATTTTGTATACATTTAAATGAAATAACAAGATTCATTAATTAGAAATTTATTAAATTTCAAAAACCATCTGACGAAAATTATGAAAACAATAAGACATGTGCAATACCATCACTGTAACTAGGTAAAAAACTTCGAGAGCCCTTCTAAAGCACCGCTTTTTGCCAGAAAAAATTACGTCAAAGGTCTCCTGGCATGGTCATTACATTTTTTCCTTACATGACGACCTTTGTCAGTTCACTCTCGTAAGCCACGAAAATGAACTTAATTCCAAAAGTTTTTTTATAATCACTTTCTTAGTGCTGTTATGAAAAGGGGCTAGTGACTACTACTAGTAACTGTGTTATTTAGGAATTACTTCCACTTTTTACTTCGATGTGGCTTGCTTTATGCTGAGACCGGGTCTAATGAACTTATTTTGTTGCTATTTCTTTTTATATTAACTCAGATTTTCTCGTAAATAAAATATTTTCTTTCTTTTTTTCTATTAATTATTCGAATGTTTCTTAGGAATTTATTTATATGGATTTAAAATCAAATTTATTGCTGACACTCTTGCAGTAACGCTTTGCTATTGACGTAAACTAGTTCTAGATTCTTAAGTAGTTTGGTCTACAGAATTCCAGTTTTTTAAAAATAAATGTTGGTAAAGTTTTACTTTTATTATGCTGTTAACACGATACCACCAATTAGACGATTGAGGAATGATGAATAAATACCCTACGCACTAATATGCACATTTCACAACCAAATCAAGAGAAAGAGCCTAAAAATTAATAACTCAGACACAGAAAGGAAAACACAACACACAGATAGGGCACTAGATAGGATAATACATAAGTATAGACATAAGGCCCACACTGCACATGCACTTTCTCACAACACCAGCACGTAACAGATACACTCTACACTAGTATAAGTTTAGTATTGAAATTAGGATAAATTAATATAAAAGTTACTCGTAAGATATATTTACTTCAACACAAATTAATTAATGTCACACACAAAAATTAAAATAATAAGCGTGTAAAATTTTAAAAATTAAATCTAGAAATAAAGCTTTAAAAAAGGGTATGGAACTAAGGACTATATAGTCCGCAGAGTAGTTAAAAAAAAGAATAAATACCCTTGCACTTGCTATATCTACGACAATGAAATTTTAACATAATATATTATTTATTTCAGCTATCACGATACCCTACCAGATCTTAAGCACTGACTATAACAACTACGCACTCGCTTACAGCTGCATGAACTTAAACAACGACTTCAGAGCTGGTAAGTCATTATTTTACTACAAGTCAACCAAAAGAGAAATAATTTGGTATTAGTTAATATTGACCATTTTCATTGTGTTGATGCTTTCACTCATATGTATTGTTTCACTCTTGATAGATCATGGAAATAAGTATACAAGACATTTTTTCCCTGATAAATGAACGTTAATTTATTTTAATGATTAAGTAATGTTGTATGTATTTTCTGAAAACCCACGGCAATAACAATGGCCCAGACTATTGGAGTACTTGCACGGGGCCACAGAAAAGCCACCACGTAAAGGCCTCTTAGACAAATTTAATGTAAATATGGCTTGACAGTGACCGCCGATTATTTCTGTCTACACCATTATTTTTATAAAAGAAATAACTACTTTTGTTTTAAACTACCTACCTCCATTAATATAATTCTGTCCAACCTAAGGCGCTAGGCTATATGTTAGAAAATACTTTTTACCAATAATACTTCGCAACTAAACTTTAACATATTTGATTACAAAAATTCTCATGGGTACATCTCTTTACAACAAAAATGCCAAAATTTACAATTTCTTATCTTGATATGTTGTTTACAGTTTATAGTTGGAAGTTAAGTAGGACAAGATCGTTATCAGCAGCATCTGTAACGGCTATCAATAACGCTATATCTGGCGTCAGAGTACTGGATAACAACTACTTTGAGACAGTAAACCAATCTAATAATGCCTGCTTCTACTTGCCCGACCTTGGACCCGGTGAACCTGTTATATTCCCTGGACAATGTGAAACTAATGTTCCTATAATGGCCAACTTCCAGCCTGCACGAGTATGTAGTTTTTTCATATGTTTATTATTATTTTCTAAGTTAATATTTGTTAATTGCGAAGGTGGCAATCATAGCTCCGATGGTACACTACCCCTCCCCTATTCCAATCCCTTCTGTCCCATTCCTCTTTTTGAGCCCTCTTCTCATCTTCCTCTTTATCTAAAGCCTAGCGACGCAATGGCCTCATCCTTGTTGTTTCTATCGTCTATACACAACAGTGACCACTGTTCATGAGCTAGGCTGGCTAGGCACTCTGCCTACTTGCTAGAATCAAATTTTAAAAACAATTCAGACTAATTGTTTTACCGCAATTATTTTCATTTCAGTACCTTGGACGTTGGAAACTTATTGAAACTTACCCATCGGAATTCCAACTTGGCGATTGTGCTGATGCCACCTACTCCCTGGCTGACGATGGAACTGTCATCGTATACAATACCGAAGTCGTCAGTGAAACTTTAAGCAGCATTTATGGCTTAGCAACAATAGATTCCAATGCAAAACTTATTGTAACTTTTCCTAATTGTAAGAATCTTTCAATAAGTAAATTTTTTTGGAACATTATAATATTAAACCATAAACTTGCTAGGCAGGTTGACGGATCATACATATCGATTAACCTAGTGTGCAGAGTCTTTCAGAATTTTTTCTACATCGTTTTCAAATTTTCTCATAACAATATGCACACTAAGTTAGATCCACTCAGGGCTTGAAATACCAATAAAAATATGATATCGTTATTTAGGCTAATTTCTGGTAACGGTAAAAATAAATATCATTATAAAACTTACCGTAATTTCTGACGATGTGTGATGCGACCTGTGTTGACATACTAGCCCCGTCACATCTTCCAATGACCGAGTCATGAGCTAGCAACGCTACAGCTTCAGCTGAAGACGTCAAACGGCGCAAATATGGAGCCTTCGAAAGGGGGTTACATATTTGTGCCATTTGGGGTTGAAACATTAGGCCCGTGGGGTCCATCGGCAAAGAGTTTGTTTAAAGACATATGTAAGAAACTCTTTGACAGTACACGTGATCAGAACCATATTTTGCACAACAAATAAGTATTACGATACAGCGTGGTAATGAGACCAGCCTTCTGGTCACGTTCCCCGTTGGCAGTGATCTACTACATAATGTATTTTGTTTTCAATGTCTTTGTTTTATTATTTTTTATAAATGTTTGTCATTTTTTTCGGTAACATGGAGTCGAAAAAAAGCAATTCTTAAAAATGGCAACGTCGCTTCAAGTAACGTAAAAAATATCGATACGTTTTCAAGCCCTGGATCCACTTCTTCAGTGGCGCATGCTTAACCGTCAAAATTCGAACTTGCATCTTCTCAACAAGATGCGGGTGCGTCAGTTGAACTACGAATGAAAAGTATAATGATAGTTTTTTTTTTATAAACGGCAGACCAACACACACACGCTGTATATCCTCAAGCTAAGCTAGTTACGCTTCTGTTATGGGTAACATACAACGGACAGCTCCGGGGCTGATCCCAGACACCCAGACCATAGTAGGTAACAGAAAGTTCTTTACCGAAACTTACCATACCATGGAATCGAACTCAGAGCCTCTACATTTCGGCGAGTTCGGCCGGCAAAGACTTAGCGCGTTCAACCACAGAGGCCGTCGTGTTGCCATATTTGGAGTCTGATAATGGATTAAATTGAATTAATTTTAATACTGACGACTTAATTTCTCATTTTACTGTTAGCTATTAACCTTTGTGTAGGATTTTCCGTGGTAATATTTCAGTTGCTCTTTAAGTAAGTCCATCTGTAAGATCTGAGCCTAATTTTGTTTAATTAGTTTGGACACTGTGGAATTTCAGTGGTTTATTTAACTATTTTACTTTTAGCTGCTCCTATTGAATATTATATTTTGGACACTGACTATGACACCTACGCACTCGTGTATAGCTGTAGCAACTTAGAAAATGACAGGAGAAGAGGTGAGTTCAGTCTTTATTTATAATTTGATAGATCTTTCCACGATGCTACGCTTCAATAAATTTTGGATCCATATACCGCTCCATCCACGTTGATGCAAAAAAAGAATAGGTATTAATAGTTATTAATTTTTTACATCACGCATGGAGATGGTATTCTAAAATAATAATTTAATTAACATTGATTTAGGTTTTTGTAATGAATTTTTTAATTTCAGTTTGGGCCTGGAAAATGAGCCGCACGGACGAACTAACCCAACCCGCCATCAATAATATACAAACTGTTGTCAATAGTTTCGATGTATTGGACAACCGCTACTTTGAAAGTGTCAATCGAACTGCTGAAGCATGCTTCTATTTCCCAGAACCTGGTACAGATCCAATTGAATTTAGAGGTCAATGTGATGCTAATATTACTGGTATGCCAGCATTTGATGCTGTTAGGGTAAGTGTTTTTTGGTAATTAATTACAATCGGTTGTTTAATGAATAATTTATTTTCCGAATCTACCTCTGGTAGCGAAGAAAACAAAGGTTATGGTGTTTGAAAGAGAAGAAACCAGAACTAACGCAAGGATAATGGTCGGTGATGTTATGCTGGAACAAGTGAATGAGTTTCTATTTCTTGGATGTGCTTTTAGCAGGCATGGAAGGTACACCGCTGACATAGAAAGAAGAGTAAATTTGGGGAATAGCGTGAATGTAGCTTTAGGTAAACTTCTAGGCGCTAAGAAACTCAGCCAGAAGGCCCAGCTTGCCATACACACCGCGGTGCTGGTAACTACGCTCACGTCTGGAAGCGAGAGTTGGATATGGAATAGAGAGCATGAAAGTAGAGTAAATGCCGTCGAGATGCGAGCACTACGCAAAATCTGCGGAGTGACACTCGCGGACCGCGTTCGTAATACCGAAGTAAGAAAGAGAGTTGGTCTGAAAGAGAGTTGGTCTGAAAGAGAGTGTCGGGGTGAAGGTAAGGAAAGGAATGCTCCGGTGGTTCGGGCATGTGGAAAGAATGTATGATGAAAGAATGCCTCAACAGATATATAATGCAAAAGGATGGATGCAGAAGTCGCGGAAGACCACGACACACCTTCCACGATCAAAACACATTCACCTCTGAACCACGCAGATATTCGTGCTCTAGTGTATAAATTGTTGTCCTGTCTTCAAATTACATCAATTTGCAAATCTTGTGGAGGAAATGAACAGACGTCTTAACAAAATGATTATTTGTAAACATAGATGTATAAATATAATATCAAAAACATCTCCTTATTTACAAAGTGTACCGAAAGTATGTTACCTGCTTGTTTAATTCTATATCAACATTTAAATACTTAAAATAATTTAATATACCAAAGCACAGCATTGACGCATAATTCACGTATTAATTTTGCAGTATATGGGTCTATGGCATGACATCGAGTCATATCCAGCTCCATTCCAAATGGGAACATGTCCTAATGCTGAATATACTTTGAATGCTGATGGTACTGTGTCAGTTTATAATACTCAAGTTGTAAATCAAGTCTTAGATGTAATGGAAGGTACTGCTGTTGTTGCATCAACTGATGGGAGTGCATGGCTTAGAGTTACTTTCAATGTTGGTGGACAGACTGGTAAGCTATATTTAAATTAAAACAAACATTTAAATCATGCAAATATAGTTATAGCATACTCAATCTATTATTAAATATACTTAACGTTTATTATTAAGTAAACATAATTCTTATAAGAAGGTTGAAATTTATGTATCTTACTTACGTCATCCTAATAGACTTACGTTTATTTCTAGAAGTAATATGCTAATCTTAGTTGCAATATTTTTCAGTGACTACTGATTATTATGTACTGGATACGGACTACGTAAACTACGCGCTTGTGTACTCTTGTCAGAATATCAGCACCGAGTACAGAAGAGGTAAGAGAAATATGACGTAGAATTTCACTTCTAACCTTTTATTAATCAAAGAAATACATAAAGTTTGTCATTACTTAATCTTCCGTCACTTTACTTTAGAACTTTGATTCTTTTTGTAAAAAAATGTATTGAGTTATGTTTCTTCTTGTTTTAATGTAACTAGTAATTTTTCTAGGATTAATATCAACCCTGAAGTAGCACAACATCTCATAAATATTTCCAACAGTTTTCAGTTGGAAACTCAGCAGAGCCCAAAGTTTGTCCACGGCTTCGGCACTTGCTATCCAAGAAACAGTGAACAGGATACAAGTTCTTAGGGATGACTATTTCCTATACCGAGGTCAAAGCGAATCTGATTGCTTCTACTACCCTGACAACTTTGGTGGTGACGTTATCCTGAGAGGACAATGTGTGCCTGACAATCAAGTAGCAGCTGTTGTCAACTTCGTAGCAAGTAGTGTAAGTATTACACCAAAATTAAATAATATCAGGAAGTAAACTTGACTAAAAGATAAAAGTATAGACTAGCTATTATGCAAAACCAAACGCTTGCCATCCCAACGATAAAATTAGTGTTAGTGACAAATGCATCTTATTTATAGCGTCTAACATTTTAATCATTATGCATTAACCATGTTCAAGAGGAACATACACCATTCAATGATGAAAACCATTCAACATTCCTCACTACATTGGTGTAGTTGACCACTACTACCACCAGTTATCGGCTATGTTTAACGCCTCTAACAATGTTGCATGTTAAATAATGTATCCGAATCTTGACTGCACCTGAGTAATGTTTAGTAGTAATTTAGATTTAGAGTAATTCATTCGAGCTATATAAACTAAATTTGGAAGGAGACACCATTTTTCGCTTTTATTGACTTACATAGTCGCACGTGATTCTTTCCACATATGCAACTATATCCTACTGACATCTAGACAACAAATTAGAACTGACCTAGGTAAATTTAATGTGCGATTATCATTTCAATAATGACACCTGCCACAAAAATAAAAACTGTACTTTGACCACACATTTCTGTTCTTATTTATTTCGATGTGGTGAATCTAAATCTGAGGTCAGGTTCGTTCGTACACCCTCAAAATATTAAGAGTTTATGGACCAAACTGACCTTAAATTCGGTGTTTTGATCCATAAACCCTTCTTTTGAGAGTATAGAGACCAAACTGACCCAGAATCGGATTCAACACATCTAAATACATAAGAATAGATGGGATGATTTTCCGTGGGCAAGTATAATTATAAATACTAAATGGAGAACATATACTGACATCAGAAACATGTTTTATAAGCCTGAAGCGGTTATCCCATTATATTGTTTTTGTTGCACGAAGAAAAAGAGATTCCGAATGTTTAGCCGGCTCGCGCTTATCATCTATACCCTTAAATTGGAGTAGTTAGTTTAATAATGGCTTCCAGTGGGTGTATAAAATGGACGCTTTTATCGCTAAAAGCAATCATTCCCAGACAACCCCCATCTAGAATTGATATGATAATTATGATGGGTATATTTATTTCAGTTCGCTAACACATGGTACGAGGTTGCAAGATTCCCGTCAGGATTGCAAGATGGTGAATGTGTGGCATCTAATAAAGTGTTGACCTCTACCAATACTTTTGGCATCACCAATACGATTGTTAGGGATGAACGCGAATTTAACGCATCTTTAGCCGGATCAATATCGCAGATGGAAGAGGAATCATCAATGTCACTCTTAGCGGAGGTAATAATTAAAAAAAAGTCGTGAACCATGTTCATGTTCAAATCTACTGAATCCTAACATTAAACCAGTATGAAAATTTACTTTTATTTGGTATATTTCCCAAAAAAATATTTAGAACTCGTTCAGTCATTTGGGAGTGTGTTATAAACAAATTTACAGAATCGTATACTGATAAATATTCTAGTCTAAGAATAGCAATAGTTGTCACTTCTGTTTTATTCATTTATATTATGTCATATACTTAGAAATGAAATATGCAGTTTTTTTATTTTTAGAATTCTGATACTTTGGTCATAATGTCTGTTACACACGACTATACGTTGGTTACAATGGTCTGTTTGTATGTCAACATTAATTAGCTCAGGGATTACTATGGTTAGAGATACGAAATTTGGTGCACTTATAAAAATCCAACCCGATGGACTGACGCACTACGAAAGTCGCAGATAGGCCCTGGATGAGGAAGGCGGAGGACCAGGATGAGTGGCGCTGACTTGGGAAAGCCTACGTCCAGCAAAGGACTGTGATTAGTTGACGTCGATATAAATCCCTAGTAGCTTCATAAAAAACCTTCTCTGTTAAATTTAGATTGAACATTTTTTATTACTTTATATATTTTTTATTTTAATATATACCAGGGTTTCACCGGCGGCATAGCGGTGGCTCCAACTCTAGAGAGAGTTGCCCCATTTTACTTACATAAAAAGTTAATCATGTTTATATATATGGCGAAAAAAGCCAAAAGCTAGTATATATAAACTTTCGTTGAAATTTATCTAACTGATGGTGCAAACCGCATAAAAATTCGTCCCATGATTTAGGAGGAGATCGCAGATATACAGACAACAAGACGCGCAAAGCGATTTGGTTTAATATTTATAAAGATTTGCAAAAATAAGAAAAGAATGTTATTGTCACCAGAGATATGCACAAACTTCGCCTTAAAATTAGGACTGGGTACTAGACATCTAGACGAGGCCAAGCTTGTATCTTAAGGTGTTAGTTGCTTCCAGTCATTTAATTACTAAATTTATGTAACAAATTAAATATTCAAATAAAAATTTGAACAAAAATTTAGAGGTAATTCCAAAATGTTAGTGAAGGACTTTTAAACATTCATATAACTTTAATTGTCTACAGAACGTGAATCCCATTTGCTAGGGACTTAAATATATTACTTCTCTAGTGAGTGTAGTGAGTTTATAACAATATCTAATATTATGTCATGAAAACAGAAAAAATAAAACCTAGATAAAAAAAACATACTTTTAATTTCAACTACAATACTTTCATACATTTCTTCATATACATTATACACTATTATGCTTACCAATCTTGTTACAATTACCACGTGCGAACAACGGTGAAGGAAAACATAGTGACCTGCATATCGATATAACCGATGTGTCAAACCTGCCAAGCCGCCGCATGGCCGGAGCAAGCAGTGAGACAGTTAGGGGTTGTTATTATTATATTTTTTATTATCCTTATTTTTCCAAACCATTCTTCAAACATACACGATAATCTAACTACAACTTAAACTTAAATCTCATTTGTTCCTTTACAGTGCCGTTTGATAATGTCTACATCCTGGCAACCGACTATACTGAATATGCTTTAGTATACGCTTGCAGAAACTTGGACGCTGAAAGAAAACAAAGTAAGTGTTAAGTTACTTTTATATTCTGCATGTATTTCAAATTAATCACTAAGTTTTGACTTACAATTCTAATAAACGTGGAATAATATTATTTTAATGTTAACTGAATTTGTCTGTCAATATTATTCAAAAAGATTCAGAAATATTATATATAATATATTTAAGGCTTTGAATTTTAATTTAATTATTTATAACTGTCCAATTTATTTCCAGTCTACAGTTGGAAGTTGAGTAGATCGAGATCAGGACTCTCTCAAACTGCAAACAATACTATCAATGCTATAGTTTCTGATAACATTGATCTTTGGGAGGGGTATTATTACAACACAAAGCAGACAGACGCCGCTTGCTTCCATTATCCAATCTTCGATACCTTACCCTCTTCAATCGTTCTACGTGGACCTTGTAACGAAACTATTAGAGGAATTTCCAACTTTGACGCTGCTGCTGTAAGTATTTATTGTTATATTTTATTTTAAGCACATAAAGCTTTGTTGTAGTGGTGGTAGTGTAAACACAGATAGGACAAAAACAAATATAACAAAAATAAGGAAAAAACGACTTTCAACGCAAAGTAATTATTCTACATTCATATGTGCTATGAATATGGATAGTGGAAGCATTACGAAACTGTACGCTGCAGTATGCGTTCGCCACCGGTGCACTTCCACTTAAATTCAGCTCTTATCTCGCTTTTGCTGGTGCACAAAATTACGCATTTAATACAACCTATTTAAACTTATGTCTATGGATTACTATTTTATATAATGTGGATAATTATATAACCTACATTTATTTTACTTTTGGTCTTATGGCACATTGTTATCATTATTTCTAACTTTATCTTTGCGATACAAAATCTGCTAATTAGCGATTGATATTTTAGAAATTCGATGGGTAATGTTTTGTTGTTTACTTTTATTTCGACCTCATAGTGTGAAAATTACTATTAAGACTTTATAACCTAATATACATCTGCCAATATTGACTCAGGTATAAAAGTCACTAGAGGACATTGTTATATTTCAAAATCTGATTAACTGCAAAAAGAAACATTCTATACTCTCTCATGTATGAGAGCCATCAGCCACCTGTGATTTGCATTTTTTTACGTAACTGCTATATTAATACTTTGCAGTGTATAGAATAAATGTTTCTGTCAAGTTACACTCATATAGACTAAGTTTTCATGTCTGTGACAAAGTAGACGAACTACAAGAGCCTATTCTGCTACGGTCGGATTTTACGGAGACCGGCTAGTTACATGGTAACAACAAATTTCTAGCCATGCCACTTCCGCTAGGTTTCAGTAGAAGATATAGTCTGAAGAAATGCTGGCTTTATGTCGTAAAGATTCAAAACAAGAGATGCTGAATATGTGTCCAAGTGAAGAAGAAATAGGAAAGCAAACTGGGCTTTGAAGTAAACATTTGAAACGTCACTGGAATTTCACGCTCTAATGATAATGAGACTCATTAATTTCTTAGTATAATGCTTGCGACATACAAAAACAGACAGACACGACGTGTATAAGGATTCAGTTTTTAACAATATGTGTACAGAACCTAAGAAAGTATTATATTTATGTAGAAAATTTGCCACGATTTACACTGATCTTCTTGGTCTTTAGCAAATGAAAATGCATCTTGATATAACTCTATCAAGTGAAGTGATAATACATGAAAAACATTAATATTTCAGTACATGGGCAGATGGATAGAAATTCAGAGATACCCTCAACCAGACCAATTCGGTACTTGCGACCGAGCCGAATATAGCCTAAACTCTGTTGTTAATGTAAGAAACACTCAAGTCGTCGACCAAACACTGTTGACTCAATTGGGTCAAGGATTTGTTTCTTCAACGGATGGTAGTGCTCAGTTGGATGTCATATTTGACGTCAATGGAGGTAATGAAACAGATTTTGTTCCCATTATAATAATGTATAAATACGCTCCATATTCATTCCCTTTATCGAAAGTACATACACACTGTCGAAGAATCTTTTTCGGCAAATTAAGCATTTTTCACCCATATTCCAACCATATCAATTTTATACTTTATCAATTCAATATTAATATTCTATTGACATTCCTATACTTTAGATGGATATTTTATTAACCGCTTTTGTTTTTTATTGGATCTTTTAAATTTATTGAACTTATCATTGATACATCTCGTTATTACTTTCAGTTACTGTCACCGCCAACTACTACGTTCTTGCGACGGATTACGTAAACTACGCCCTCGTCTATAGCTGCCGCAACTTAGACAATGGAAATAGACAAGGTACTTTCATTGTTTGTATAGCACGAGTCAATCACAAATGCATCCTTGTAGTTCATATGTATTATTGCGCTGTATTAATTATAAGATACTTTGATAGATAACACTTCATTATACAGACTATCCCCCTTATTCTTACGAAGTGAATATGCATGAAGTGATACGTACAAAGTTGAAAGGGGAGAGGTAGTTAGAGGTAGAGAAACTAGAACTAAACTAATAATGGCTCTGACTTATTATTATGTACACTCACAAACACATGGTCAGACGGCTTCTATGATGTTACTTACAACAGTTCCAATTACGCCAAAACGCATTCTAGTAGAACACAAAAAATGGTATATTAATTTTCCTTCACTGTAGTAGAGTAACAAAACACGCTGCTGTAACTTCCCGGACAAAGTTCCTCGGTGCTATACGGAGATACTCGTATCATTCACTGCCTCGTTTATATATAATTATATACCTTACAAGAATTTAAAAACACATTAATTTCCCAGTTGGAAGCTGGAAACTAAGCAGAACAACATCTCTCAACAATCAAGCCAACAACGCGATGAATGTGGCTATTGCCAACACTCAAGGCCTCACTCAAGAATATTACTTAACAACCAGTCAGAGCGATGCTGATTGCTTCTACATCCCCGAAGTAAATCAAACCGCAGCTCCCGTATTTAGAGGTCAATGTGAGAATGTTAACGGAGTTCAAAACTTTGATGTTGAAAGGGTAAGTCTCTCTGTACGATCCATTTAGACAAATCAAATACAGTAGAATCTCACTAATCCAGCACTCCAATAGACCGATACGTCCAATAATCCAGCACTTTCCCTCCGCGCCTCCCTCCCTTCTTACGCCAGGTACAACGTGCGCTCTCCCATAGTCGAAAGTCTAACCTCAAACCTTATCACGTGCAAGAAAACTATGGTAACAAGCCATTGTTCAGAAGGCTGAGTATACAGCCTCATCAAGAATTCCATTGTCATTGGTCAATGATAAAAACACACATAAATTAACAATGGTTAAAGTATTATTAGACAATGAACTTACTCGATAGTTTGATATAAGCATATATACATAGGTTTTGGTCTGCACTACTTCACCATAGAAAATATAAAGATATAACAATCATCTGTATAGATTATATCAATATTCTAATTCTAATTTCTTTGCTAATCATCATTCTTTATAACAGTACTTAGGCTGGTGGCATGAGATCGAAAGATTCCCAATAGACACCAATGCTGGCGAATGCAGGAGTTCTCGCTATGAACAATCAGGGAACCAATTCTTAGTAACTGACACCAATGTTTCTGGGGGCAATGGTCAAGTAACAACTGGGTCTGTCCAAGCTAGCAGTAATGGTGTTCTGACGAGGACCTTAAGCGACGGCACTGTTGAAGGTAAGAACTGTTATAAAAAACAATAATAAAAAGAACAGTTAAATCATGGAAGATAAATACAATAAATGCCAATCCCAGCACTGTAAGGTATTGTCCTAAGGAATTATTTATTCCACTTTGGTCCCTCGAAGTCAATACCATGGATTTATAAAAATTTCAAGTATTTTCCATCAACAGAAACATTTATTAATGATGACATATGCTTTAAAATTGCTCATTTCTTTGCTTACAGAAATTGTTGTACTTGCAACGGACTACGATTCATATGCACTTTTGTACTCCTGTGTTAACATTGACAGCGAACATCGACGAGGTATGTATGCTACTTTGATTTTTATCGAATGTGGGTTGTCTATCATTATTTTAATATTCATTAATTTGCCTATTTGATAAAATTTGACATAAACTGCATCAATCTTATTCATATTTATTAAGAAGTTGTAGGTTTCTTTAAAAGCCTTAAAGAAGCCTACAAAGTTACTCTAACTCAATATGAATAAGACCGCATATATTTATGTCAAAATTTTAACCAGTATTGAAGCATCCTCAGGTATGATTCCCATTGCTGTTCGGTGTATATTATCTAATTTATCTATATATAATGGACGTTTCACTTGCTTAGTATAGTATAGACAATGTTTTTGTTAGCTGATTTATTATTTATACTATAATGCATTTGATAAATCTATGTCCAATATACCTCCTTTTTGATCCCTAAAAATTTAACTTTCAGTATGGAGCGCCAAACACAGCAAAACGCGTCAACTAACAGACGCAGCGCAAAATGCAATGACATCGTATATCGAAAATAACTCAGTACTGTACCCGCAGTTCTATTTGGAAGTAATCCAGACCGACAGCTCATGTTTCCATTATCCAAATCAAACTGGTCAACAAGTATTCTACCTGGACAGTGTGATTTGAACATACCCGTGGTTCAGAACTTCGATGCTGCTGAGGTAAACTTTGAAAATGAATCATGGTTAATTTATAAATACTTACGTACTTTGTATTACTGTGGAAGTAATACTAAAATCTGTCTCAATACAAATTGCACAAACATCAATCAATACATGACACTATCCATTGCATGTGCCTAGGAGAAGTTATTATATCATATCATATTTTCTGTTATTTTAATTTTGGTGTCAAATAAAAATTCCCATGACTGATAGCGTTGACGTAATATAAAAATATAAATCTCAGAGAAACCCACCACAGGTTCTTTCGGACATATCTTAATAATTATTGTACAGTCAAGTAGATTTTTAAAGTTACGTAAAATATAACCATGTCAGAAGCTCGAAAAGTTCAAAAGTGTTTTCCAAAAAAGGACTGATTCTGTAAAAAAAGTGGTCAAAACATTTTAATCCATGTCATGTCCACCGTCTCCGCTCGGTCGCGTAGAATAGATGGAGAAGGATCGGGGAGTGAACAAACATACTTGGGACGACCAGTCGAACGGCGACCTGTTGGACGTCCCAAGTATCTAGAAACTGGAAGTCTAAGTAGCTGGAAGGATAGAGTGGAAGTTGACCTGACCACACTATAGTCCCAGACACTGCGCAGAACAGAGGAAAGTGGCATACTCTCGATTCGGAGGCCAAGACTCACATTGTGTTACTGAGCCAACGGAGTTACTATAAGTAGTTCATACATCAAACTTAGACAGCTTTAAATTCACTTGACTAACAATAATTATATTTTGAAACAGTACGGAGGCACTTGGTACCAGATTGAAAGGTACCCACAAATCCATGAAACCGGCAACTGTACTGGAGCGAGGTACACTTTGGACGCCAATACTGGTATCGTCGACGTCCTCAACTGGGAAGTCGTTGACGGCGTCCTGGAGACCATTCATGGTACTGCCACAGTCGTGTCTTCCGATGGCAGCGCTAAATTATCTGTGATATTGCCCATCAGGGGCACTAATGGTGAGATTTTATGAATTATTTTCTTTGATTATTATTTCGCGGTAGAGCCATACTGGAATCATTATTTTGATTACACTCTCAGGGTCGCCATAGTCGATATGATAACCCCCTTTCATCATACTAATATCGGTTTAAATTGGTTATCAGACAGTTAATCATCTTTTGTACGCCCCTCTCCTATGCGTTTTTATGGGTTGCCACAGAAACTAGACCATAGATACTTCATCTATGACACCCCTACTCTTGCCTCTACTCAGGGCAACCCCGGGGAAGGTACCCTCTTCACCGACAAAGGGGAAGTCTACGGGATCCCACACTGGGCCGCGTGGTCCCCTGTTATGGATTATGGGAGGAGCTGTGCATAACAGCGCCTACGACCCCGAAGTCGCCTTCTGCGGACGGGGTTCGCGTACGCACTCTCCTCATTCTCTCTCTTGGCCAAAAACTTTATCCTGAACCAACTTATTATTACTGTGTAAACATTTTTCTTTTTATTTTCAGAAACCATAGAAACATCTTTATATGTGCTAACTACTGACTACGACACGTATTCACTAGCGTATAGTTGCGTCAATGTAAATAACTACGAACGACAAAGTAAGTATCCTATAATTAACAAACAGAATAATTCAGTTTCTAAGTCGTGGTAGCTTAGTAGTTAGAGTAGGGTATTCGAATCCCAAACTCAAAGGGCACTGATTCGAACCCTAGGCGGAAACCATCCACTAATTATGTTATTTTTCTTACTGAGTGATGCACACTTAAATTTAAAAAAACTTAGAAAAACAATTTTTAGCTAGACGTGGGGAGATTCTTGCCGCTTCTTCTCCTTAACAGCAATAACACGTTGCGAAGCGGTGTACATAGACTAGGAAATAAAATTATATTTTAACCTATATGTATGACCTTCAAAAAGTTTTTTCCAGTGGAACTTGAATATATAATTAAAATTAGAGTTCGCGCTACAAAAGATAAAATTTTGTTGGAAAAGTAGCCAGGAAAGAAATTTATAGATTTAATTATGGAATATTTTGTGTTTATTATTCATTAACTTCTACATCGATTTACGGATTATCAAATGATTATTCTGGCAAGATTATGTACGGTGAGAGCAACGCCGCGAGCCTGTAGGAAATTGTTCATTCATTCGTTTGCTATTACATTCATTCATGATCAATTCAAAATTTCCAGTTGGAGCATGGAAGTTGAGTCGAGGAAGAACAATGCCTATCGCCGGTGCTTCCGTCATCGATAATTATATGCGAGAACGGCAAGAATTGCACCAGCCATACTTTATACAAGTCCCACAAAGCGAAGATTGTGAGGAGCCCAGCTCAGCCTTCTTGTTCAAGAGCAGCATCGTCGTGCTACTAGTTTGTGCAATATTACAAATTTTGTTATAATTTAGTTTAAGTATAACTATTTTCTCGATGTAATTACTATTTGTAAATTAAATTATTTTGTACATTTTTTATAAAATAATGTTAGTTTTATGAAATTGTTTTATTAATCACCTATTTTGTAACATTAGCCATACAAATACGTTTGCGTTGCGACGAGAAAGTATGGTAGCTGGTTCCTATATTTTACATTTCATTCAGACTTGCCCTACCGTCGGTGGAATTTTGACATTACAAATATGCAGCGAATGTCAAATTTAACCAATACTAAAGCAAATGAACAATAGGTAGGATATAAGAACTGCAATCGCGGTATCAAAATAAAAACACGAAAGCAACGCCATCCCACTTTATGATAATCTCATAATGTCATAGGTACCAGAAAATTATCTTAGGTAAGGTTTACCTATATTAAAGAGCATGGGAATATTCACATAGGCATATTCCCGTGAAAATAGGCTTCTTCGTAGGCTTACAGAAAGAAATAGGTACCCCTGGAGGAATCTAACTAATTGCTCTCAGAACTACAAATAGGTACCCCTGGAAGAATCTAAATAATTGCTCTCAGAATAAACTCAATTATAGTAGAATTATTTTGTCCGTGCAGTTTGGGTCATAAATCAAACTCGGCCTCAGCCCGGCTAAGGCGGTGAGCATGTTGCGCGGGCGCAACGCCATTATCGATAAAAACTCATTCTTATCAAAGAAAGATTATCATTCTTATAAAAGTCATTATTATCTTTTTTGCTGTTAATTTTAAACTTAGATATAAGTATTTATATTTATTTTTAATATAACTTGTTTTACACTTTGGTACTTATAGTTTTTTAATACATAGATACCTAATTGATAATTTATTTTCAATCATTATTATTCTTATTTTAATAAGTGGAAGAGAGTACGAAATACTCGCTTCACCGCTCCGATGATTTATGAGCCAAACTGCAAGGAGAAAATAATTCTACTATAGTAACGATCGCGTTTTTATTTTACTACTACTCCCTCCTCTAGCTTACGCTGCCCACCCCAGTCCTTCACTTTCCTTGATTCTCACATTACGCGAATATCGTTTTACTGTGCTGGAACTGGAAGTCGTAAATAAAGTCAGCGCTTCAAAAAACAATCCACGAAATACAAGGCACTAAAGTGGCAGCTCCGCTATTTGATGGAATTTTTTCGTAAAATATAGCCAGGAAAAATAAATTTGCAGCTTTAATTATGAAATATTTTGTATTCATTATTCAATATTTTTTACATCGATTTACGGATTAGCACATCATTACTCTGGCAGAATTAAATACGGCGTTTGGAATTGTAGCGCCGCGTCTGTGGAACTCATGTAGACTGCTTTGGTAGCGCGGACTCTATCTACTACAATATATTTGCCTGGCTTAAAGGCCTAGCTGCCAAGCCATAAACCTAAATAAATAATACAATATATTTGCCTCTCAGAGTAATTGACACAGTAATTTATTTGCCTAGACGAAAACTTCTCTCCAGCCATAAGCATTGTTAATAACAGCCACAGAGTACTTTATACATACTGGTATAGAGTCAACAGTCACAATGTATATACTATCGCACTCTATCTGTATACGACACTATTCAACGGCAAAAACCGTCCAGGGGGTCTAGTATTATTTTGATTTTTATACAAGACTTTTGGAAATTGCGGGAGTTAATAATTTAACTCCTACAATTCCCAAAAGCCTTTCCAAAAAATGTTTATTTGTTAGTAAATAAAACAAGCGGTAGCGTGATTTATTATATTTCCTTTTATTAAAATATTCAAAGGCATACATTTTCATAACATCATTTGTATCCACATCTAATCTGGTGCCGTTACGCTGATTTACTTACAAGTTTTACCGCATCTGGGCACACAACAACCTCTTTCAAAAGAAGCCATAATCCAAGTCCTCAGAGAACAAATTGTTAGGCAAATTGGTGTTCAGGGTACATGCGTAAGTCCAACGTGATCACAGAACACTAGTAAACGTGATAAGCGAAGTCTTCGGAGTCCAGGAATCAAACAAAGTTATCGAAAAATAATCAAAACACAAACAAAGTACATACATTCACGAGTGTAACTCGTATCGATCGGAATGTCTTTTTGGTTTGACATAATTGACATCTTTGAAATAAGTTTCTGGTAAATCGACAATTCATCAAAAATCCAGTAATTAAAGTTAAAAAGAGCTTTATAATTTGAAAAAGGTGAGGAATAGAATTTACACATTTTAAAATATATTTATTAGCTGACATGGCTTGCAAAAACATAAAAACATATCAAATATTTCTTAAACAAGTATTACAACAACTGCGTATAACGAAACATATTATTTTCTTTCATTTGGTATTCAATTTGAGAACAGTGACATCTACTGCAATACGTACCTACTAATAGAACGCAAAAAATCTCTAAGAAAAAATAATTGTACTGACTGTTAAGACACTGATAACAGCTTTTGACATGTAGTTGAAGTATTGTAACCGTTCATATTTATGTTCGTAAAATATTTTGGTCAAAAATAAACATATAAACACATTAATAAATGGATTGTTTTTAATAAGAACTCTGCGTGGAAATTTAAAACGTTTAGTGAAATGCAACCTTTTACGATTTACAAGTATTCCATGGTTAGAAATCAGTCAAATATTTTGCCTCTTCTATTAGGTTTAAACTAATGCCTCAAACGTCTTTCTAACAAGGTCGTAACATTTAAAATCTTACAACTATTCACATGACATCCAATCTCAATCTCCATCATCTTTTCATTCAAAGAACTCATTCATTAAACTGTCAATTAATTTTTCATGAATTGCGGATAGTATGTAATTTTATGTGAGATTATCACATTTCTTATGATTAGGACATTAATTAACGTTTTAACGCTTTAAATAACCAATAAAGATAACGTATAGCTATGGCTAATAATGAAGAAATAACCGGCCCGGTCTCTCAGGAAGATATAGAGGCAGCCGAGAAACTGAAACACGAAGCAAATGAATTTTTTAAAAGTAAGTACACAAGTAACTTTAGATGTTCATACAAATTAACTATAAATACTCGCATTTGTATGTATATTTATAATTTGAATTGTAAATTGATCATTCACAAGAGTCCAATTAATAATTTATAAAACATAACCTAACATTTTCAGAACAAAGTTACAATAATGCTATTGAACTGTACACAAAAGCTATTGAGAAGAACCCGAAGAATGCAGTGTACTTCGCAAATAGGAGTATAGCTAACCTAAGGCTTGAAAATTTTGGTTATGCGCTAACAGACGCGTCCAAAGCGATAGAACTTGATAGGTCATACATAAAGGCGTACTACAGACGAGCGGCTGCTCATATGTCTCTAGGGAAGTACAAATTAGCGCTTAAGGATTTTGAATATGTAAGTATAAGAATGACATTATGCCAAGTGTCTGTCTTAGTCATTCATTTGCTTAGTATTTTTAAAACTTTTATTGCTCTTAAAATATGAAAGTGTTTGTTCAAAGAACAAAATAGTGTTTAACTTTAAATCTCAATCATAGATATTTATTCCAAAATCACTATTAGCGAAAGACATCTATCTTATGTCTGGTTCTTATATCTTATAGACTGTTCCTTTGCCTTCTGACTGCTATAATTTGACAAAATCTCAAGTAAATTTTGACAAGTAATGTCAACTTTCAACAGATGGTAGGGCAAGCAAATGAATTGTAGTAATTCCATGTAGGAATGGAGAAAGAATACAATGCCTAGGCTAGGACCTGCCGTAAGAGGTGACAAAACAACCCAGCATTTAGGTATTTAGCATGCCGCCATAACAACCTTGAGTTGTGTGCTGGCATTAGTGGCCAGGTTCAGTCTCCCTTTAGAGAGCAGTAGAGCATTTGTAGTACCTTTGATGCTGCAAGTGTCCATAGGCAATAGTATTAGCTTTCCATCAAATGAGCCATCTACCTGTCTGCTGAACTCGTGCACTAAAAAAAAGTCATACTTGGTAGAAGTGAAATTTCAGAGAATATACTGACACTTAATTCTTCTCTAACTTTTATTAATATAAATGTAATTCCTTTAGCCTAAATCTGTCAACATATTATATTCAAAAATTTAATCTAATTGCAGTTTAAAACACTAGCATAAAGTTCAAAATTCAATGCACTGTTACACAGTTTCCTTTGATCTATGTATAAAGGAATGTCTGCCTTATGCAAATACAGATAGAGCTAAAATTCATTAGAAATCTAAGTTTTATTAAAATTGAAAATTAATACTAAGGGATAAAGAGAAATGTGTTTTATTACTAAGTATGACCACGTTTCTGAATTTTGAAAAAAGCTCAAGTGGGTGCCAATCTATTTTCGCCGGAATACCATATTCTTTCATTGCTTTACAGTATTTTATTCATCCCTACTACTCCACAGTACTTTAAAGAACGCTTCGAATTTATTTCTTGCTCTCACAATTTACGCCCTTCCAGTCAACATAGACTTATTACGCCTATTCATAATACAATGTTCTTCAATAATTCTTTCACGGTTAAGCTGTCCAACTTTGGAATTCATTGCCTGTTGCTGTCAGACTCAGACTTAGTCAGAAAATTCTATCTGCAATATAATGATATGTAATTTTACGTAATTAGTATATATTATATTGCATATAGCTATATGTTTATTATGTTTAAATAGTTGCATATTATCGCCATATATTATATATGTATATAACTTATGTGTATATTTGTATATATAGTATAGTTATATATTTATTAATAAAATTCAAGTAATCGTACAATAATTATGTATACCACCATCGCCACTTCTAATCGGAATATTCTTGCCACTGGTTGTCTGGAAGAGATCGCTTTTTAGCGATAAGACCACCCTTTGTACCCTACTATAATAACACTAGTTCGTAAGTTTTTCTGTAATGGTGTACAATAAAGTGTTATCTATCTATCTAAATAAAGTTGAATTTTATGTATTTATCTCCTTTTAGTGTCACTTCTTCATTTCATGGATTTTCAAATCACAACAATTTTAAGATTGTGCCTAGTAGGATTTAATCAATAGTATGGGGTTGAGAAATTAATTTGGAGACAATCCAGTTTAAATTTATCTTATGGGGCTACTTAAATTTAGTACAATATCTTAGTTGCACTTTACCACACTTGAAGATATACCTAAATTGATAGAATCTACTAGTGACAATTTTGAATCATGTTACAAGGTTCAGATTTATGATTTTATATTGTTACGACCTGAACACCGACAAAAGGCAAATTCACACCTACATCCCTGTAGAAACACATTTTATTACTTTTAGGCATTTGGACTTCTTTTGTTTACTTTGTGTTTAAAATTTGTGATTATAAAACAACCGATTGTGAATTGTAATCTTTTATGGTAGTCATTAGTCAGGTGTGATTCTAGGAAATTCGGTACACCCGGCCGAGCAGACATTGCATTTGCACAGTATAAAGCAATGCCCCGATTGAGAGATGAGGCAGTCACGCGATAACCACAAGCGAAGCAAGACGTGGGACTTTACGTGTGTTATTGAATTGTGCATTACATTTGGACTGGTTGTGTTCAGTTATATTTGTACCTGTGCTATATGTGTTTGTATAGTTCTAATAGACTCTATAATAAATTCAATAGAATTTTAATTTGAGTCCTGCAACTTGTAACAATATAACAACTCAGTGCCCCAAACTTCAATCTAGTAGCACTGCAGCTGTTTTGTAGCAAAAATATTTGCATCCTCACTGATTGAAATTTCATATATTGTTCTCAGGTAACCAAAGTAAGCCAAATGATCAAGATGCAAAACTAAAATACAATGAATGCAATAAAATAGTAAAAAAGATCGCTTTTGAAAAGGCAATCTCAGTCGATAAGAAGGAAGTTAATATAGCTGATTCCATAAACCTAGATGCTATGAGTAAGTACTGTAATTATATCTTTTAAATTACTAATAAACTTTCTGTGATGGCTTTGTTGTATACTTTAGTTTTTAGAGTTTTCTAACCATTTTGACAAATCAAGCAGTAATATAAATGTTATCAGTCTTTGTAAGTTATAGACATTTTTGTCTGTGTCAGGGCTTGAAATACCAGTAATAATGTGATTATTTATGCTAATTTCAGATAACTGTAATAAATAAACATACTTATAAAACTTACCCTTAATTTTCACTGGTAAACAATTACATACATACATAACTTCACGCCAGGTCCCTTGCAGGGTAGGCATGAACAACAGAGCGCCACTCAGGCTTATTCTTACACACCTCACTTGCTTCTTTGACATTCATAGCTCTTGTCATGCACGCTTGTCTGTTCTTAAGGCTCCTATATCACCTTCTGCTAATACATGATCAATTTGATCATGGAAGGTGTGTCGTGGCCTTCCGCAACTTCTGCATTCATCCACTTTTGCATTGTATATCTGTTTAGTCAATCTCGTAAACAATTTTAATATTTATACTATTTTTATCGGTAATATTACTATATAACTATGTTTTGTTGCCATAGTTGCTTTCTTTCACTCACAAAGATTGTCAAACAGCTCAACAACAAACAGCACGTGCTAAGAGCGCGCATAATATTTAGAGTTAGTTGTGTTTGTTGCAAAACGAAAGGCGAAACTTTGTCGATTATACGCAATTTAGCGCATACTCGCGGGGACTCGTTCATTCCCGCACGTACTTTCGCGAATACTCGCGCATTCTCGGGTAGAATGTGTCACGCGTTTAGAAAACTTCGCGGTCAGGCTCTGCACTGTGCTACGCCATATGTGCACCGGTCTTAACCACGCAACGGATTTTTAAGGTGTTTTCATCATTATAATACGGCCGGCGTATCTTGGCAAATGTGAACATAGGCTCTGCGAACTTTAGCGCATGTAAACTCGTGAAGAAAATACAGTGACCAACTAGTACAAAGCAATGAAAGAATACAGGGATGAAGGGCGACCAATTGTATTCACTGACGAGTCGTATGCCCATCATCTATACTATACTCATCACACGAGTGTCCATGCTCTAAAGTTCGCAGAGCCTATGTTCACATTTGCCAAGTTACGCCGGCCGTATTATACTTAGATAATGTTTCAAGGAAGGTATATGTACCAGCTTTTGCCCGCGGCCCTATAATATATATATATATATATATAATATATATATATATATATTACCTTCTTCTTGTCTTGTCTACCTTGTCTACCTCACTGCAACGCAGAGGCTCCGGTTTCGATTCCTGGTATAGTAAATTTGGGAAACGTATTTTTCCGTTATTTACTATGGCCTGGGTGTCTGGGACTGGTCTGGCCCCAGAGTAGTCCGTTGTATATTACCCATGCCACAAGCGTAACTTGGGGATATACGATATGTGTGCCTGTTTAAAAAAAACCAGCGACGTCGCTGCAAGAATTAATCTCGTATTTAATACAAAGATAAAACGTCGACACTATTCCACTGTCGTCATATCTTTAAAATACGCAATAAATATGCTTAAACAGGAAAAGAAATAAAACCATATCGAGTTTGATATTAAAATATCAATATCTTCATTCTTATCTCTGTTAATTTGTGTCCTAAGAATTTATCAAATCTGAAATTTGCTATTAAAATTTAATCTATCTGATCTTTTTATACACCATGTCGTGAGGTTTACCTGTTTCACATGTTAATAGTGATATTGTAAATGATTGTGTACACGTGTTTTATATGTGACACTTGCTTTAAGATTAGTTATTAGAGATGCTTGAATAAATTATTATAACAATTAATTAATTATTCAAATATCCTATAATATCAGTGTGACAGTGTATAATTATTATATTCATAATTTACACAGAACTAGTTAATAGAGATCCTTTAATAAATTATTGTTTATAAGAACAATTTATTCATTATTCAAATGTCCTATAGTATCAGTGTGTATAATTATATCCATAAAATAGAATTTCAAGACTTTAAAGTGTTGTAATTTTTCAATTATCATAAGCAAAACAACTAACATCTGATGATAGTCTTGATAATTCAATGAATAGTTTGAAATAAAAGCCTGAAATGTGGTTAAATTGCTGCAACAAGCGCGTCCGTCGCATGTCTAAGAGTTCTGCAAGGACTAACAAATCTGGTAACTCTTCAGCCATTGAGGATGAATACGAGGGTCCAGCTCTTGAAGATGGCGTGGTCACGCTCAAGTTTGCCACTGAACTTATGGAATTCTACAAACAGCAGAAAAAGTTACACAAGAAATATGCTTACAAGGTGAGTGAAATATTTTTTATATGGAAAATATTTTAAAGCAATTATACTTCCAGTTAAGGCCTAGGCCGCACTGCGGTTTTTTCCCGGGAGCGGTTATCCGGTATAACCGCTCGAGACGTACACACTACGATTATAAACCGCGAAACCGCCCGTGATTTTTTTCCAGTTTGAAGATGGATTTCAAAAAAGCCGTATGTGTTTTAGTGCTCTGGCACTAAGAAATAGAAAAAAAGACGTCAACGAAAATTTCGCAAATATTGGGTCCATTCACTCACTACTCGTAGATGCAGAAAAAATATAAAATTTTAAGATAACATACAGATAAATTTTTTCAACTACTTTCGAATGTCAGTAGCCAGCTTCGGTAAAATTTTAATTGAATTGTAACGGCACGATAACACAACTATTCTTCGCGGCGGTCGGCCGAATACTAGCCAAAAAACCGCCCGCGGTTAACGCATAGTGCGTGTGCGCCCACTAAGTTCTATGGATTACAAATTTTGCTACGGTTTCTTACCGCGACATTTTTGTAACATTTCACGGTTTTAAAATCAGTCGCGGGTATAAACCGCAAGTGCGGCCGCTTGTATCTTGTATTGAGACATATGTGGTTTTAATTAAATAAAAATCCCACATTAAATAGAACTTAATTAATTAATGAAAGAAACAGTGTCTATCATGTCAACACAGTAAAAAGCCTTATGTTTTCACTCCAGCATATGTGTGTAACAGCTATCATATCGAGGGCTTCATAACAAATGGGGGTATCTATCTACATCTGTGTGACACATTTACTAACGCTAACATTATGCCAGATGGAGCAGAAACATTAAAGAAATAATTTTCTAATTTTCAGATTTTAATCGATGTCAAAACCTATCTACAAAAGCAACCATCTCTAGTTGATATTAAAGTACCGGATGAAAACAAATTCACAGTCTGCGGAGATATCCACGGACAATTCTATGACCTTATGAACATTTTCAAACTGAATGGGTTGCCATCGGAAACAAATCCGTATTTGTTCAATGGCGACTTTGTGGACCGAGGGTCGTTTAGTGTTGAGTGCATCTTCACACTGTTCAGCTTTAAACTTTTGTATCCTGACCATTTTTATATGTCTAGAGGTAAGTTTGGTTTATACGTGAAGCAAAAACTTTGTACCCCTTGTTACGAAAATTGCAGGAAAATGAAATTTCGCACACTTATAGGTGTGGCTTATACAGCGTGTTTCAGACCTTACGACAATAAGTCAGACCACATTTTCTTCATGACGTACTCTGCCCAAATTCAACAACGAATTAAGGTAGCTTCTTTGGGTTAGCCACAGGACATCATTTTTCATTTCAGAATTTTGCAACATGTATCAGTTATTGTGACTAAATCGGTAGGTTAGTGACCACATGTATCATGTTGCCAGCTCGTCTCTTCATCATTAAACGCGGAAGTTGTTCATTCTTACCAATGAACCAATATTTACAAGGTGTTCTGTTTTTATTGCCTTTTTACCGTAATTAATTTGTTCGGAAATTGCTTTTTTTTAATTTTGACGTTACGGTTGATTTAATAGTACCAAAAAATTTGTATGGAGTACAACCGCTAAAATTATGATTTATTGTCATTTGAAATGAAACACGCTGTATAAGGCTGCAGGGCCCCAATTCTGCTGTTATAACATCATCAGAATATCCGACCACTCGCGTCATAATGGCTGATTTTCCATAAAAAAGAACTATGACGCCAGTGGTCGGATATTTTGATGATATTATAATAGCAGGAATGAAACCCAAGTTCGTTTCTGGGTATAATACATTTCATGAACTAACTTTCCGTTACATATGGTCTGGATTTCTCAGAACGGCCCTAACAAGACCGTCTTCACCCAGGGCTACTGTACTCCAAATGACTATATATTCACATCACGAAATTGAAGACATGAGTGGATGAAGGTGATAAGTCGCATAATTCCAATTCTGAGTAAATCGAGATAAAAGTTTTACTTTTATTTTAAACTGAACTGAACTTAACACCTTTAGCAACTTTTTATTTTTTAAATATGCCTTATATCTATGGTCTAAAGTCTGTAGTCATTTGGTATCGACTTATAACATTCATCTACGCAAAAAAATCAAAAACCGAATATGCGACATATCACCTTCATCCACTCACGTCTTCAATTAATAATTAGGATCATCAATTGCATGTAGTCACACCTAATTTATAGTGTTTTTGTGATTTACTGTTATGTAGCGATACAATAGACAATATACTGCTTGCCCATCATATAACCAACAATTCCTGCCACTTATTAAAAAAAATCAAAAAACTATTATTTCATTTTGGTTATGGCGTTCTAACGTCTGTACGACAGGGAGTGCTCTGATGAGCTATTTGATTGGGAATTCATCCACACTTCCTAGACACTTGGAAATCCTGCACAGTACGGTATATGTGTCCAAGTTATGGAATTATCTCCCTCCCGCGGTTTTCCCAGAGCGTTTTAATATGGGGCTCTTCAATAAGGGCGTGAATAGATACCTAAAGTCTCAACGAGGTAGGCAACGTATCGGCTCCCTTAGTGTTACAGATGTCCATGGGCAAGGGCAGCCACCTATCACCAGGGGGTCCGTTTTCTAGATTACCTATTGGCAAACATGACAAAAAACAAAAAGTATGTGTGTACTTATGTACACGCCTTAGAAGTTATACTTCTTTAAATTGGTTAACTAAATAAACCCCTACCACGGTCGAATCGACCGAATCAAAAACTGAGGTTAACTGTAAATAACTTAGAAAAATAAATACCACAATCACACCCAAGGATTAGAAAAAGCGATATAATTACTTACTTACTTTAAAACCTTTGATTTTGCTGATATATATATATATATATAATGTGTGTGTGTGTGTGTAGGATACTAAATAAATTGCCATGCTTCAGAAATAAATAAATAATCTATAATTGGACCCAGCATGAAAGCGCTACTATCGGGATCTAGATTTTTATTTTTCAGAAAATGACTACTTCTGCCGGGTCCGCTAGTGATTTATAAATCATCAAACTCGTATTTTAATTAAAACACAATAAAGTAAAAAATTACAATAGTCTTCTCACAAATTCACAATCCATCTATCAAAAACTCGTTGCTACGCAACCACCATACTACGCTCGGTCATCCTGAAAAACTAAAATGTTGACTATAGCTAACTTCAGGGTGTCGGTTGACTATAGCTATCTTCGTGGTGTAGCTTTTTCGTGTGACGGTGTGCGCGCGCATTGTAAAAATTTACTCTCATTATTTTGTCCTAACGTGCCTAAAGAAGTATAACTTCAAAAATGATTTTTTTCAACATTCAAAACTTCCACCAGGTAACCACGAAACTCGGGATATGAACCGCATGTACGGCTTCCATGGCGAAGTGACATCGAAGTACACGTCACAAATGGCGGACCTTTTCACGGAGGTGTACAATTGGTTGCCTCTGGCGCATTGTATCAATGGCCGGGTGTTGGTGATGCATGGTGGGTTGTTCTCGAAGGATGACGTCACATTGGACGATATCAGGAAGGTGGATAGGAATAAACAACCGCCCGAGGACGGTGAGTAGTACTTACACATTAGGTAATTTTTTTGTTTGTGACATTCTACCAGTCAGTATTTATTTGTCATTGATGATAGTAAATATTTGATCAAATTTTTGTAAATTACATAATAATGAAGTAAAAAGTACAAGTATAAAATGGTGTTATAAAATTTAATAGATAGATAGATAACACTTTATTGTACACCATTACAGAAAACTTCCGTACTAGTATTAATCTAATTGGGTACAAAGGGCGGTCTTACCGCTAAAAAGCGATCTCTTCCAGAGAACCCGTGCCAAGAATATTCTGATTAGGAGTGGCGATGGTGGTATATATAATTATTGTACGATTACTTACATTTTAATAATAAATATATAACTATACTATATATACAAATATACACATAAGTTATATGTTTTATGCAATGATTTAACAGTAGCTGTAAAATGAAGTTGGGACATGAGTCGTAGGCATTATCTATGGTTCGCATAGTTTTTTTTAGTTTTTGTCGGGAACTGAAAGAAGATGTACTGTGCAGTTTTATTTTCTAAAACTGGGTAAAATTACTCTAAAATGAACAATAGTTGTAGGATATTGATGGTTTTTGAATAGTAATTTATGTGTTTTTGTGTGAAATGTGAACTGTATAGTCAAATGTGGCCATTCGAGTTGTCACGAGAACTCCGTTGAATGGCTTTAGTTGTTAACCTACAGTTCAGCTATGCTATACATAGGCTTAAGAAAGTGAAACTATATTCTAATTTACGATCTGGCTTGTGGGAATAAAAAGATTTATTCAAATATACTTTTTAATCACTTTATGCAATTAATTACAATATTATAATTGGGAGTACATGTTGTCAAGCGCGGATGAACGAATGGAAGGTGCGATGACGTGTGAAACAAATCGAAGGCAAAGGTTTCTTGTCTATAATTCCATCATGGTTTAAAGGCCTAGCTGCCAAGGCATAAACCTAATTTATTTTTTTGAGCAGGGAAAATAGTATCCCAGGAATGAAAATTACTGTTCCATCCCTGTGATCGGGCAACTGCAAGCGTGCTTACAGAATATGAGAAATGAAAATAAAATAAAAAGTCAAAGAACACTATCTATGTTAAATTATCCTTATATGTTTATATTTTACATTATATATGTATATATCTTATGAGTATCTTGTATATAATTTATTTTTTGTTAATTTATTTATATTATATGTTTTAATGTAAAATATCTTTAGCGTACACAACCCTGCCTTTTACTTCACCCCTTCTCGCTAGACTCATAGGTTTGCTGGAAGAAAACTCTTTTAGGGTTAGCGCGCTTTTGTGCATCACCACTGTTTTATAATTCGGTAGTTGATAATATGAAAAATATAGGCTGATTTTAATATATATCGTAGATTACGATTTAAATATGACAAAAATAAATTGTGTTAACTAAAATATTAAATATTAATTGATATTTTTGAGAAATAAATTTGTTATATTACAGCCATTAGCCACGTGACAATGAACGCGGATCAGAGCGCGTGACGTCATAGTGTGCAAAACACAAGAAGTTATCAATGACTTCTCAGATAACACTTCAATGAAACAGATGTTTGTTTTGCATACTGTGACGTCATGCGAGACGCCATGACAGCTTGACGCGTTTTTGTGACGAAATGTCAAAATATTTATAAAATTGCTAAATTAAATATGTTGGTGTTGTTTTTTTGCTGAAACATCAACATTTTGGCTAAAATAGACCATAAGGCTCAAAATAAACCTGTTTCTCAAAAATTTTCTTTTTGAACTTTTTGTGTAGTTTTTGTGTGTGTTGAAAATACAATTTTTCCTAGGTATAATGTGCGAGCTGCTCTGGTCCGATCCGCAGCCGATGATCGGTCGAGCGCCGTCGAAGCGCGGCGTGGGATGCCAGTTCGGACCCGACGTGACCCTGAGTTTCCTTCAACGCAACAAATTGGACTATATCATTCGCAGTCACGAAGTCAAAAATGATGGATATGAAATCGCACATGATGGGAAGTGCATCACTGTGTTTTCGGCGCCTAATTATTGGTGAGATTTTGATAATCAGCTCATAAATATCGGTCTCTCCCCATTTTTAGGCTATCCCAGGTGTCGACAACCTTTTGAGTCGTAAGAGTCAAAAATACAATTTACTAAATTTCAAAGTTTTCAAAGACCCACAATTTTTTTCTTGCCAACAATAAATATTACTTGGATAAATTGTTTGATTTCTATCAAGAAACAAATCCATTTATTCATATATAAGAAGTGTTTTTCACAACAAAAAGATAGTATTTATGTGACATTATTAGCTAATTATTAATTACTTATTATCAAATAAAAAATGAAAACAATTAACTTATTAACTTACAAGACTAACTTGTGCTTCAATAACAAACAATTGGGCAAACAAATTCAATGAAAGCCATGTCTTTTTTTAAATATCGAGAGCTTCATAACATATAGGGTATACGCAAAAATGCCATTTTTTGCTTTTTACAAAAAATATGCATATTACAAATTTAGGAGGCCTTACTAGTATGCAAGTGTACCTAAGAAGAAGGGTATTCTGGATTTCAGCCTTATACGATCAACTGGTTTTGTTTTATTCACAATTTTGTCCCTTGGGTAACACTGCACTTTTGTCTGTACGCCCATTTGTTATGAAGCCCTCGATGTATAAAAGTAAAGAACCGCAGCTCTGCATCCAAAGAGCCGCATGTGGCTCGCGAGCACCAGGTTGCCGACCCCTGGGCTATCCCATACAAAGTCTTCGGCTGGGTGTAACTATGTTCTAAATCTCAGCCTTTCCTTCACAAACTAAAGCGCAGGGTCGACAGGGAGGAGGGGGTTTTTAGTGGGTATTGTAGTTGCTTGCCCGCATGCAGCATTCTCGGAGTCTCCACACGAGCTGAAGTCGATCGCGGGCGGATCACTGCCTAGCGCATACTATTGCTGCAGTGATATCTCCCCCGACCGACGTGTGTCGTTCCCTAGCAACGACCCTGTAGTGCGTAAATCGGTAGCATTTACCCTCGCCTCAAAAAAAAATCCCATACAAAGTCTCTGTTTTACGGAACCTTGAAAAATATGATGGATGGTATATCAGTCACACTCGTCTAAGGTGGTTTTGGAACATCAATTATTTCGGAAGTGCTGGTTCCATCATGATTTTCTTCACCAGCAATACCTGATTGTAATTACCATAGACAAGTGCCAAGTATCATACGTACCAATGAGGATTCGAATCTAGGCAATTTACCACGGCTTTGTGATGTGTTATTAATTAATAGTAATTTTTATGGCCGTTTACTAGCTTCTCTCCGCGACTCTGTCCTCGTGGAACAGTTAAAAAAAGGTGTGCGTGTACTAGTGTACATACGTAAGAAGTGAAACTTCATTCACAAAATTATTTCATTTTACCTATAATTACTCTTCGTTCGAATCGAACGTGGTAGGGGCAAGAAAAAGATGGCGCGTAACGGAAAGAATGTGACGCGTAACCGATAAATGTGACGGTAAATTTTTCCCAACGCCGATAAAAAAGTTTCAATTAAAAAAGAGAGCGCGTAACGGAAAAATGTGACGCGTAACCGAAAAATGTAACGGTAAATTTTTCGCAACTCCGATAAAAAAGTTTCAATTCAAAAAGAAGGCGCGTAACGGAAAATGTGACGCGTAACCGAAAAATGTCACGGTAAATTTTTTTCCAACGCTGATAAAGAAGTTTCCCTTCAAAAACCCCCCGATTTAGAAACATTCTTAATTGGTGCTCCGCTCCTATTGGTCTTAGCGTGATGATATATTCGACACATGGGCTATCTAACACTGAAAGAATTTCTCAAATCTCACCAGTTGTTCCTGAGATGAGGTGTTGGAGCCAGAACTGAAATAAGTGTATTGTGTCTGAATAAAGAGTTTCCAAGTTCCTTTTTTTACTGGACAATCATCATTGTATTTTCTTCCATGTATTAACATGCTTTTTGTCAGTAATCTTTACCGCCGTAATGTGAATTTATTTATTCAGACCTCTTAAACTTGAACGAACAATACTACATTTGAATATGAAGCTTCTTGACCCCTTAAATTTGAATTTACAATCCCTCGTTTAAATATGTCCATAATCATTTTGTTTACTGGTGTTGTTGTTTCCAGTGATACAATGGGTAACCTCGGCGCTTTTATCACGATGAATGGCAAAGATTTAAATCCCAATTTCACCACTTATGAAGCAGTAGTAAGTATAAATTATATATCTATGATATTTTAGGTCTTGCTATCCATTTTTAAACCTACTATTGATAGAAAATTTGGGTAGCTAACACATTCGTAATAAGTTCTAAAACTATGTTCATATAAAAAAAGGGTTTCAAAATATCATATTTAAAAATAACATGACAAAAATAATTTAAATTAAAAAAAAAAATAGTATTACAATTTTTGGCTCGTTTCATATAACTCATTTACATCACGCGTCAACCCTCTAAGACGGAACCACCACAAATTTGTGGTCAAATACAGATAATTGAGACGAACGTTGAACTCATGCTTTCTCCCTCTAACTACGTAGAATTTGTATTAGAGTAAAAGAGACTACATAATTCTCTTGGTTTTGGCGCGGCAATTTTAATGGCAGCTGGCTGATTGTGGACAAAAATAATATTAAGTTGACCCCCGTTTAAGGGTTAAGTTCACAAAATATTTGAAGAAAACAATTAATTTTCTAAATTCAAATCTCATTACTATTGTGAATCTTTATAGTTCATTGAAATGTTACATGAGCTTTGCATTTGTTAGAGGGCGCAATTTTATTTTTGAGACGTGTGGGAGGCAAGAAGAATAGAAGCTTAACCTCAAAGTTTTTGGGGTCGCCACCATTCTCCCCCGGCCGCCATCTTGGAAAATGTGGTGAAAACAGTTTTTTCGCGCCTACGGACTCTACCTCATAGGTGGCGGGGAAAACGGGGGACCTTTTCTACCTGCTTAACATTCGATAAGTTAAATTTGGTAAGTTCTATGGTAAAGAAAAGAGTTAGGAATGAATAAAAAAAATCTCACTTTTTTACTTATAACTTCTTTAATTTTTAATTTAGGCTAAAAAGTTATATAAACATATTTGTAGGCCAGACAATTTTCTACAAAATATGACTTTACAAAGTTTTTGTAAGACGCATAGTTTTCGAGATATCGCGTGAAAGTGTTTTCACCACTTTTTCCAAGATGGCGGCCGGGGGACAAGCTTGGCGACCCCACAAACTTGAGGTTAAGCTTCTATTGACCCGCCACACATGTCCAAAAAATAAAATTGCGTCCTCTAAAAAATGCAATATTCGGTCCTTAAACTGTAAGATTTCAATGAACTATTAAGACCACGTACAAACAAGTCCAAATCCAGTAATCCATCGTATGGCTTCCCAATAAACAGGAATAAGTTATTTTTCTATATATTTTTCCAGCCACATCCAGACGTGAAGCCGATGGCGTACGCAAACTCATTCTTCAATCTACTCTGCCAATGATTACACAATCACGAAACAAATGTACCTGCTTTAACATCGAACAGACTTCTAACGCTCCTTCTTTAAGTTCGGCCATATTGACAATGTAAAATGTTCCCAGTGAGTATGCTTAGAAAGAAGTTTCTGTTTTAACCATAGACTTGATATTGGCTTGAGAAAAGACATGGCGACTATCAACGCATTATCAGGCGCGTTCCACTTAGCACTCAGAGCAACCAAGCTCATAACAGCGATTTCGCAAGCTTAAAAATCAAAATCAAGAGAAATCGATACTGGAACGTTGATGTCATTAATTAATACACAAATATCATTGTTTGACGATGTATAGTTTAAAAATCGCGCCTCTGTCAACATCTTTGAACGTCATGAGCGACTAGTGGAACGCACTTTATATATGCGTCCGCCATCTTGATAAAAACAACGCCATATTTCTCCAAGATGTCATATTGACGTTTCGGAATAAGATGGCGGACACTTTCTAGCAGACTATTGTCATTTCTTTTGGTTGTCAATGTCAATGGTTTTGACATTTCTAATGGTACTTAAAGTGAGAAAATATATAATCGAAAGGGGGAGCGCTAATGGATGCTTTAATGATATGCTAATGAATTTACCTGTCAAGACAATACTTATGTGCGTTTGTCGGGAAAATAAAATTGAAAAAACCTTGGCAAAAAAAATGTTTTATTCAGGAAACAAATAAACTTAAAGCATATAAATACTGCTACGTAATTTTTTCTCGTCTTCTCACAAACAGGGTATGCGGAAGCTGATATTTTAGTCAGTGATAAACATTATTCATGAACTAAATGACAACATGACCAATTATGTAAATAAACAATCTAATATTTTATACTGCCGACATTCTTTTATTTCTTGATGTTATATTGTATTATATGAATGACTTTAATTTGATTATTAATAAATCAATACTTAAAGGAAATAGTCTTATTGTCATTATTTTCTAATAAGTTTGCTATTAAGTATATTTTCCATTATTTAATTGGTTAAGTATATTTCATTTTTAACCTCTATAGTTTTGAGTGTATAATGCATATACACTGAGGCCGGTGTGCATAGACATTCAACCGACCGTTACAATAAAATAAATAATATCAGCCCATAAATGTCCCACTGCTGGGCTCGGGCCTCCCATTATAGAGGGAACGGACAGTATACCCGCCACACTTGTTCAAGGCGGCTTGGTCGGTTTGACACGTCGGTTATCTCGATGTGCAGGTTGCATCACGATGTTTTCTAAGAGGTGAATGCGTTCCGGTCAGGATCGAACCCGCGCCTTTTGATTTAGGGGCGCGTGCGCTAACCATTACGCTACCACGACTTACAATGACATAAGCTTTTTAAGTATATGTCTAGATTATTTAAAATAAAATGAGTACTAAAATATTTACATTTTTAGTGATATTTTTTTTATTCCATTCAAAAATTATTATTTTCTTTAAAATAAAATTACAACTGAAATATATGTCTATATGCACACTGGCCTCAGTGCGCGATATGCACGGCTAACCCCACAACTTGGAGAACCATCTTATTCAGTTAGCGAACAAAGAATACCGATCTAAAGTACAATTTTAAATTACGATTTTCACCAATAATTACCCTAGGTGCTATTAGGACATGTGCATCCGACGAGAGCCAAAATGAGAATGATTGTTAATCGCTACACCCGCTCGCTTTTATACTCGACCGATGACAAAACGAGCCGAGTGATAATCACAACTACCCACTAATATTATATAATAGGTTATCAACAGTTGGCCCTTCCTGACAATACATAGAGAATTTTATTTTCTCGGCAACTATAATTTACGCAAGGATCAATAGATATTACTGGACTGTTCGCCTTTTTACTGTACATTTTAATTGTTAGGCCTTAGTTCTTTAATGCATTATTTTGTGCGGTTGTTATTACAGAGGCCTTTTGATCTTTCCAATATAAAGAAACTCGCATGTAACTTATCTTTGGCCTGGAAGAACAGTATGTATATAAGAGTAGAAATGCTCCGATATCGTATATAAGGTGTCATTACAGAGCTCTAATTCTGTTAGTACAATATTGCCAGAATGGTCGAGTACTGGCGTCATAATCGTTACTTTTGATTTGAAAAAACCACCATTATTATGCCAGTGGTATATATCGACGCTATTGTAATCGTCGGGGATTTTCTCACTTTTTGTTGTAAAACTTCACAGGTAATGTAGACAAAATCGTATAGGATATAAATTGATTACTTCAATAAGAAATTTCAAAAGATTTACTAAATCTTTAGACCTTTTGTAGCAATTTTTTTTAGTCTAAATCAATCAAAAATTGAGAAGAAAATGATAAATAATTTAATATTTCACCCATTTTCTCTAAAAATAATTTTATAATTAGTTGTTATGTAGAAAAAGGCCTCTTAACATAGACCTAGTTATTTTTCACAAATGAACGTCGATTATTTTGTTTTATCTTTTAAATTTTGTTTTATAATACATTTATATTCAATTGCCATTTAATTGCATCAAAATGATGTCAAACTGCCACACTCAGAGTTTAAGTTTCAATTAACCTGTATTTATTGTTCATATGATAATGAATGAAATATATTCATGATTTAATAAAATTAATTCGAGACATTTCGATAAAATTTAATTATAATATCACAATTATTCGATGATATTGGACTATTATCCGATTTTGAGCGTGACAGAGAAAATATTTAATAATAATTATTTGTATATATTTTATGCATATTATTATTCTTAGTGAAAACACCGAACAATTGATGACGTATTTACGCATTTATATGTATGGTTTCCATTTTAGAAATGTAATAGAAAACTTGATATAACTTAGTTACCAATCTCTTACTTAATTATAAGTTGAAAATATTGGCTAAACTCTTTCAAGTTATGAAGTGATATTTCATTATTTGAATTAAACTGCACTATCCAAACTATCCGCCAAACGACATCTGATTAATTCAATTAATTAATTATAATAATAAAATGACACTATATGTAATGTGGAGAAGGATACGAAGTAAGACAAATCGCCCAGTAACAATGTAACTCAAAAGGCCCTAGATCCTACATGTATAGAGGGCATTATGTTTTTTTCAACACACTTGCTCATAAAGTGGCTCTATGGTCACCGCAATTAGGCACAGAATGACACCCATAATCAAACTGTGACTAAAAAGAATTATAACTCACTAGTGAGTGAGTTATAGATTTAATTTTTGTTTGTTTAATTTTTATTGGTTGAGTTGCTTCCTCTTAAAAAAGTTTTAATGTTCCTATTGCTTGCTCTTTTCATGCAACTTCTTATTTAAATAGATAATTTGAACTCGTACGTGTTTAATAAATAAAACTTTCACTCATATATAACTTTTTTACTAACTGCACATTTACTGATTGTTTCTCTTAATAAACTTTTTATCCTACTAAATAAAATGAGTTTTTGTTGTTATTTTAGTGACAAGTGTGTTGAAAAACGTCGTATGATACACGTGTGTATTGATGATTACCGTCCTCGGCTCTCTTAAGACCCTCGCCTACGGCTCGAGTCTCAATGGCGCCTCGGCGGTAATCACCAATGTTACACACTAGTACCATAATATACTATTGTTCTTGCGTGGCGATAATATCATTATTCTTCCACTATTCTGTTAAGCATGTGCTTAATACTTCGTTTATGATTATATAGTGTCGGCATAAATAAAGCCCATGGAAATGTCAGTATCGATTTTCACAATAATTTACATATAGCTAATAATTTACATACAGCTATATAAATAGCAATAAACATTTTCATGATTTACTATTATTTTATGTGAAAAAAATATAATAATTCAAAAAAAAGAAATCAATCATGTTTTTATTAAATGTCAAAATTGTATCATTTTGTGTCATCTGATCGAAAAATTCAGCACACTATCTTTTTTTATGTGATTATCTGCAATGTATTATTTTAATGTTTTGAGATATGAAACTATTGGATTTGAGAAATATGTTGATATAAATTTATCGAGGTTGTATATTAAATATTGGTGCTATTGCTAACACAAATAATGAATGTCTATCTCAATACGTGTAGCTCGATCGTCTTGTAGTTTATTTTTAATGTTTGCAGATGACAATAAAAACGGTACGTGTAAAGGTCAAACTTGTTTTATTAAAATTATTTTTTCATGGCAACATTGATATGACACGGTTATTAATTTGAATTTTTGGTAAACGCTTAGGGCCTTACTTATAATCGTTTCTTAAACTTAAAGAAACAGCTCGGCAGCTGATTAGTGAAAATCTTACCCATAAACTCCTCATTAGCCGAATATTTTGGGTACAACCTACGTTAAACTTTCAAATTTCGTTTATCTGTGCTCCTCTTACGTAAACAACAGGTAATACACGTTTATAAGTGATAAAAAAAGATATTAACGGATTAGGGTCTGATTCTGATTCTCTTACTTAATAGATGCCTAATCGTTTCTTAGCGAGATTATTATAAGTAAGGCCGTTAAAGGAAATCTTTTTATTGAGCAATGTTATTTTCAAAAATTATACATTACTGCTTTATTTTTAAACAAGGCAGTTGTTTCTATGGAGTAATTCAATTGTGCGACTTGAGCTATCTGAGCCCCTAGACTAATGCCACTTGCATTAGTGCTAAAATAATTGAATGATAATGTATGAAAATGATAAATACATAGTGTGAATATATTTAATGCACACATGCATGCACGAACGCTAACTACACTCATTCACTCATTCAATCACTCACTCACTCATACACACTCACTCACTGGTTATCTTATAATTAGTATGTAGTTTGTTTTCCCCATGGAGTGGAGCACTGGTGACCTGTAATACAGATCTCTACAGATCTACAATGGGCACAAGTCTCACACAACAGGTCCTATATCACTTGTAAATTGTTGTGTGAGGAAAATAAATAAAGTTTATTCGTTTATATATGTCATTTCCGTATGTTCTCAGTTCTATTTGTTTAGCGGTAATGTCTAGGTGGGTGGCCTTTGATGTTGAGCGCTGGTCGAAAATCTACAATTTTATTTATTCGAAAAAATGTAGATATAACCGTTAAACATTTTTCAAGAATAGTAATATTTGAATTTTGTATAGTTTCGGTGGGAATTTCAGATATTTTCACTGGCAACATTTTGTAATTAGACCGTTTTCATTGCCAACTCTATTCTCGTAGTAGTTGTGTGTTACTTACATGTCATTTGAATGCATATATTTGTAGGCAACATTAAATTGTTTGCAGCATATTTTTGTTTATAAGAAATTGTAACAAAATATTTTTACCTAAAACATTAAAAAAAAGAATTGTTTTAAGTCAATAGATAACCCTCGATAAATTTACTTTTATGTCAATATTTGACTGTTGTTCTTCGCGATTGTGAATTTTCTAACAAAGTACAGTAAATGCAGGTCTTATGGACTACATGTTGGAAAATGTTTTAATAATCTTAATAGTATAATTAAACAATATACGAATTAATATCTAATATAATAATGACCAAGATTCGTTAACTAAGTGTAAACACACTATGGACTTGAAATTAGTAATCGGTAAAATTATTAGTAGTATGTTTTGATACAGGTGACTATTTCAAGTGAGTCTTCAGGTCCAACTTCTGAACTGTACGAAATAGCAAAAACACTCAATCTTGGGGCCGATTTTGACGAAAACTTCAGTGATATGAAGGTGGTAAGAAATCGTGGTAGCGAAGGTCGCAGGTTTGAGTCTTGGACGGAACGCATCAACCATTTGGGCAGTTGTCTGACCTATTGCGCCTGTTGTTACAATTATCACGTGCTGGAAAACATCGTGATGAAACATGCACATCGAGACTACCGATGTGTCAAACCTGCCAAGCCGCCTTGGACAAGTGTGGTGGGTATACGGTCCATTAGTGGGTGACCTAAGCCCAGCAGCGGGAAGTTTATGGGCTGTTATTATAAAGCAGTATCATTAAATTTTTGAAAAATCAATTAACCAAGTCTAGGAATCAAATCGACATCGTTTGAAAAATGTAATCATATATATAACTACTAAATAATAATGTACCTTGTAAGGAATAATTTCTTTATTTCTACACTAACTCGCGTAGCTTCACTTTACTTTTTATGATTTATGGTCATTACCATTTTGAACTTTTTTATAGAAATAGTGAGTTTAATACAGCCGTGCCCGTCTGAAGTTAGCACCGAAAGATTGCGCAAAACTTATTTTACGAACCAAATCGTCTTAGTTATACCTAAAGTAAACAAAAACATACCACTTGATTGAGATTACTTGTATATTAAAGTCTGTAGTGTGGGTTATGCGTTATAATTAAGACATGTACACAATAGAGCATCAAATACTATCAATAAGTAAGATAAGATATAGCTTGTGAACGCACTGCCTTACCTGTTTATAAGCCCGTGCGCATTTATAATTTTGGTTGGATGGGCTTTGGTATATAATATTATTGTGTATATTTAATGATCTAGTAACAAAACCATTTTGATTACTTACTTCTAAATACAACCTCCCTACATTTGACTCTGATCTGGTTACTATCGTTATAAGTATCTATACAAATAAATGAAATTGAGGCGTCTGTTTGTAATGTCAAAATAGCAGCTTTTTACTAAAGCATATGAAAGTATATACGGTGATTATATCAACAAAACATTTTTTTTTAATTTTGTCTGTCTGTTTGTTTCGGCTAATCTCTGAAACGCCTTGACCGATTTTGATGGAACTTTCACTGGCAGATAGCTGATGTTATAAAAATAACTTAGGCTAATTTAAAAATTAGGGTTCCACGAAAAAAACCACGTGGACGAAATCGCGGGCACAGCTAGTTTGTAGTATAAATGATATTCGGAAAGATGTTAACGTAGTTTGAATTTATTTGTCCATTTGTTTTTACTTAAATAAAATATTTTATGGAGTTCATTTCTTGGTATACAAACAAGACCTTGTCACAAATAGTAGTTCTATTTAAATACCAAAATCCATGGAATCAAATAGTCAAGTACATTTAATAAGTAAATAAATAAAATAATGCTCAAATGCATTAGTTTTACAATTAAAAATCTTAGGCAATAAAATGAATTATGTTAATTATTAGCAAAGTACAGTTTATGTAACTTCAGGGATACCAATATTAAAATGAATAGGGTGTGAGTAAAGGAGACAGTTTTTGTCACGACAGAGACATAAATTGAGACATTTGACAGAATACTTGCTACATCTTTATTCACTGTCATTATTATACTAAAATGGAGCTTTAATAATCTATTTATAATTTAAATTCAAATGTAAGAAATATTTTGTATATGTAAACTGTATCAGTTTTTACATTGTCAGAAACACTACTGCCTTATTGAGTGTCGATTTTTTTATTTTCCACTTTTGTATACAGTAAAGTGACATTTCTGCGCCAGTAATTTTAATATTTCATGAGGTCATGTGTCTCAGTTTTATGTGACTTGTCACTGTCGCAACTCAAATTGAACTGAAGCGTGTGGAAGCGCGATGTGTAAGGATGTATATGGGTTCGAGTTGCCGAGCATATCAGAACGATGTAGATAGGTTTTGGTGTTGACTTTAATAAAAATTGTTAAATTTGTACATGTTTTATTTTAGTTTCAACGTGACACCCCCCCCCCCCCCCTCCCCTCTGAACTGTGAAGCATTGTAATCGTGTTTTTTTAATTATTATGAAGCCGCTCCCCATACACACAGGTCAGATTAAATAATATAATTTCCATTTAGATCCTGTCGGAAATCACGTCTGGATATTTTGAAATTAACTCTATAGGTTTCTTTGACTCCAAATCATATTCAAAATGTGATTTTAAAAACTAGTATGCCATTTTACATTTACTAAATTGCCACTAGTTAGAGTCGTCTTTTTCTTACATCAAACATTAAAATTAGATAGATAGATTTACACTATTGCTCTCCAAAATACAAAAACAAATAGCATAATTACAATAAATACTTCTTGGCAAAACAACTGGCGGCCTTATCGCTAAAAGCGATCTCTTCCAAGCAACCTAGCTTAAAATACTTAACTTATCCTGCGATGTAGGTGGACCAGAAAAAAGATAGTTCTGTACAATTTAAATATACATTATTAGACGAAACGACGTCAAGAATACTGTAAAACTTTATTCATAAAACATTACTAAGATGAGGGTATGAGCTGTGCAAGCATTTTCATAACAGTTTTCTTATCCAGCTTGCATTTAGGGTACAGCTCCTGACAGTCTGCATCCAGAGACTTTCCTGTTGCCATCGCTTCGTATATCGTTGTACCGTCTAGCATTCGGTGGACGAGAGAGTTGCTGAAATAAATCGAGATAATTAAAAAACAGCATATAAAGAAATAACTCCTTTATACGGCAGTTAAAAGTTATGTATCAACTAAATTATAGCCTGACTAAACACAAAAATGAAATGATTAAACTTCATACAATCATCATGTTTATTTTTGTTGTATTTCCTTTGAATAACTAAGTAGAAGAAAGAAAGAGAAAGAAGAAAAGAAAGTCAAATTAAAATTCAGCCAAATGTGCGTCAATCTATATACGGTAAAGAGTAAGACTAAAAGTATATAACTAATGAATACTCTAGATTATGCTAGAACATTGTTCCAACGATTTTTATTTCACGACCTACGAAAATATCAAAAAGTGAAATAAAAAATATTTGGACCTCTTCACTAAAATATTACGAAAATATTTCATTTAATAATTTATTTATACGTTTAATTTTCAAGGCTTCCCCACACGATAGAAACACAATATCGAGTGGCAGACCTCGGTCAAATACCTCGGAGCGCATATAGACAGGTCGTTCAGCATGGGCCTGCAGGCAGAACGCGTTATAAACAATACGCGAGCCGCAGGCGCTCTGCTCCGACCTGTCTTCGATTCCAAGCTGCCTCTGAGAACGAAGATTGGGGACGAGATCGCATTTTAGCGATAAGACCGTCCTTTGTACTTACTTAGATATATTTTTAATATAGAGTTATCTGTCTATCTACATATCACGCTACCGCGGTGCTATTCTGTAATTGTCTATGTATATGCGAACGTTATGCGCCTTCCCCCCACCGCAGTCCGATCCCTGATGCCACCCGCTTGAAAGCGAAACCAGTGGCCGTGTCGTGTACAGGCGCGCTTACAAATCGAATACTTTCGACTTCAGTAATTTTGGCATTTAAATAAGGAACTTACCTAGACAGTGAAGATAGAAGAACATCGAAATCGGTTGCATTTCCGGTGATCATATTTTCGTTTGCAAGCTGAACGTAAGAACAAGTCAGGCGCTGGACACAAGCTGAAGAATCTACATTGTATGTATTCAGGACATCGTCAATCTTGTTGAACATGTCTGTTATTTGACCGAAGTCTGTTTCCAAACCTGCAAGTAGAAGATTCTCTACAATAAAATAGAAATTATTAAATATGCAGATGAACAACAGCGACTTCAGATCGATAACAGAGTGACAAAACTGTTATGGAAAATCGAAATTTCTAAGAATTGGGATTGTTAATTTTTTTTTAATCTAGCTATTTGAAAAACCATTTAGAGGAATAGTGTCCCTAATCTTTTCTGTCTTGTTAAAATTCCAAAAAACGTAAGATCTTGTATTTTATAAGAAATGCGGTTGACCTTTATTTGACCACTTTACTAAATCAACCAACCCATCAGGTGGGCCGTCTGCCTGTTTGCCTGCTTCAGGTTTAAAAAACATTCTAGCGGTACATTCTTTAATTTAAGTTCTGTAACATGGATTTTCCCTAAAGACAACTTTAAAAAAATTAACGATAACTTTAGAAAACAATAATGGTGGGACACGAAAAATTATAAGCTTAGCGACAAAAAAACACTAAAATGATCATGATACGTAATGAGTAATGACAGTAACATTTAAATAGTAGCACAGATTACTATGATTATATATAGATAAAACTTACTTTTATAATTTTTGTTTTCTAGGCAAAGAAATCAATGTAACTTGTCCCTTATGACGTCATCGGAGAAATAATTTTAAAATCGAATTTTTTTTTTTTTTTTTTTTTTTTTTTTTTTTAATAATTTATTTATTTACTTCCCATAAAAAGAAAACAAAATTATAGAGTACAAAATTTTGACAAACTTAATTAAATGGGAAGGACAATTATAAAAAAACTAACGCTTAAAATACAAAAATATTCAAATTAGCAATCAATTAGCTCTTTTAATCGCAAATATTAAAAGAGTAGACGCTGAAGATCGCCCTTCACCCATCTGACAACCAGATCAGACATATTTTTTTATCAAATTATATTGATTTATGAACATGCCCACGACAGCTTGCCAATCGAAAAGTGTTTGTCTTAGATCATATAATATAACTCAATGTTGTTTGTACGCGTCATTCATTTCATTTGTTCGCTTCGTCCTGTTCCGTACTCAAAATCTCCCCCCTCTACCCGCTTCCGTTCTAAAAAAGACACGTTGCAAAATTCCCCGGTACGTATACGAATACGAATTAAAAAGTTTCTACTCAAAATCTATATACATATAATAAAATTGTAGAGGTCAAATTTCTGTCCATATAAAAAAAATGCTAAAAACCCAAGTCGGGGGGGGATGTAAGAAGTGAAATAGAACTAATTTCGATTTTATTTCATTTTTTTGTTTCTCTGTTTGTCTGTTTATCTGTTTGTCTGTCTGTTTGTACCGGCTAATCTGCGAAACGACTGTACCGATTTACATGAAATTTTGTATGGTGATAGCTTATATCCCTGGTCAACATATAGGATACGTTTGATCCCGAAAAATTAAACAAGTTCCCGTGGGATAATTAAAAACCTTTAATTTCTTAAACAGCTTATAACAGACTGAATGTAATTTCTCTGCAACGTAACATAATAGAAGCTGAGACTTTGACCGGGTGTGGTGTCGGTGAGTTTTATCCTATATTATTAAAATATAAAGATGATAAGTTTGTTTCTTTGTTTGTTTGCTTGAACGCGCTAATCTCAGGAACTACTGGTCTGATTAGATTTTTTTCTGTATTAGATAGCCCATTTATCGAGGAAGGTTATAGGCTATATACCATCACGCTAATAGCAATAGGAGCGGAGCACCAATAAATGAATGAGTGTTTAATTGTGTTCCCGGATAGTTTAGATTCGCAATTAGAACCGGTAGGTGGCGCTGAGATCGGGTTCCAGAATCCTCCTAATCACCTGGACCGATTATGGTGATTTTGTTTTTGTGTCATGAAATAAAGTCTTTTGGGAATTCAGAAAATATGGCGGTACGAAGTTCGCCGGGTCAGCTAGTATTTAAATAAGAGCTCAAAATTAATCCACCGCGCAGCGATATGTACAAAACTTAATAATGAATAAATTAGAAGATGTGAGAGTATCGTACTGGTGCCTGGCTCTGTAAGCTATCCAAGGACATACTGCAATTTGTGCAATGTGCGTAGCCTTTTATCTCACAGTATTATGGTCACCTGGCAAGCAGGTATGTCTGGCCCGGATCAGCCCGCCCGCGGTTAGGACGGCAGGCTGGCAGGCACCGACAGACAGACATAGACGGCGGCATCTCAGACAACGCCAATCACGATCTCTCCACGTTCTCGTGAGGGACGTCAGGAGACATAGCACACACACAGGATAGACTAGGCGTGTTGCTGGGAAGTTTCTTTCGCCGTTTCTTCTCTCCCAGCCATAACACGTTGCGAAACGGCAATAAGATAGCGTAGGCCGCAGCGAACCGCCGATCCCGGTCCATCGGGATCCTTCTTCTCGGGCTTTATATTACCCGTCGCCCGTTCTCAATTAGTCCATTGTGTCGCCTATTGGCGGGCATCATCAGATTCGTCCCCCTCTCATGGCAACAGTCCAGCCGAGGTAAAACTCCCTAGGGAGCTCCCTCAAGCAAGTTACCCCCGGGCTCGAAAACCAAAAACCCCGGTAAAGTTGTGAGGTCTTCGGACCAACAACATAAAGTCAAGTCAATTAAAAAAAAGCAGGTATGAACAGGTAATTCAATATAGTTTAATTATAAAAATAACCGTATATAGGTTTGCCTGCAAAAAAACTCTTCATGGAATATAATTGCCATGCTCTGAAGACTTCAAAAATAGCCATGAACAATTTTTGATTGGTAAGCTATATAGGCATGTTTACAAATCAATATAATTTGATAAAATATATGTCTCATCTGGTTATCAGACGAGAGAAGGTCGCGCTTCAGCGTCTCTTAGACTACAACCAATTCATTGATCCCCATACTTTCTCATTTTTTAACATTAACATTGTTCAATCAATTATATTCATTTAATCTTGTTGCAGACATGTAAATTACTTATCAAAGCCACGTCTGGCAGTCTGATAGTCATAGTTTATCTTTTATGTTCACTCTCTTCTACAAGAGCTATTATACGTAACAAAGAATAACTTACTTCTTCCATATCCTCCTCCATAACTATAGGATAAGGCATGGATGATCTTCGGTATGATGATGACAGCGCCGAAGCCTATAATGGAGCCAAGGAGCACACCTCCCAAGTCAATCTTCACCGGACTATAAATCCCTGTAGCTGTGCTGCCATAAGCGCCCTGAAATATTAGAATAAATAAGATTATTCTGTAAAATTGTTAATGAAAACGAAGCATTTAAGAGTTAAGGATCAAACTTGATGCAGAACTAAATAAGGAGTACCTGATGATCAGGTATTATCCCTGCAAATTACTAATGCGCTGGAACCTTGTCAAAATAACATTCATGTGACGTCATCCGCAACTCGATATGTATGCGTACTCGCCGGCCAGTGATGCTAACAGTACTGAGTGTTCGGCTACGGTTACGTCACCAAAATGGCGGCCAGGCGCAATAGCAATTTGCGGGGATAATATCAACAAAATTATAAAAAGCTAGCTAAATGAAGCAATTAAAAATATCAACTGAAATACACTATCTAAACGACGGAGAACACGATGCAATTTCTTTAGATCTCTTGTCTGTTCGGGATTCAGGTATAAATTACTGGGTCGATTTTGATGTATCTTTACTAATTGACAGCAAATACTTAGAATTTTTGAAATCTGTGCTACTTTTTATCCTATTATCTTTTATCCTTTTCTGGGAGTGTATAAATCACTCCCAGCTAGCTTAAAAAAATCTAATTCAATGTGAGTTTTTCACTGACAGATAGCAAGTTTTATGTAATAAAATATGTGATATACTGTAACTGCGCTGGAATCGGTTTCTGGTTTTTTTTTCAGGGCAGGACAATGTCTGGCAGAACCGCTAGTAATATAGTAAAGCAGGAAATAACCTGTGCACCAGTACTGCCATAGGTAGTAATCCCAAACCTCTGTGTTCTTTCTGGTTGACTATCATGTTCTTCTCTCGTCTTTTCTACCCTGGCAGAAGATTCCGCTAACTGATCTTCGGTCCGTTGATAACTAGGCACGAAGCCTCTGAAATTGAAACTGTTTTATGTAAGTAAATTACGGATATCTGGATTAATAACGTTGAGTGTCTTTTAAAATCGTGACAGCCATTAATTTAAATCTATTTAAACGACGAATTGGGTCAGCACTGACTTACCTCGGATTTGAAGCCAGTGATTAACTGAATGTAAATCAGCCTTTACAATAAAAATAAACTCAGCTTCGATAACTTGTTTCTATTGACATTATCCTGCTGACACAGTCTCTCTACTCCACTAGTATATCCGTGTTAACAAGAGACCATAGTCACACAAAGAGCTTTCTTTACAGCTCTTTTACACTACTGCAACACTAAATCACCCTAAACTATCTCGAATAGCCTCCCAAACTCAAAGGGTGCGGGTTCGATCCTAGCCGGAACGCATGCACCGCTTAGGCATTTTTCTGACTTAATGTGCATATTGTTACAATTACCACGTGATTACAACAGTAAAGAAAAACATCGTAAGGCAACGTGGACATTGAGATGTGTCTAACCGGCCGAGCCGCCTTGGACAAGCGTGGCGGGTATATTGTCCGTTCCCCTATAACGCGAGGTCCGAACCCAGCAGTGGGACTTTTATGCGCTGTTATTATAAAATATTAAAAAATTCGAATCAATTGACAAAAACCCGAAATAGGCATATTGAGAGTCATTCAATCACGTAGGTAAGTGTATGCTGCGTTCTATTTGACTGCTATCACGAAGGAACTTGATTAGATTTTGACATCCATTGAAATACTTTTAAAAAAAAATCCATCCACTTGGATTTATATATTTGTATAAAATGTAACAGAACAGTTTTTAAATTACCCCTCAATTTCTGACTAGATTGTGACAGTGTACCGTGGGGGTACCTATGTAAAATCGCGTAGCTGGTTAATATTTAATACCTAAAGAATCTTCTGCCCAAGACGATATTCCTAACATTACAACTGCTTGAAGAAGACTTACCCATCGTTCCTGTACTCCGCTCGTACCAGTCCAATCAGTAAACAACAAACAGCAATCTTAGAAGCCATCTCAAAAGATTCTGGTGACTTCCACAAAAGTATAATGCTTTATACAGAGCGTTCCGAGGCATGGTCACATACAATCGTATGAGGAAACCTATTGTCATATGTTATTGCATAATACTTTTACTGTGACCAGCGTCACGCGTTCTGAGATGCTATCGAACTGGGAAGACTGAATGAGGCAATTGGACTGTTTCTACTTACCTACTTGTACTTGATAATTCAGCAAACAAACACCTGAACATAGAACAAGACCATTAAAGAATAACAATCACTTATAAAGAAATGCCCCTTGTAACATACGCTTATATTACAGTTGGCGCTACTTATTTACTCTATTCTTGACTAATTTTGTTTCATAAAATTCACAAAATTTACGAAATCGAAAAGAAGTTAATTAGGGCTATTAATTTATGAATGACTAACTGCTACCCGCGACTTCGTCCGCATGGCATTTAATTTAATTTACCTTCCGTTGTGGCGAAGGGGGCGGCTTCCGCGGGGGGGGGGGGCTTTCAGTGACTTTTCTTTAGAATTGTTGTGATTTGAAAATCAATAAAAGATAAATGAAGACATGAGTGGATGAAGGTGATAAGTCGCATAATTCCAATTCTGAGTAAATCGATATAAAAGATTTACGTTTATTTTAAACTGAACGTTACACCTTTTTCAACTTTTTATTTTTTAAATATGGCTTATATCTATGGTCTAAGGTCTGTAGTCATTTGGTATCGACTTATAACCTTCATCTACGCTAAAAACCGAATATGCGACATATCACCTTCATCCACTCACGTCTTCAAATGGCCTTAATCATTTGTTAAATTTTAAGAAACTGTTCAGCAACTGATTAACGAAAATCTTACCCATAAACTCCTCTTAAGCATAAGAGGTGGTGGTAAAGTAACTCATAAATAACTGTCAAAAATAACCAACATCGAGAGGTAGTTTAAGTGACTGCTAAGAGGCAAGATGGCAAGTTATATTTGAATCAGACATTGATTAGGGGCTTAAGAGTCTCTTATGTAAGAGATGGCTAATCTTTTCTTAACGAGATTATTATAAGTAAGGCCCAAAATGACACTATAAAGAGATAAACACATAAATCTATAGGATTAAGCCTGCGAGAGAATAAGATAAGAGTTTTACATTATGCAGCACGGATTAGAGAGTCAATCAGTGGCGGATTTGCAGTCTTGGCCGCCCTAGACTTCAGGCCATGTAGTAAGTACCAGCCATCCTTGTAGTTGAGTACATAATTAATTTCCTTCAACGCAATAATGACTTCACATTACAATATTATTTCATTTATTTATTTATTTTATTTATAAATAGTAAAACGTGATTTAGGAAGATTATTGTCATACGATGCGGTGCAATGCGGCCCACCATAATGTGCGCGAGTCTTTAGAATATTTACGTACTTTGTGTTATTTCTTGTTATCATCAGTGAATTTTTTGTCACGATTGGCCGCCCCTTATATCTGGCCGCCCTAGGCCCGGGCCTCCTGGGCCTTAGGGCAAATCCGCCACTGGAGTCAATAAGACTGATGATTAAACATCGGTCCAATTCGGACCGAAATAAAACTGACAATAATATTTTTGACTAAAACAGTGAAAAATTATAAGTGATACTTCAGAACTTTATTTTGAGTATAGAAATATATGTTGGTCTTGCCAACATATATACATATATATATAGTATAAAACAAAGTCGCTTTTCGCGTTTGTTTGTCTATTTTAATTCACAACTTCATAACAAAAATATATAATGTTTTAAAATAATAAGAACAGACGAGCGTGCATGACAAGAGCTATGAATGTCAAAGAAGCAAGTGAGGTGTGTAAGAATAAGCCTGTATGGCGCTCTGTTGTTCGTGCCTACCTCGCAAGGGACCTGGCGTGAAGTTATGTATGTATGTATGTAAAATAGACGGCAGTAAATCCTTTTATTTATATTTTGGGCAGTTGGTACTCGAGTTCTGGTATTTTACCTTTTTAAAATATCAGGTCAATAAACACCTTCATATTGTGAATTCAAAGTCGTGGCCCAGCCACATCATAGTTTGCAACAGAGCGTAAAAATAGTAATTGTCACACGTACGTACCGACTGTTGCCTATAGTATGGGCCGTGGTAGCTTAGTTGGTAGTTAGCGCACTCGCGTCTCAGACTCAAAAGGCGCGGGTTCGAATTTTAACCGGAAAGCATGCACCACTTAGGCAGTTTTCTGACCTGGTGTGCATATTGTTACAGTCAGTACCTGCTAACGGTGAAGGAGAACATCGTAATTAAACCCGTACGTATATCGTGGTAATCAATTTGTTATATCTGCCAACCGCCTTGGACAAGCATTTTTTTTATTACCAACTCGTTGCCGGACTCTATTAAAAATTAATAACGCCCTTCTTAAACAATCCCATGTCGTAGCGTAGATTAAATGGTATTTTTTATTAAAATCCATTCAAATGATCGATTACCATAATCAAATATATCGATTATAATAATCGATAACATTCAATTTGTGACCTTATTTTTAAGATTTCTCGTTTTCCAGATCTAATTTAGGACTGAAGTTTCCATTTTGTCATATAAAAATGTAACGCTTAAAAAAGCTATATCTCAGGTCATTATATTTATTTGACCCAAAAGTGCCTTTATAGTCCACATTCAAATATACTTACTAACAATGACTTCGTTTCACGTCGTTAATACCTATTTTGCAAATTTCTACTGGCGATGGTAACTACTTTCCATCAGATGGCCCATAAGCCTCTTTGTTATATTTCGGCTATTTATACAAAAAAACTGAAGAAAGTACTGCGTTTCAACGGTTTTAAGCGCGCCATTTTGTTTGATGTTTAGGTATTTTTATTTCGAAAGCGTAGGAATAAAAATAAAATCAATTAAAATTCTGCGCTCAAAGCCGTTAAAACGTAGTTTTAATTATGCGTACTTATCGCGAATTCTTGAGAAAATCTTTAATAATATTAAATTCTAAACATGTCGTGTCAGTACATTAAAGCAATTTATAAAAACAACTCGAATAGATTAATTCAATTTCCTGCGGCCGGGCGGCCTGTCGTAAGAGGCGACAAAACAATCCACAGCCAGATGCCCTACCACAGGGGTGGTAGGGCATTTGCCCGACTGGATGGCTACCACCCCTGGTCTAAAGTATGTCGCCATAACAAACTTGAGTTGTGTTCCGGCATTAGTGGACCAGGTTCCAGTCTCCTTTAAGAGGGCAGCAGCGCATTTGTAGCATGTTTGGTGTTGCAAATGTCCATAGGCGATGGTAACCGCTCTCCATCAAGTGGGCCGTCTGCCTGTCTGCTGACCTCCTGCAATAAAAATAAAAAAACAGTGTTTTTCAACGTGTGGGTCACGACCCCTGGGGGTCGTGAAGCCTCTTTAAGGGGGTCGCAAAGCTCCTATAGAAGCTATTGCAACTGCAATAGGTTGGGCAAGCTAATGCAGTAAAATCTGCAATACATATAATATAATAAGGATTTATCAATTGCAAGGACACCTTTCTTTCATTTGTGGTCCTACGTAAACGTGTATCTATCGGCGATGGATTATATGGCATAAAAATGTTTTTTACGTATTTAATTATGTATTTATCAGAACCCTAATTATGAAAATGAATAAATATGTTGGGTTGAATATTTGACACAGAATAAAATACATGACAAAAAAGCAACGGGTAGGGGGGTCGCGAAATATTTCTTCATACTAAAGGGGCCGTGTCATAAAAAAGTTTGAAAAACACTTTTTTTTTTAATTTCTTGTCTGTTTGTCTATTTGTTCGAGATTCACTTGAAAACTACTAGGGTGATTTTGCAGTTCAACAGAAAATTTTTAGAATTAACTTTTTATCCTGTGAATTTTTCTGGGAATAATATATCCCATATTTACTTACGTAGTTCTATACATTATTACTATAATTTTATTTATTTATGTATATCAATAGATGTATATTTTTGTCTTATTTCCATGTCTATTTACACTTACCATTTCAAATATTATATATATAATTTTTCATTCTATTTATATTGCAAAACCCATGTTACACAATATTCTCTAATCCATCCTAAGGTTGTCTGGAAGAAATTGCTTTTAGTGATAAGACCGCCTATTGCCTTCTGTACTTAAATTGTATCTGAATGTTATGCAATAAAGTATATTCTATTCTATTCTAAAAGAACAGATTTTTTTAAAAGAATAATAATTTGATTTTTTCACTACTCGATAGCAAATTTTATGTAATAAACCGTGTGATATTTTTGTATCCCGGGAACGGTTTGAAGTTATTCGGGTTCACAAAATTAGCTTGCATTGGACTAAAACGAGAACTTACATTACTTTTTAAATGCCACGGTACTTTGTGTCCCGGAAATCCCGCGGAATTTCAAGTCAACCGTGGACAAAGTCGCAGACATATCCTAGTACTATATAAAACACTTAGGTACTTGCCTGCCGACAGCTACAAAGTCTCTCTGCGTACAACAAAGCAGGTTTCTTAATATACTCGTTTCATACCCAAACATTATTAAAAAACGAAAAGATTCTGAGAAAGTTTTAACAACTTTAATGTCACCTAAATATAACTTACAGGCGTTATGAATGTACCTACTAATTCTAAAATAATTTTGCTAATCTTTAAACACCATCAAGCGAGATCATATACCGTGAAAATGTTACAAATTGGTCATAATGATTTCTGTAGGTCTATGAAGCGCCTAGAAGGAAACGTAAATGACAATTTTGCAATACCATGCTAATACTAAACTGAGCCGTGGTACCTTACTCTCGTCCCAGAAGTAATTTTATAGTTTTGGTTTGGGTTGTTAAATTACATGCGGTTTTTTATCTGTGCAGGAATAGACAAGGCATATAATTTCCTGCGGTCGGGCGGCCTTTTATTTTAAGGCGGGGGAAATGCTATTTATGCACAATACTGGGTCCTTTGCAAGGGATTAGACCGTTATCGCAATGGAGGCATAACCCTTAAAGGCAATCCAAACATAATTAATCAACTTGTGTGGAGACTCCGATTCATTAGACGGCTAAAGACCAAATACCCACCCACTAAAACCACCCTCCTCCCATGTGCGCTTTTGAGTAGGAAACGCTGAGACTTAGAACGCAGTTACGTCCAGACCGATCTTAGCGCAAAAAGTGATCAGTGAAGTGATCCACTTCGACGAACATATCCACTTCGACGACAGGGGTGACGAATCCTCTGCTCCCTGATAGCTAGAGGCCCCTGAAATCATGCGCATACCTAAGCCTCCGGATGCCAGTCAAACGCCGGCGTCCACGTTTGAATAACGCGCAATCATACTCCCACCCTATCTCGTTCCGCGGACTTTTTTAGAGACATGACTGCCTCACAGAAGTTGACCGCACCCTCCCACCGATTGCGGTCGGGCGGCCTGTTGTTAGAGGCGACAACTCAATCCACAGCGGCAGGGTATTTGCCCCCGGTCTATAGTATGCCTCCACAGCCTTAAGTTGTGTTCCGGCATAATGGTCAGGTTCCAGCCTCCACTTAAGGGAGCATCATTTATAGCACCTTGGATAATATGAATTTTTGCCTCTTTTATACTGTCATGTAATTTAATGTTTATTATTACTGGTGCCATGCATATTACACTTTTTTGCATTAGTGTTGTTTTGCTGCTATGAACGCAAAGCCTATCATTATCGCGTGGATTGTGTTTTATAAGCTGACCTGTGCTTGCGAAAAATGAGGATTATATCTAACAGATAGACAAGTAAGTTTTCAAATTCGTATTTTGGGGTCTAAATATACATCGATCGAATACAACGTTCTTGTCCTTTAAATACAACTTCGGTGTCCGTCGAATTCCCCCAAAATATAATGCCATATCTCAAAGTGGATTCTGTTACTCCATAGTAAGCTGTTAGAACACCATCTATATTTAAAGTTGGAAATATTTTGTAAAGAGCGTATGACGTACTATCCAATTTTTTATTGAAGTCAGATCTATAAGATTTTCAATTTAACTGTTAGACCAGTGACGCCTAAAATTTGTATATAACTATATTTATATACAACCATTGTATTATGTATTATATGTGTGATTTAACCAATTAATTAATGATCGATGATAGTGTTTCATATATATCGAATTCCTAATTTTCGACTTTTGTTAAATATCTATACTTACATATTGTGGCGACCGAAGGTGGAATTGCCCAGCAGCGTAAATCAGTTTTAGAACTTTTAGAAAGAACTAGAAATTTCTGGAAGGAAAAGAAAAGGACGGATATATTTAGAAAGAAATAGACGATAAACGAAAGCAAGAGATAGATAGATGTTAGAAAGGGATAGATGATGACCGAAAGAAAGAGATAGATAGATGTTAGAAAGGGATAGATCTATAAACGAAAGTTCCCGAACAGTAGGTTCGGGAAGGAAGAGACTGAGATAGATAGATGGTTTCTAGAAAATTCTTCCGGGTATATAAACAGCGTAAGGCGCGCCTACCGAGCAGTTTGAGTTGAGTTCAGTACAAGACGGTGAAACGACAAGTGCGATACTAAAGAAGGTTGATAGAGGACAGAGACGAATTAAGTGGTGAATTTAGTGATAAGTTTGGTGGACAGATACGTGAAGGAGGTGTGTAGCGTAGTTCGAGAGAGGAACCAGAGGCGAGCTACACGCGATAATATTGGAGGTGGTCCGCGCAATATCGGCGACGGTATTGAGGGTGTCAATCAAGGGTGATCGTCGGAACTGTGCATCGTTGGTCGTGCATATAGGGGCAACCCTGCAGTGAGGTACTACGTGCAGCTGTGTAAGTCAATAAAAGCTTTTAAATTAAAAACTGGTGCTTTCTTCCAATCCATAAGTGCGTATCCCCGCTCGTACGTAACAATATAATACAATTGTAGAGGTCGAATTTTTGGACAATGTAAAAAAATTCTAATAACCAAGTCAGGGGGATGTAAGAAGTGAAATAAAACTAATTTAGATTTTTTTTAATTTTTTTTGTTTCTCTGTTTGTCTGTCTGTTTGTACCGGCTAATCTCCGAAACGACTTGACCGATTTACATGAAATTTTGTATGGTGGTAGCGTATATCCCTGGTTTTTTTTTTATTGCAGGAGATCAGCAGGCAGGCAGACGGCCCACTTGATGGACAGCGGTTACCATCGCCTATGGACATTTGCAACACCAAAGGTGCTACAAATGCGCTGCTGCTCTCTTTAGGGAGCCTGGAACCTGGTCACTAATGCCGGAACACAATACAAGGTTGTTATGGCGGCATACTGTAGACCAGGAGTGGTCGCCATCCAGTCGGGCAAATGCCCTACCACCTGGCTGTGGGTTGTTTTGTCGCCTCTTACGATAGGCCGCCGGGTCGCAGGAAATTGTATTCTTTCTCCGTTCCTGCACGGATAAAAATAACACTTTTACTTTCGATATACTTTTAATCCCGAAAAATTAAAGAGCTCCCGTGGGATAGTTAAAAAGCTTTAATTACTTAAAAAGCTTATAACAGGCTGAATTTTTTTTATCTGCAACGTTACATAATAGAAGCGGATATTTTGACAGGGTGTGGTGTCGGTGAGAGAGTTTTATATATATATATATATTATATATATAAATATATATATATATAATATATAAAGCTGATAAGTTTGTTTCTTTGTGTCTTTTGTTTAAGCATGATAAGTATTTAATTAAGTAGAACTACTTATGTTATGTCAAAGCTAACTGTCTATTCGCTTAGAAGCCCTTGTAAATAACCGCACAGCAAGTTCAAAAACTGTCACTCGACGTTATTTTATTGTATTTAACAATGCGCGGAAAGTTTTTGTAGTCATGCACGTTGATTTCCTTAGGCTATTTCTTTGTACGCAACATAAAAATGGCGGCAAAGTTGTAACCGTTTTAGCGCGAGAACCACATCTTACTTATTGCCTCAATTATTTATCATACACACGTAAGTTTGCCCTTAAACTAAATATTAAAAGTAATATTTTTTTTTTATGAAAAGACAAACAGTCAAGGGCGTAAAATTAGCTATAATTTTATAATCTCTTAGACCTCAAGGATTCCGTTTACTGCTTATAAATGCTTTATTGTTACAAAACTGTAAGCACTGGGTTATTTTTTTTAATGAGTAAATAGCTTCCTAAAATATAACCTATATATTATTTTCCTTATTAATAATATTTTTAAATTAATTTAAAAGTAGCCATAATAAGTATAGAAGGTGTAGTACTGTTAAAACAAAAGTAACGAACGATTTTGTTCTGAATAAACTCAATTCTATATTAACAGTAAGCTCTGTCAAAAAATTTTTTTTATTGGTACAAAACCGCTAGTTTGCAATGAAATTTCAAGACAGCTAATTAATTTGCGCAGACTGTTAGGAATAAACGTAAGTATTTAGGTTAAAAATTGATGGGCAAACATACGTGTTGTTTGAAAATAATAATATGTTGTAGTCTTGTCATTTGGAAATGTGGCCGATGAAACTATTCATAGTATATTTCTTGGTCGCGATAGTGAAGTGTGATCATCATAGTAAGACGCGAAGGGGAAGGTTGTTTTCTTTTAATACCCTGGAAGATGACATTACGGTAAGTAAATAAAAAATGCATAATTTTGAGTAAGAGATAAAAAAGTAATTTTAATACATACATTATCAAGTTTTGCGGACTAGTTATGTAGACAGCAAATGCCGATTTATGTTGCCTTCACCAGTACTGGAAATACGTATGAGGAAGGCTCTTCCTTGTCTCTTTTAAAACTAACTTAAGTTCTATTTTATGAAAATAAGGGAGGGGGGTCTTTTTTATTTTATTTTTCTTTTTTGTGTTTTTTCTTTCTTTTCTTTTTCTTTTCAAAATCTTAAAGTCTATTACAATTTTACTATCTGGTTTTACAGTGTAAGTAAATATATTTTTGTTTTCTACATTTACTCTTATTTACTACATATATATATATATATATATATATATATATATATGTACAACAGTTATACATTATCTTTTATTTTTAATTCTACGTTTTTTATGTCTATCTATTTTGTGCTGTTTTGGGTTACATTTTTTTTATAATCTACTGTTTTAACCCTAAGTTTACATATAATACACTATATCAATAGCGTTACTTGTTGACTGCTTTTCGGCTATTTTAGTCGCGAAATATAACAAACCCTGCAGCAGCCTCTTGCCTCAGAGTTCCTGTACGTTGCATACGGCTTCATTGACCTTAGTTTGAACTTAAGCTTAAGACGTAATTTTAAATGGAGATTTACCGTAACTAATGTAGTAACAGCCAATAATAGGCGTTGACTTTCTTTGCCATTATAATTTAATATGTATTATATATGTGTGTGTATGTATAAAATAAATAATAGATAGGCTACAGGTTCAAATGATGATATCAAAAGAAAGTGATATTGTGGTTGCTTACTTGTAAGTGTGTGAGTTAACAAAACCCAAATACAAAAAACATATTAGGTAAAAAATATTCACATATTATTTCGGGATGGAAAGTTTAAAAAGTGTGCTATTTCTTAAAATTTAATATATAAGTCCACGGCAAATTTTATTTGTGGCTTCCCCAGATTTGCTAAATATTATTTTCTTGTATGAAAAAGCCTTTATATAAGTCGTGCGAAGAAGGTTTGCCGATGATAACCCCTCCAGCTTCCTACAACCACAACCCGTGGTCATCTTTTTTTTCAGCAGACAGGCAAATGACCCACTTAATGGAAAGCGGTTACCATCGCTCAAGGACATTTGCAACACCAATCGAGCTACGCATGCGCTGCTGTTCTCTTAATGGAGACTGGAACCTGTTCACTAATGCCGGAACACAAGTCAACGTTTTGTGGCGACATACTTTAGACCAGGGGTGGTAGCCATCCAGTCGGCCAAATGCCTTACCACCTGGCTGTGGGTTGTTTTGACGCCTCTTACGACAGGCCGCCTGTCCGCAGGAAATTGTATTTTTTCTCCGTTCCTGCACGGATCTAGTTCTTAGTACTACTTAGAAAAGGTCCCAGTCGTAGGAATCGGAAGGGGCGACAATCGGCAAAACTGCTCACGACTTATATAGCCATGTGTTGACTAGGAGCGACCATCGAATTGACTACTCAATTAAAAATAACCAATTCGTATAACCTAAATATTTCCAGATAGACTTGGACTTCTCCATTCCATTTATATCGATACCAGTGAGAAAGACTATCGACTCTTTTCATACTTTGGTAAGTATAACAATACCTTCTGCTGATATTTATTAATCAAACTAATATATTAAAAACTAAACTTGAATAACAAAAGGCGTTGTAGCGTAATAAAATCGAAAATAGCGTTCGATCCTGGTCGGAACGCATGCACCACTTAGGCAGTGTACTGACCTAATGTGCATATTGTTACAATTACCACGTGCTGACAGCGCTGAAGGAAAAACACCGTGATGAAACCTGAACATCGAGATAACCAATGTGTCAAACCTACCAAGCCGCCTTGGACAAGCATGGCGGATCTACTGTCCGTTACCTTAAAGTGGGAGGCCCGAGCCCAGCAGTAAGACGTTAATGAGCATTTATTATATGTGGTTTTTTAATATAAAAGCTTCACACGTATGTTAGTATGTAACGGAATCTTTCAAGTTAAATTGGATCGACTTCCCGGTGTCTGATTGAGCTGAAATTTTGCACGTATGTGTATATCGCGTGACAATGCAATAATATGGTATCATGGAGCTGATCTGACGATGGAGTAAGAAGGTGGCCATAGGAACTCCTGTACTAAACAAGATAGACCCATCGTTTTACTTGTCTTGGCTAGCACTCTGCTGCTACATTATATGCAGGGTCTCAAAAGCTTGTATTTAAAAACCTTTTCAAAAAAAATAAACTAAAAAATAAATAAGTTTAAAAAAATATAAAAAATACGCTTTTATAGAAAATCAAATAAAAAATAGAAAATATATTTTAAGAAATTAGAATTGAAAATAGTATAAGAAAAATAATTTTATTGTAACAAATAAAATCATTTTTTTAAAAAATCATTTATCATTTTTAACTATTATGAGAACGTGACAGCTTAGTGAATAACACCAAATGATAACAGTATAGTACCTGCTTGCTTTATTTCAATGTATTTAGATACCTAATATTGTGTCGATCTGAATGCCGACAAAAGACAAACTCACACCTGCGTACCTGTAAACATTCTATTATCTGTTCTTCATTTGGACTTCTTTTGTTTACTTTGTGTAATTAGAAAAACAGCCCATTGTATATAGTAATCTTTTATGTTCTAATTCAGTCTACGCGGCCGAGAGACATATTGTATTTGTGCAGTATAAAGCAACGCCCCAATGGAGAGATCGGCAGTCAAGCGATAACTACAAGCGAGGCAAGACATGTGTACATTCGATAATCTATATAGTGACGAACTTTGCGCGTATTATTGAATGGTACATTACGTTTGTACTGGTTGTGTTGAGTTAAATTTGTACCTGTGTTATACATGTTTGTATAGTTCTAATCAATTCTATAACAATTCCAACGGCATTTTAATTCGAATCCTGCAACTCGTAACAGTATCATAAATTATTTACAGGAATTTCCAACGATAAACATAAATCCGGCATCTTTAGCTCTGGGAGGTGCAGTCGTGCTGGGCACTACAGTTCTCGCACCATTATTTGTAAAGTCATATACCGCATATGCTGGACCTCGATATTCAAGGAGTAAGTTGACTAACACATTATACAAAATTGTCGTTGATAGAGTTAAATTACTATAGTTGTTTAGCTACCGGACGGTCCGATTAATTATTATTAGCCTATCCTAAACGAACTACGCGAGATGCTAAAAAATTAGGTATATCTCCTACTATTACCCTCTCAATGCTATATTCATTACCTTCCGCGTGTCTCATTATTATCTTTTCGGGTATTAGTATGAATATTTACAAGACAATTGACAAGAACGATTGTACCTGTATTATAATAAAATTAACTATCTCTCTAATTTTTAAAGATTTATTTCCCAATATGCTTGCATTGATTATTTTAAGTTCATATCAAACGACGATGGATTCTTAATGCCGTGGGTATTAGTAGTTTGTGATGAAGATATCTAAATCATCCAGACGTAATCACTTACATGTATAAAGCATTTGCACTTTGTAAACAAACCCTATCACTGCGTTTGGCTATTTGTTTATAGTATCAATATTATAATAACAACTTTAACAACAACAAAAATACCAAAAACCTGACATAATACATCGATCTGTGAGATGTATCTATGCTCGTTGATATAAGTATTCCACATGACTGTAATCTCGTAACGATATCTAGAGAGGCTCTCGCTCGATACATGGGTGAAGGGACAGATACAGAAGGCGGTTCTCCTGAAGACGGCACGTGTTGTGAGAAAGTTTCTGTCTCCGAAGACCTAACCACCGGTGGTAGACTGGACTATAGGCCCCGCTGCCGACTTATCTTATTTTTTTTATATACATACAACATTACGCAATTAAATAAATATACATGTGAAACAACAATAATTTACTTATTACTTCAATTATAAAAACAGATAAATTTACAAAAACTTTCTTTGGTCAAGATACAAATTAGGGGCACACAGGGCACGGACCGCAACAACTGCGCTTCGAAATAATCTTCTTCGGCTTTACAGAGGAGCATGATCTTCTGCATTTTATTTTCGGTGGTTCAACTATACCAGCATCTGCTGGAATATACTGAGTTTCCACGTGTACGAACACCTTCCTTTTCCTCGGCGCTAGGTCAAAACAACCAAAAGGCGGGGTGTACTCTATATCCCATGTGGCATTACTTGATAGAGAACTCAATGATTCATCTTTACAAATACATTCAGGCTCCTTAAACGCTGGACAACTGTCTATAACTTTATCGATAGCAGTCAAATCGTTACAATAGACATCCATATATGCACATTTGCATATATCCTCGACGGCCTCTGCTAAGGCTTTCCTAATTTCTGCATCACGTTGTTTCTTAAGTTTAACCATTTTGCGGGCTTCAACTTTGGCCTGTTCCTCGGGACTTCGTTTCTTTATAATCTTGAATATTATAGGATCGCAGTCAACGTATGGATCTTCAGTTGGAGAGATTTCTGTTAGATCTTTAAGTGGATTCACCTATAATATAACAACGGTTTTAAAGTATAAGTAATCGTAGATAAGTTACTCTAGGTCAAATAAATTCAAAATGTATGAAAATATTATTATATCAATAAATGATTTATAGGATCTTAATTAGTTGCTATTCATTGCGCTAGAAAAAGCGATAACTAGACATCACCACCACCTACAGTCTAACAAACATGGTATTTAAAATCTGAAAATAGTTTATCACTTTACAAAACTGAACAGCCATCTGGATTTTATATTATTAAGTTATGCCTGCTAATGACATCTAATACTAATGGTCCTCATAACTTCGTAACAACTTTTTACATTGTAATTTTTCCTTTTATCATTATTTTACTAAATGTAAGATAAAACTATTATAATTCCTGTTCATTTATATGTGAATTACTCGTACTAAAATTTACTTTCAAATGTTATATGCCCAGTTGTTAGCCAGTAACACCACCTGAATTGTGAATGTGTCTCCTTTTCTCTGCACTTTGAGTGCTGGTTTCGGTTCTAACGGTTCTTCAGGCTCAGAGTCCCCACCGCCCAGATCCACTCCGGGTCTAGCGCCTTTCTTCTTCTTCTTTTATTTTTATCCTTATCTGGACCACCACGTGCACATTTAAAAGTCATCATTTTAGCTACACTTTTGCCGATGACACCTGGTGACCACCCACGGCGAAACTGTCAAATGTACCCATTTATTTTATGCTTGAAATATTGAAATGCTATTATTGTTGTAGACAATATCAAAAAATAATCAATATTTCCTTATTATTTTGAATATCACTTACTTTCATCCCTGGCACATCGTGCGCATTCCAAAGCCAACCCATACCTGCTGGCACTGGCATGCCTGGTTTGAGATATAAGCACATTTTATGCCCTATGTTTACACCTGAAAAATTACAACTATGTAAATATGAAATTATTCAACTGAAATAATATTAACATATTTACATATTTTTTTTACCTGGGTGAATATCTCCATAGGTGTAATTGTATTTAGAAGCATTCTTCTTCTTTTTCTTTTTATCTCCGTCTTCTTCATCACCCATATTTGCGTTGTTTTTGATTAATATTCAGAGCTATTAAGGAAATACAAAAAAAATTATTAGATCACGTACGTGATGTTGTTAGATAATACAAAAAAAAAACATGTAACAGTTGCATAAAGTTTATTAAGATATTATTTAATAAACTTGTGGGTTACAAAATAAAATGTTTATGAAATATTATTTCCTAAATTTACGAGTCACTTATTTGTGTCTTCCTTAAACTTCTCTTGTATAGCCATCTTATGCGAACCGCAACATCCTTTACCCATTAAAGCCAATAATCTCTGCTCCTTGTCACAACAACGTTTCTCAGTATCAACGTTAAATTTGTTCACGCATCTATAATCATGATCTTTCTCATTCTTCATATAGTCTTTGATTGCCTTCTTAATTCTTTCGTACTCCTTAGAACAACAAACCTTCCCGGCGTCACTATAACTCTGCGGTTGAGGTGGAAGTGCGGCGGTTTTGTACATTCTAGAAAAACCATCTGGATATGTACAGGGCTTACCGATAACTGGACATGGACCTAGTTTTATTGGGGGCAACCCGTATGGTAAAGGTTCTGTTTCATCTTCATCGTCTTCTGCCTTTTTCTTATCTTCTTCCTCATGCATCATCGTAACTGGGCAATTACTTTTATGTTTATAAGATGGACAGAACGGCTTATGTGCTTTTCTTGCAGAAATATTACCCATCTCAGCTATGCAATCACAATCAAATGTCCGACACGGCGGTGTAGGCTTAGGCGGATCACATTTACAATCCTTATTATCTGATATTTCAGTACAATTGTAAACTGCTATTTTACGCCTAGATTCTTTAACATCAACATTATACACTAATGGATTATTTGTCCCCATACTACGAGTTGAAGGCTTAAACTCTGGATTTAAGGTATTTAGGTTATTTTTCGGGTTGACAATTTGAGCTTCTAAAAGAGCTTGACTATGTCTTCGACAATTACAACCCACTCCTGCATGTGTTTGACTTGCACTCGCTTTTGTATGAGAACTATAATGTTGCGCAATTACATTCTCTACTATGAAATCTTTTCCATATACAGAGTCTTTAAATTCCGGGACTTTGGTTACACTAAATACATATGTTACTTGTGTTTTACTAGTTTTTGGTGTAACACCAAGTGCCTTTTTCTTCCTGTCTTCGCATGTTTCACCGCTCTGAGCTACTCCACCGCAACCCGTACATATAGCCTTTTGTCCTGCACCTTGCTTATTGCTCTCAGAGCATTCTTCACGATGGTAACGATCATCTTTGCAGGAACAAGTTCCACAAACTTTACTAGTGCCATCATCTTTAGTACCACTAACTTTACCAGCTGCTTCCTTCTTATAAGCTTCTAGATTTCTTATATAGGTTTTAACTTTATGTGCCAATGGACAATTACTATTACCACAAGGGCCGGTAATATCACCCATTCTAATTTTGTTAATTGGATATTTCTTTTTCTTGGGGTCATCTGTTTCTTTCGAGTGTTGGCAAACAGTGCTATCTCCTTCTTTCTGTCCCATGCCACAACTTTGAAGTTCAGTACAAACTTCAATCTTTTTCTGTGCATTGTTAACTATATCAGGATCTTCCAATGTAGTTGTTTCATATAAACTACCAACCATGCAGAAGTTAGGATCATCGCCTTCAATTCGCTTACATTGAAACATACTTGGCGCCTTATTGGTTCGAAAAACAAATGAATCAGGGTCTTTCATTAATTGTTGAAACTCAGTTATAATACTGTCACCTAGTGCACTCAATCGTAGTATGAATGCAATTTCACCACATTGCCTGCAGCAACATTCAGCAAAAAGAGGTGTCACTTGTTTAATTGACAGAGGTTCGTGTAGTTTGCAGGCCTCTGCTGTTTCTTTCAACATGTGAAAGAATTGAGTTTCCCAGTGCATAGTACCGATACCAACGAATATTTCAACTTCATTCTCATCATCATTCCAGACCTCAATCTCCAATGGAAACTTGCTTAAGATCATCAATACAGTATCTGGATACGATGGAAATAAATATGATTTACCAACTCTTATAGTTCTCGTCCATTTTCTTCGTCCCTGATCATCGCATTCAATTACATCATCTTTCTGGTCGCTATTAACGGCTAATTGACCCTCTTTTATAATGAACTGTACTTTGGGTCCAAATTTAATTTTTATTATTAGATTCTTTTTTGCTCCGCTGGTTTCCTCTTCCGTCACGAATATCGTAACCGTATCTATGAATATTTCTACCAGGTACATTTGCTCCATGATCTGTAGAGGGCAAATAGTTTAATGTCAGAACATTCCCTGCACTTTTAACAAATTTCGGCAAATCATATTAGTAACTAACTTAACTCGATTATTCCGTGCTATCTGTACCTAATTTTGATCTTCATTTATGAATTAGGTATAATAAGTACTAAGTAATAGATTTTGTGTTTTGAATAGATACAGAGTCCAGTCCTAGTTATCTATAAGCGTTTCCATGCCCATGACAGATCGTTGTTGCCCTGTCATTTGGTCCATTTGATCATTTGCGTTACGTTGCACTAACACGATATATAATCACTGCTTTTAAGAAAAATATAAACCAGCCACTCAAAACTAAGATATATCGAGCATAAATTTTCCGACTTATTTCTTATATCAAAGATATGCGAAAATGCATTCCAAGGAAGAAGCGTCAAAGAATTTTCAGCCTTTGTTCTCGAAGCGTTAAAGTCATCATCATGGTGGCATCATTAATAAAAATATGTAATAGTTTGTAATATATATATCAGTAAAATACTCACGTTAGATTGTTGTCTGCCCCGTTTCTACTTCAATAAATGCATGGATGAATACTGAAAATTTTATTTTGTAACCCCAAAGCTAATTATTTTCCATGATCTTTTACGCAACTGACATATTTATACAATGTACTCTGTCACTGACATTGCTGGCAGTCTTGTATTATGGCAACGCCATTTGAATTAAGAATGGCATGGCCATGTTTTTTATAAAGTTTTTTAATGTCATATGTATGAAGTTTTCTTTATCAATGTTTCTTTTATATTTGGGTTTTTTTGTTGAATCACCATACTTATTTCTTAGTCAACGCGAATTATATACGCTTAAATAAATAAAAAGTTTAATAACAACTATTTGTCCCTTTTAAAATAATAATAGAATGGCACCTCTAGTACATAATAAAAAATAATTATACATACTACCTACCTAATAGCTTAGAAATTATTCCATGATTTTTAAAGGTGTTTTATATATATACCATAAAGTTTGACACCTTTAATGGTTATAGACTAATAAACTGAATTGCTGTAGATATTTTTCTGAATTAACAGGTCTGTTTAGTGATATCATATTACCACAAAACTAACGAGTAGGTTTATCTGTTTCTTTCCCTTCCAATCATTTGGGGTCGGCACAATGTCTTTACCTTCCGTACTCCTCTATTCTATACGTCCTCTGTCTTTATATATAAAATGTACTCTTTGGTCCTCTGTCACACCACAAATCGATACTCCGCACACAATCCATCCATATCTATTTTGGTCTACCTTCACATTTGTATCCATCAATCTTCCAGTTTGTATTGTGTACTACATGAGACATGAGAAACAATTATATAACTACATGTGCCAGAAAATGTAACATGTATTTATTTATTTGGTTTACCAACAATTACTTACACTAATACAAAGGATGTATATTGCTTTACAAAAAAAAAGACATGACAAATGCAGTAATCACTTATAGGCAAACACTACATGCAATTTGATATTTTGTAGTTTTAATAAATTATAATATAATAAAATTAGAGAAGAAAGAAAAAAAAATTATAAGGCTTTAATAGCGAAGTTCAAAACAAAGATTTTTTTTTAAAGAGAAGTTAATTAACAATATGGGATTCAATAATTCGACGAAATTTGTAATATGAATTTGCATGTAGATCAGTAATATCACTGTAAAGGTTTATTAGTTTATAATTTAAAATTAAATAAATTGTCCAATAATAAAAATAGATAAAGATAAAACAGACAATAAGACCCCTGGCAACGTCAGGGGAAGCGTTTGGGTAGAAAACAGAATCAATTTACAAAAAATCCTTCCCTTCTGGAGAATCGTAATCAATTTCCCACATAATAGCACCATTAATATTTGTCTATTTATAATTTAAGAGCTGTAGGTACTCTTGTCAGTGGAGCCTCCTCTAAACTTTTCTATTATGGGCCAGCTATTGTTTTGCTTCTTTATACTAAAACGACATCCGATTTTTACTTAATCCGTGAAGTGTTCCTTGGCCTTCCCTACCCTCTCCGTGATCTAAAGGAGTTAAGAAAGAGAAAGCCAAGGCGACCTTTATTGTACTATACTAGAAAATCTTCCCATAAAGATGGGTTAAATTGAAATAAGCTCGTACTCCAGTGATAATAAATTGAACTAGTGTTGCCACCTTTTTTATTAAATATAGTAGATACTTTTGGGAAATTTAGGTAAAAAAAAATTACACGTTTATTTTTCATTATTTACTTTATTTATTCTATTTTTCATGTGTTTTAATTACTATTTTCTTCTTTAGCCAGCAAATAGCTGTTTTTTAATAATCGAAATATCTGAACAAAAAGCGCGACAATGGTATTAGCGATGAAAATATACTACATATTATAATATATATTTTTTCTATAATATATAGAGAGATATGGTACAATATTATACACTCTAGTACGATTATTAACCCTATGTTTAATACTAGTTTAATCAAGTCAGGAGTGAATAGATATTTACTAGGTAAGCGTGCTCCATCCTAGGTCGCATCGTCACTTAACATCAGGTGATAAATCTAAAAATCATGCAATAATTAATATTTTCAGTACTAGAGAACACACAGTTTGGTTCCGAGGGGCTTATAAATTTTGCAACACAAATGCTGTCCGACACACGGAGTGTTCGTGGCTGCGTTTTGAGGATCGCCTGCTGGACTTCGCAAAGTAATTACACGGATCCAGCCAAAGTCATCTACAAGATAGCCAGGTAAATAGAAAACTAAATTAAATCTTACGTAATTTGATAGTCGTATTCATTAACGTGGTCGTCGATTATTGGAGCTGATAATCGTGTCACCATAATCGTTAAGACTCCTCTGGCTGTAAAAGGGAAGCGGGGTACAAATGAAACAAGTTTTCATTGGTATATAAATACCTACCCAAAAAAAAGTGGGTAGTTGCAAAGTGAACACGTATAAGTTACGCTCTGCAGTTTTTTATTGATTAAATTTATTTTAGTGTAATATTTAAACAATATTTCATGGTTAAAAGCCGTAACTAATTTTGTTACCTGCCTTTTGGTGTTAATTTCGGCAATCATTTAAGATTAAAACACATAAACAGTACTCGCAATATAACAATGGATTCCGTTAAACAACCTCTGATGGAAATCACGGAAGTGTTCCATAAAAAGATGGCAGCCTTTGAAGAAGAGTTGCAGAAGGTCTCCAGCATGCCGTCTACCTCTGGAACCTTGGCTACCGAGTTTGCTGCTTTCAAAGTGTTTGTTTTACAAGCATTAAAATCTCTCCAACAGCAATATGAATTCCTAGCTCATAGCCAAGATCAGCTGGATATGCACAGCCGAAGGAAAATACTGCTATTACATGGTATACCAGAAGTAAAAAATGAGGACTCTGCAAAAGTAGTTGTTGATGTGGTCAAGAAGCACTTAAAGCTCTCCGAGTTCTCTACCGATTGTATCCGCAGATGTCATCGATTAGGAAGGAATTCTAACTCAAAAAGACATAGGCCTTTACTTGTTAAACTGAACGAAGTAAGAATTCGAGACGAACTGTGGTTTCAAAAAACAAGACTGAAAGGAACTGAGATTACTATGTCTGAATTCTTAACGAAAATGCGTCACGATATATTTATGGCTGCGCGCCAAAAATTTGGCGTCTCCAAGTGCTGGACCAGAGAAGGCCAAATCTTTGTTCTGGGGCCTGATGATGTGCGACACAGGATTTCTACTCTCAGCGATTTTAATAAGATATCTCAAATTGAGATTGAAGTAAAGCCCACCACGGCTCCTAAGGATACCACTAACGTAATCACTAAGGCTAAACGAGCGGCAACTACAAAGAAGTAACTAATTGAGCATATGTTCTATTTTTAGTTATCTTAAAAGGTTTGTCCGGGTAATTATGCGTATTGGCTTGTTATACTATGTTGGTGGTTCGAAATGTATGGTAAAATTAATAAAGTAACTTTATAATCTTTTAACTTGAATTATATATAGCCTGTGACTAGTGTAAAATTAATATGTGATGTGCTTCGATCGCAGCCTATGACACTATTATTTCGCTTGAAACTTGTTTAGCAACTATTTAAATGCAAAGTGTGTTTTATCTATCTTATTTATATATATAATTTTTAGAAAGTTTTTTTTTTTTTCCTTTAATGTCGTTTGCCTTTCCTAAGATATTAAATATTAATTTTTAATATACTTAACTACCCGGCTTACTGCTATATGGATAACTATTATAAATTTAAATATTAAAATGGTTTTTCTTTGAATAATTGATATTTATGTGTTTTATAAATAACTTTAGACAATTACGCCAACTGGCAGGTGGATTTTGAAATCTTAATTTTATATATATATCTATATATATTTAATATTATTATTTTTATTTTTTAACGTATATATATTCTGTGATTGTTATCAGTATAAATATACATAATTTAAAAATGTTGTCTAACGATGTTAGTTGTTCTGAATCAGATTCCTTTTTATCGGCCAATGAACTCGAGGACAGTTTTTGTAGTATCCCCTCCACAGCTGAAGTACTCGAAGCGAATTTTTCCGATGTCCCTGAGAACTTTAATGCTGTCCATATAAACGCTCAAAGCATTCCGGCACATTTCTCAGATATTATGGCGACATTTGGCTGTAAGAATCTCCATGCTATCCTGATATCCGAATCATGGTTAAAACCCTGCCTGCCTTCTATTTCTTATAATTTACCTAATTTCAAACTCATACGTAACGATCGAGTTTGTGGTGCCGGTGGTGGCGTTGCTATATACCTACGTGAAGACATTCCTTTTAAGATAGTTCACACATCGCCGCACCCAACACCTCCAAATACCGGTGAATATATTTTTCTTGAAGTCGATATTAGGCACATTAAACTCTTATTGGGTGTTTACTATAGTCCTTCCTTGCATGTTAACTTTTTCTCGTCTTTTGAGACCTTTCTTGAAAATGTTTTACCTTCCTACACCCACTCCATTGTTATGGGCGACTTCAACACTTGCTTGTTAAAACATGATACACGTTCTTTTTCCCTCAAATCAATTGCTGAATCCTGTAACCTCTCCATTCTTCCTCTAGGTGCTACGCATCATTTCCCTAATTCCAAGCCTTCCTTACTTGATCTTATCCTTGTGTCCTCTCCTAATCACGTTGCTAAGCATGGACAATGTCCTGCTGATGCTTTCTCTTACCATGATCTGTTATTCCTCTCTTATAAAATACGTACACCTAAATCCAGGACTAAAACTCTTCTGCAGCGAAATTTTAGTGGTGTGGACGTTGACAATCTCCAAAGGGATGCACGTGAGATTGACTGGACACTGTTGTTAGAAAGTGACTCACTTGATGAGAAAGTTTCCATATTTACTTCCAATCTGATAACTTTATACGACACACATGCCCCCGTCAGACCAGTCAAGATTAAGCATTTACCCGCGCCATGGCTAACTAAAGAAATTAAACTTTTGCTAAATAAGAAAGCTGCAGCAAAAACTAAGTATGCCCGTCGCCCAGATTCTTTTAATCGGGAAAAGTATATTCAGCTTCGAAATCACTGCAATAAGGTGTGTAGAGATGCTCAAAGACGTCATATTCATGAATCTATAAAAAACAATGACCCACACAAAGTGTGGAAGTTTCTTAAGTCTTTAGGGGTCGGGAAAACAAAAAATTGTTCTCTTGATACACAATTTAATTTAGATTTTCTTAATCAACATTTCTCATCGTCAGCTAGCTTTGATATAGCCACAAAATCAAATACATTAGATTACCTTTCAACTCTCCCAGCCCCTGACTATCCCCAATTTGTTTTTACTCAACTTGTTGATTGTGATGTTAAGACGAGTGTTTTAGCCATAACATCTAAAGCAGTTGGTAGTGACAGCATAAGCCGTAATATGATCCTTCCCATCCTTGATATAATCCTTCCTATTCTAACACACATTTTTAATCATTCCTTATCCTGTGGCTGTTTCCCTAATTCTTGGAAAGAAACCGAAATAATACCAGTTCCAAAAACAAGAAATCCTGCCTCTTATTCACAGTTCCGTCCTATATCCATCCTACCCTTCCTCTCCAAAGTTCTCGAACGTTTAATTAATAGCCAACTTTCCAAATTTCTTAACACCCATTCTCTTTTTAATCCTCTCCAATCTGGCTTTAGACCAGGGCATAGTACTACTACTGCTTTAGTTAAAGTTACCGATGATATCAGACATGCTATGGAGCTAGGCAAAGTTACAGTACTGACTTTACTAGATTTCAGTAATGCATTCAACACCGTAGACTTTGATATATTACTTGCATTATTAAGCAGTCTTAACATATCTCCAACGGCAGTTGAGTGGTTTCGCAGTTACCTGTTTGGTCGCCAGCAACGTATACGTACTGAGGATGCTTTCTCCGCCTGGTGCAATACTTCTGCTGGCGTACCACAGGGTGGCGTCTTATCTCCATTGCTCTTCGCCATTTTCATCAATTCTATCTCTCATAATCTTCAAAGCTCCTACCACCTTTATGCAGATGACCTTCAAATTTATACTCATGCTTCGATTGACAACATAGGTGAAGCTGTTGACCTCACAAACCAAGACTTACGACATATATTAGAATGGAGTAAGTCATTTGGACTGACTGTAAATCCATCTAAGACTCAGACCATTGTTGTGGGTAGCTCCAGGATGATTTCTAAAGTTGAGCTTCCCACTTTACCCCAGGTTCTTTTTGACGATGTCATCATTCCTTACAGCGAAAAAGTGAAAGACCTGGGAATTTACATTGACAACTTTCTATCCTGGGGTCCCCAACTAAAAGAAGTCAGTCGAAAGTTGTTTGCGTCAGCGGCTTCACTAAGGAGGTTGCGAAACTTCCTACCTCACACCACTAAAATTGAACTTGTACAAGCCCTCCTACTCCCCATCTTAGATTACGCCGATGTCAGCTATCTTGACCTCACCGAAAGCCAACTTAATAAACTTGAGCGACTCCATAACTTTTGTATCCGATTCATATTTGGTTTGCGTAAGTATGATCATGTCTCAGAATTTCGTGTTAAACTCAAGTGGCTTCCTGTCCGTCTTCGTCGGAATGCTCATATTCTGTCCCTTCTATATAACATACTATTTAATCCTACAGCGCCTTCTTATCTCAAGGAGCGTTTTAAATATTTACACCTTAGCCATAGTCATCACCTCAGGTCATCGGAAAACATACGTCTAGAAACACCCGTAAATCATTCGCGATTTTACAATAAATCTTTTACAGTTAATGCAGCGAGCCTATGGAATGCGCTACCTGTGAAAATCAGGCATGCTCAGTCTCTTCAGGCGTTCAACGGACTCGTGAAGGAACATTACCTCGGGCTCTAATAGTCTAGTCAATAATAACATCTTCATTCCTCCCCATATTTACTTATATAGCTCTATACATTATTTCTATGTTTATTATTTATTTATGTCTATTAAATTATGTATATTTTTGTCTTATTTCCATGTCTATTTATACTTACTATCTCAAAATCTTATATATATACTTTTTCATTCTATTTATATTGCAAAACCCACATGTCACACAATTTTCTCTAATCCATCCTAAGGTTGTCTGGAAGAAATTGCTTTTAGTGATAAGACCGCCTATTGTCTTCTGTAGTTAAAATTCTTAAATTGTATCTGAATATTATGCAATAAAGTATATTCTATTCTATTCTATTCTATTCTATTCTAAATATTAATTATTTACCAATACAATTATCACATATCACGATATGAGACTTAACGTGATATTTTCGTGATTTTTCTATAGTTATTTTAAGTTAAGCATAAATTAAATAAATTCCCCCCAAATTATTGACATTTTCCTTCTTCAATTTTATCAAAACAGGATTTTAAGATACTACATCTTTATAAAAGAAAGATAAATAACAATTTTAAATACTAATTACGGAACTGTTGTTGTGATTTAATAATTTCTTGATGTAAAATTGCAAATTATGTGATGTGAGGGAGGAGTCTCAAATGTGACAAGGACAAAGGGTCAAAAATTATGAAATTTATGTGACATAATTTAACCATAATGCTCTTTACAGTCAACGCAGACAGAACGGAACGCAGCGGGGAGAATTTTATTAACGCACTTGAAAATAAACTTTAAAATTATTAAAATAAAGTGCATAAATGCTTGAACCTGACAAACGCGTCCTCGAAGATACGCGATTTTAAAGTTTATTTTCAAGTGCGTTAATAAAATCCTCTCCGTTCTGTCTGCGCTGACATACAGGCATAGATTACAAGTTGTATTTTCGAAACATACTCATCCGAATTAGCAACCCTGTTTTTTTTCTAATTTTTAAATTCATTATAAAAAGTCAAACCCTCTCTGATTTATTATATCACAAATAAATGGATTATAATTGAAATCCTTTTCATATTACAGCAACAGACTTTTATCGTCCATCGTCAACTCTACAGCTATCGAAGACGCGATGTTATCGGGGATCAATGGACGTGACTGTATGACCTACAACCCTTGTCCTGTAAAGGAGGAATATATTCCAATGATTATACATAACATACTAGCTTTTACCAGTTCATGAGAAAGGAATTATTGTAGAGTGTTTTCAATTAGTAATAACAATAAAAGTAATAACCATATTACTGTTCAGGCAAACCGAAAATTTAAGTAACACTAAATAACAAATTGCCGTGGTTTTAAGGGAAATGTGGGTTAAAGAATATTTTTTTAGGCTAACAACCACCACACGTTTGAAAGTTACATACAAGAAAATTATTATAGTACATTGTTAAGCAAGGGATGAAAGTAACCCATTTAGAAAATAAACAACTGGCTAGAGTTCGAGTGCCTAGTATGTCATTCACGGTAAACACTGCTTTTCATTTCGAAAATAAGGAAATTAAATCAAAACCTGATCATATATAATTATGATGAACGTTTGATACAAATTTCCGTGTAAATAAATAAAACCACTTACAAAACAACTGACTCTGGTCTTTTATATTTCTTTTTTCTGTGGCATTCTACCTACTTGTATTTTTCTATCATTCATGATAGTAAATATTTAGCTTAAATCTATTAAATTAAATAATTATTTATTGAAAAGTAAATTATAAGTAAAAAGTCATATTATTGTTGATATTTTTTAATTAAAATTTTATGCCGCTATTTAAATGACTGGCCGTATAAAAGTTGAGACATGGCTCGCTAAGTTATTAAATTTTTTTACAGCAGGGAAAATAGTTTTTCGGGGACGAAACGCACTGTTTTCATCCCTCTGATCAGGTAACTTCAAGCGTATTTTCCGAGTATGAGAAATGAATAGCTTAATTACGTCCCTTTAAATTTGAAATAAATTTATATACTTGTAACTAGAATAGATATTATATGTAGGTATTTGTAATGTTTATATTTGAACTAATTATTTAATTTTATTTATTTACAAGCTGTTAAATAAATAAAAATTACTATAATATTATACATATTTATTAATTAGAAACAATATAATATAAGGAAATAAAAAATATTTTATATAATCATATTTTATTTCGAAAAAAGTAACAATTTTAGCAACACCTTTAACATATTCAAAAGTGCACTAACTCTTTAAACTTTTATTAAGATGCTTAATTATTATTTAAAACCTTTTAACGGTAAAATTAAGTACGGTTACGGTACGATACGCTATATTACCGCATTTTTTTATTATACCAGGCACTTGATTTCATGTCTACTTTTCCAACCTTGAATATTAAGCGATTTTCGTGATATTAAGCAAGTACAGACTTTAGAGACCTAATGTCTTTGCTTTATGTCAGCGTCGTAACTAGGAGCTGGTCAGCCAAAAATAGTCTCTAAAGGCATAAACTTGATCTATCTTCTATCTTGATATCTAGAAGATCTATCTCCTATACCAACCAAATTAAAATATTTGCTTGTGATTTCAAAAGAGATACCAAACTTTCATCAAAATCTGCTACTTGTAGATACCGTATCATACATACGTAACTCTTAATATAATGTTGTCTGTCAGTCTGTCTGAACGTCAGTATGCCATAGATTTCAATGAAAATATTAGAAATTAGCTGATACCCGCACGCTTCGCGTGCCGTAAAGGAGTTTCGTAAAATCCAATCTTAGCTGTCCTCTACCTGGCGAAAGGAAGGTCCATGCCAAATTTCAAGTCTATAGGTATTATAGTTCCTGAGATATCGTAATGAGTCACTACATTCGTGGATTTCAATTATATATACTGTTATGAGCTACAGGACTCAAATTAAAATGCTGTTGGTTTTACTATAGAATTTATTAGAACTATACAAACACGTATAACACAAGTACAAATATAACTGGACACAACCAGTACAAACTGCACGATCCAATAACACGCGCAAAGTCCATCATTACATCGCTTATCGAATGTACTACACACGTCTTGCTCGTGTCGTAATCCTCGCTTGACTACCTCACCACGTTCGGCATCGTTTTAAACTGTACAATACAACAATCAACCGCGTAGACTGAAGTCTCCGAGAAACCGTAACCTGCACACCTGCGGCCATAAACAAGTACAATAACAATAGGCTATTGTATAATTGCAAATTTTAAACACAAAGCAAACAAAAGTAGTCCAAATGCGGGGAAAGTTAATAAACCAGGTGTGCATTCACTTTGTCGGCAAGTAACAATATATAGAAGAATCAAACAGCAAGTTTATCATAAGCATTAGTCTCATTACAGGGTTAAAAAGAAATGAATATAAATGAAGTCCAAATCTCATTAAAATGAAGTGTGAGGCAAAACCAGTACAAAGTAAAATACGACGGTATAACATTCCAATATTTCCCCTAACGTTCAGAACCCTGCGACGCTCTTCTTACACAAGTATCCGTGAAATATGTGGCCAATTACGCAAGACATTCCGCGATGAATCATTGTTTTCTTAGACTGCATTCAGATATTGTGCCAATATCGTTTCCAAGGCTTGTCGATTTAATCTGACAGCGTAGTCCAAAGGCGTATGTCCAAGTATATCTCTTTCGTTCACTTTAGCCCCGGTGCCAACTAAATACTGGACTGCTTCTATAGAGTTGAATAGAACAGCCTAAAAGGAAAAATAAATATCTTACTTTATTATCAACAGATCTTTTCTTTTTTAAGGTATATCTTAAGAATTACTTACTATGGAGAGGCATAATATAAAATATGACACACTTATAGATTTATGTATTTGAACTGACCAATTATTAAAAGTATTTTTTTTAAATAGTGGAGGAGAAGAATATGAAATTTAAAAATAGTTTGTATCAAATAAAAATTAAATTATCTTAAAACAATCTATACAGTAACATTCAAAAATGTGCAAAAAGATTTTAACTAAAGTTTAGGCAATTCCAAAATTAGGTTTCGAAGGGTTCCTTAGGCTGAAATAGATTTTACTTTTAATGGTATTTAAAGTAAGCAATCTTTGCAATCTTACGGAGATCGAAACATTTATTCGATACTGTCTAAATCTACAATTGCGTACAGTCCATTCAGTAGAAAAAAGCTAAGAAGAGAAATGGTGAAATGAATATTGTATATGCATACAAACCTTATGCAGAGGTGTCTGTAGCAACTCATCAGGTGTATTCAAATCTGCACCAGCTAATTTCAATGATTCCAGCCTCTTGATTTTTCCTTTTTTCGCAGCTTGAGTTAGCATTTCTGATACCGCTTTAGAATCGGCTATAGCAAAGTGTGCACCACATTTCATTAGCAAATCTATTATTGTCTTATCGTGGTGGTTTACAGCAGTCATCAATGGACTTTCACCTGTTCTGTAAATAAATATCATCTGTTTCATTGTTGGAAATATGACATACTGAATAGATACTTTGTATGCTGTCTTGATGGTCAATTCTACTGTATCCTTTAGATTTCACTGATATTGATTCATGGTAATTTTCAGTTAATTAACATTTTAATTTATGTTAATTGTGAAAACTAATTGATTTAGTTTTGCTGTTCTTTTTAAATGTGATATTGAAACATATGGATACTTACAATTTTTTAATGATTTGGTATAAAAATAGTTATTTAATTTAAAAACACTTTTCGGTACCAGCAGATTTTTAGAGAAAACAGGAACGTTCAAATATTGTGAATCGAACAAGACTTAAGATTACCCATATCATAATCAAAACGTTTATGATCTCCATAATATAAACTTCTTCAATCAAGATTGTAGTGCCTTGGCAAAATAACATTCGCTCGAGATTATTCTTACCACTTTCCAGTTAAGTAACAAGTATAAACTCACCTTGTCTTATAATGAACGTTAGCGCCATTCTTCAATAGATACTCAACTAGTGGTACATGCCCTACTATAATCGCTTCGTGCAGTGGAGTCCTGCCTTCTGCGTCAGGTTCATTAACGTCTGCGCCCATTTCTATAAATTCAAAATATTATTCATTAAATGCTGGATCTGACTAAATGAATGTCTTATTCATTTATAACACGCTATTGCTAGAAAATCTATCTATATAATGTATCTAAAACATACCTAAAAGTTTTTTAACAACAGCCTCATCATTGTGCTCTATACCATAAAGAAGAAGCGATGTTATAACCTTCTCCGTTACCTCTGTAAGTTTCTTCGGCGATTGGATATTCAGACTTGTAGCTAACGCTTCTTTCAGAGTTTGATCCTATACAACGAAATAGCAAAAATATTTTAGTTTCTAATGATATGTAGGTTTGTTCAGTAGATGCAGATAAGTTTGCTAAGTCAACTGTTGTACTAATATGATATGATGATATAATAGTTGGTAACACTTCTGGTATTGTAAATGTTTTAGTCAGGTGTACAGATGAAGCTGACAAAACTATGTTAAAAATAATTATATCTATTGAGAATATAGCTGTATTTTTTGCCTTGTAGATTTAATTTGCATAATACATAGACGTAAAATAATTAGACATTTAATTATATCATGAAATATTTGTGTGTTACAAATGTAATTATAAGCAAACACATACCTGTATAGACAGTGAAGATATGTTGGTTAATTCACCGCGAATATTGTTCGCCATCATCTGAAAATATTTTTTACTTTTTACAACTCGAAAATTGGGATAATTTTATTTCAAGTAAAACACAATTTTTCAATGTGTTCCTAGTATTTTTATCTCAAATGAAGTTCGAAATGGGTCAAAGGATTTTAAAGAATATTTTAGGGAGTAAATAGCAATTTACATGCGTATTTTATGTCGATAACTTGCAATGCTAAAAAGTTATCAAGTTTAAACACCACACGAATAAAATTGTGAGGACGGTTAATAATCAATATAATATTATTGAAAATATCACACACTCACATCAGTCTTTTGTTTATAACTGAGTTCCGTTTTGCTCAGCACATAGGATAGTTTCGTCAACGCAGCTTCAGGAGTCATATCATACCCAGAAACAACTCCAACATTCGACAACAACTGAAAAACAAATATATTAAAATCAAACTTAAAATTGGCTATTTAACCTTTTTTATTGACGATCATTATAAATATTCACCTGAACAGGGCTAGTATTTATCTTTGCCTTTAGGGAAGTAATTGACTTTTAACGTCGTCTAAATTGAGTGAAGTGTTCAGCTATTAGAATTCGTACATATATCATTGACACCACTTTGTCTATTTAGTCTCCTTTGTTTACATCAGGGCAAACAGGGTGGAGTGAGATGTTCAGGATTTACTAGGTGCTTACAAACCACCTCGGTATTCCACCAATCATCCGAGAGAGTAGAACTCTAACGCGAGTAGTGCAAATTAATACAAATCAGATTTTCCGATCGAATTACTGGATACAGTATTTTGAATCTTAAAATGACTGGAGCAAGAGTATAAATGATTTATTTATTATAATTTTATGATTAACATAAATTCTGCAAGCGTAAAAATTATAACAACGCGTATTAAAGTCATGTTCGGAATACTGCTTTTAGATTTTACCTGTCCAGTCTCGTAAAGCGCAGCTACTGCTCCATTACTACACTGCGTGATTACCACCACAATCACACCACGCTTTACTGCTGCTTCTATTACATCTAATATGTCTTGTCGATTCGAGGGAATATTACCTGCACCATAACTCTCCAAAACTACACCTATAAGCAACCAAGAATATATATAATATGTATAATAAGAGATGACTGAGATAAACTGTCATGTCAACACACATCACACGAAGACTATAAATACACCCCAAAGTGTAATGTAAGAAACAAAAGAAAGCAACCTCCTATTATATTGGAAGTCCTCACATTTAAAAAAGAAAAATATATATACACGTAATGTTTTCTACCGCCTTTAACCCCAATAGAAAATTAAGAAAAATGATCAACAAACGTCTAACGTACAGCATACGACCGAAATTAATATCTCCTTTTCTAAATTTTACAGTTTTAAATTTCTTATCTAGTAATTTCGAGGGCATGCGGTAAGCGTTCTATGAATTACCTTCAATTGGCGGTTGACAGAAAGCCTTGATCACAGCGCTGCTGATACTAGGGAATATCCTCAACAGTCCAACATTTTTGGACATTTTCGCATGAACAGTGAACTTTTCAATTACGTTGGGTTTGAATATCGCTGCTTTATTAACTTCCATACATAGGCCGACTTCTACAATAGGCACACAATTCGGTGAATCGAATGCAAACAGATTCTTCACTGATATTTTCCGAGTTCTGTTAATTAAAAAAATGTTTTATTATTTTTAAATTGTAAAATTAAATATGTTTTTATAGCTATATCTGTATAATAATTACTGTGTCTTATTTATTATTAGTATCCAGTGCAACTGCAAGGCAACGCTATTTTTGCAATTAGATCTTGTCCATCGAAAGGTTGCCTGATGAAAGAGATTGCTGTAAGCTATAAGGCCGTCCATTATACTAGAGTATTGTATCGTAAATTTCTCAATATCTAAAGGCAGAAAATTAAAAAGTGTAACCAAGTTTACAGTAAGCTCTTGTCTCAATATCACACACCTACACCTACAAAGACAGCGGCTGGAAGCCAAGTGATTCGTAAATGTTGTAACTTTCTAATGTTGTATAAAAATCTTGATTTATTTTAAAAGTTGAACTGGACAAACCACTATTTTATGGTCGACGCGAGAATGGTACTAGATATAGGTAGCACTCACCTGTTGCCCCTTAAAAGTTTGCTGCCAAAGAATATGGTGACCTCAGGTATGTTTAGCCCACCAGCTATAATTAGCGAAGAGACAAAATTATCCACTCCATCACTCCGAGGCTCAAATATCGGAATCTGAATAACAACAATGTTTTTTTTGACGCACTTTGTGCTCTACTACTATCTCATTGTATTTGAAACCATTTTCAAATAATTCTAATAACATCAGCCCATAAATGTCACACTACTTGACAGAGCTGTATACCGGCCACGCTTATCCAGGATGGATTGCCTGATTTAATAGATCGGTAATTTCATCTTTAATAGTTCATCATGATGTGATGCTTTGCTTTGTTAATAGCGCGTACTAATTGTACAATTATTTACTTACAGATTAGGTCAGAAAAACTGCGCTAACGTTCGTAATACCCAGCCACGGTCTGAACCCATTTCATAATTGAGACTTCAACAAGAGAACCACTAAGTTACCTCGACTTCAAAATTATAACAATTATTATTTTTTATTTAATAGGCCAATACATACACAGCAATAAATATAAACGATAAGATAAGTAGTATTTTTCCTTGCATCTATGTTGTACGGCTATCCATGACTAACACTGATTTGGTACTCTTAACAAATGACCAAAAAAATGGGCAGTCAATTTTTTTCCCGCCAGGATGCTGTTGCTTGCTTCGTGCAATCTGCTCCAGTAATGAAACTGCTTTGTTTTCGCCATAAACCATCAATATAGATGACGCACTTGCAAAGCACAAACGCTCCAACAACACCATGAGGGAGTTATAGTATTGGATCCGTCGGGCATAAAGCTCTTTGGGTATACTCGAGCCACAGACTTGCCGTTGAGTTATGTTTACAGAGAAATAACACTTCGATTAATAAGTCGATAACTAAATAATTAACAAGTCGATAGCTCGGCTTGTATTTTATATACACCATCCGAGGAATTCCCGCAAGTGAGATAAGACCTAATTGAGGTCATAAATGGATGGTGCAATAATTTCCTAGAGGGACTGCTGGTATACCCAGGAATATGAATTTATTGCGGGTATCAAGGCTTACGAGGTGCAAGAAACCGCACACATTTAGGGTATTATAATATACTATTCACCCCGTGCAATGACTGGCACTCAATCAATGTAATCAAGATATTGTCACGAGTTTAGCGGGACTCGAATTAAAATGCCGTTAGAATTATTATAGAGTTTATTAGAACTATGCAAACACGTATAACACAGGTACAAATTTAACCGAACACAACAAATCTAAACGTAATGCAGAAGGTCGTATTTCAATAAAACACGCAAAGTCCATCACTAATAGATTCCCGTTTATACACACGTCTCGCCTTGATCGTGATTCTCACTCGACTGCCACCTCTCTCCATCAGGCCGTCGTTTTATACCTCACAGATACAAATGTTCCCGTATCGTAGTTGATTCATTCCGCAACACCTCGTTAATGATTCGGCCGCAAACAGCCATAAACAAGTACACAGTATATTACTATTTTAATGCCTCCTCTTCACAATCGGTCATGATCGTTTCTCGTTGATTGTCTGCCATCGGCAAGGTAATCGTCACGATCATCGTACAAGCATCCACACGATCGTCCGTGTGGGCACATGCCTTAGCTACACGCGAATTCTGTTTGATGCGTTTACGAAAAACCGACAAATCACCGATCGCCGCGATCACGATGGCGATTAAGGACGATGATGGGCGATTACAGACGAGTAGCCCTCTACACGATCGTACTCTCATGAAATCGTCTGTGATCGCCTACTGTGAAGAGGAGGCATAACATTGTGAGGCTACAAAATACATATCTATTAAGATTTCTTATATATGGTGCCAATAAAAGAAAAACTTTTTTTTTTAATTGTAACAAAAAAGTTTTGTTTCTTCATAATTGTTATATAGAAAACTATGTTAAATAATTTGGCGAAAAAATAATATCACCAAAAATTGTGGTTAGAAAGTCCCGCACTGACGCCAATGAAAAGTCTTCTACAGGAGGGAAACCATTACAACAATTCAGTTGTGCTGGGCAGCATTCGGTAGTATTAGTAAGTCGAAATGACAGTGGGTCGACGTCATTTCGACGTCTATCATAAGGCCGACGGCCGTTGAAACAAACGTGTCCTAGAGTGGAGACCGCGTACCGGTAAACTCATAGGACGCCCTCTAGGCCAGCGAACCGACAACCTGCGTAAAGTCGCCGGCAGGGACTGGATGAAGAACGGGGATAGCGTAGACTTAGCTAGGTCTACGTCTAGCAGTCGACACCGACTGGCTGAAGTTATGATGAAGATTAAACAATACTACTTAACAGCTACTTTCTTCACCTCTTCCAACTTACCTGTGATCCAGTTAGTACCACTCCCTTCCCGATATTTTCAAACATAAAAGACAACGCCGACGCAGTGTAACTTAGAGTATCAGTTCCGTGTAGAACTACAAAGCCATCGTATTCTTCATAAAATCTCTGCAAAATTGAAAATTCCCAACTTATATAAATAAAAACGAAAGTTCGTGAGTATCAAATATTATGCTTAACTTGCTGCTTATCACCAAAGCACGAAGAAAGAACAAACAATCATATATCCTATACCTTTATATCTTCAGCTATTCGTATCCACTCCGCCTCTGTCATGTTCGACGAATCCAATAGGTTCTCATACTCGTGTATTTTGTAAAGTATCCTTAAATTCATATCACACCCCTCTGAAACACAATATTACTGAAAATAATATTAAATCCATACCAATATAACTGAAGCATATCTAAGATTCCAAAATAAATGCCAAAATTGAAGTTCAAACGTTTAGGTTGCCTGGAAGAGATTGCTTTCAGCGATAAGGCCGCCTTTTGTTTCTGCCATGACAATATTGCAATTTTGTATTTTTAATGAAATTGTATATTTGGTGAGCAATAAAGTGTTATCTAGCTATCTCTATCTTCAAACGATATTTATACTTATTATAACGCTACTTCATCAACTGAAGATTTCAAACGGCGTATGTATACTCTTATATACATTAAGTTCAAAAATTAGGTCCGTGGGGTCTATTGGCAAAGAGTTTCTTCAAAGAAAATTGTGAGAAACTCTTTGATGCCGCCCGTGTGCAGAAGGCTGGTTCGTATTTCGCCCAAACAATCAGGCCTGCACTACAACAAGATAATGCAACCAGCCTTTGGGCACAACTCCATATGGCAGCGATTTGTTACATAATCTATATTAACTTAATTTTTTACCTATGTATGACCCTCGAAAAATCTCCCGGTTAACTTATTGTGAATAAAAACTGTTGAAGTTGAATTGAATACATGTTCAAGGTTTATAGCAGGTTCCTGTATCTTATTATTAATTCATTTGAAAGAACAGTAATAAATACCTAAGAGTCGACCAACAGTTAACATAACAAACCATCAACAGTATAATAGATGGTCTTCTCACTATTAGCGTTATCTTCCAATCAACATTTGGATTTAGTCTACATACATACATAACTTCACGCCAGGTCCCTTGCAGGGTAGGCACGAACAACAGAGCGCCATTTAGGCTTATTCTTACACATCACTTGCTTCTTTGACATTCATAGTTCTTGTCATGCACGCTCGTCTGTTCTTAAGGCTCCTGACATCACCTTCTGCTAGTACACGATCAATTTGATCATGGAAGGTGTGTCGTGGCCTTCCGCGACTTCTGCATCCATCCACTTTTGCATTGTATGATCAATCAGTGATCAATGAGACATATGAAAGAGCGCTACTTTCTAGAACAATTCGGTCACTACACTGGTTTACCTTAATAAGTGTAAATTAAGGGATTTGGACTTTTCGATCTTCTTTGTTAGGAATCAAATCACGGTCACTAAAAGTTCATGCATCGTAGGCTACACAATAGGTTCTCCGAATTATCGCGCTAAGCGCTGACTGACTGAAATAATTATATTGCCTGAAGCAGGCAAACAATCGGACTGCCCAGCCTATGGAAAGTGGTGACCATCGCCTATGCACGTTTGCAACTCCAGGTCGTCAACGCGTTGCCGACCCCTGAGAATAACATTCGGTAATATGAAACGTTTCTTTTAGTACAGTGTCGGGAATCGTTTCCTAATAATACATCGTTCATGAACAACACAAGACTAATTGGACCGGCAAGAACGTGCTTACTTGGCAAAACAAGGAATGATTCGTCGAAATCAGAATTCCGTCGCCTCGACAACCAATGCTTTTCATCATGAAGTTGTGGAAACTCGCGTATTAACTTCTCGAAAACATTCTTCTGCGGCGCCAAAACTGTAAAATAATACAGAATCTATTAAATCAGTTACAAAACTGATTGGTTCTATTAAAGAATTATTGGTGAACATACCACCTATACGAACGGAGCGCTTCGAATCCACTTTAATCATGTATACTCCAAAAGAGTGGAACTCAATGCCAGCGACGGCTTTGCCAGATACCCCCGTCTAAAAACCTGGTGTCTTCATGAGTCGTGTAAATGGAAACTTTATATTATATATAGGTTTGTATTTAACTTTCTTATACAGAAGAATGGGCAGAGCTCATTGATATACATTATTGTTACATGCCGTCAAAGAAATGCACACAGCTGCATCTCGTAAAACGAGTTTATTACCTTTACTGCATTCGGAGTTCTTTTATTTACTTCGTGTTTAAAATTTGCAATTAAGAAAACATTTTATTGTTATCGTACTATTTTTATGGCCGTCATTAGTGGCGAACGAATCCTTGTTGTTATTGCATTGCGTCGAAGCTTGCCAGGTGTGCGGATTAACTCAGTGAACGCGATCCTTGATTGTACTGTACAGTTAAGTATAAAACAATACCCGGAAGGAGGGGTGGGGCAGTCAAACGACAATCACCATACTAGCAAGACGTGTGTAGTACTTTCGATTAGCAATATAATGACACTTTGCGCGTGTTATTGAATCGTGTAGTTTTTACTGGCTGTGTCCAGTCATTTTTGTGCCTGTTTTATACAGTTCTAATAAACTCTATAATAATTCCAACGGCATTTTAATTCAAGTCCTGTGTAGTTCGTAACATTATATATGAATGGTGTGGCCTCATAATTGTTACTGAGATAAAAAGAAATCAGGGACCTGTTTATAATAAATATTTACATTGACCTGAGATTAATTGCGTATCATATAAGCAGTTGATCGGTAATGATGACATCCGTTATCACTATTAGCATAAGATTCACTCCCCCTTCGTGTTTCATTATCAAATTCAACGACGATAAATTGTTTGTTTGTTTTGTTTAAAAATAGAAGTTGTAGAAAAATTGTTTGTTAATATTTCGTCTATTATCATATAGAATACTTTAAACCTACGTGGACATGATCTGATTACGATAAATAAACAAATCACAAACAACTCGTTCCCCTTCAGTGCCAATGAGATTGATGCGTCTGTCTGTGATTTCGAAATAAATGTTAAAAATCAAGTGAAAATACCTGCAAACGTATACGACGCGAAATCAGAAATAACTGCTTTTAGAATGAAACAATACAATGAATTTGAATCTTATCCGTGCAGGAACAGAGAAAGTATACTTATTTTGCTGCAATAGAATACAACCCACGGTTAGATGTTAAGGCATTGCTCGTCTGGATAGCTACCCCTGGCCTGTATAAAGCCATAAATAACTACATTAAGTTGTGTTGCAGCATCAGCGACCAGGTTCCAGTCCCCCTTTCGAAACCGGGCACCACTGGTGTTGCAAATGTCCATAGTTGACGCTAACCACTCTTTATCAGGCTGTCTGTTGTATTCCAGCAATACAACAAAAACAGCAACTTAATACCTTAAATTTACGTACTTCTGATTTCAATATCTCTATATAATAGGATTCAGGAGTTATTATTATGGTTACAAGTCCAAAACCAGAGCAACGATGCCACCACACCACAGCCAGTTTATTAATGAGTGAAACAATAGAGTAAGTGCTTACTTTAAATAATTTATAAATTACTAGCAGCCCCGACAGACGTTATCCTGCTCTAATAATAATCTAAAATAAAAGTCTAGGACCCTATCCCAGCGCCATCTACCGGTTCCAATTGTGGATTTAAACTATCCGGGGACCTACTCAAACACACAAAAACAAAATCACCAAAATCGGTCCAGGTGATCAGGAGGATTCTAGGACCCGATCTCAGCGCCATCTACCGTTTCTAATTGCGAATCTAAACCATACGGGAACCAACTCAAACACAAAAACAAAATCACTAAAATGCCTCCCGTTGATTAGGATTCTAGAAACCTATCACAGCGCCACCTACCTGTTCAAATGGGATAAAAAGTTCCAAGCTACCTTCCCACCAATTTTCAGCCAAATCGGTATCGCTGTTCTTGAGTTATAAATATTGGAACTAACACGACTTTCTTTTATATGGATTAGTCTGATCTGAACAATACTAGGTATTATAAGTTATGTCCAATAAAGGAACGTATTGACTGTACATATACCTACCTATCGACATGCTAATATACTTTTAATAATACGAAAACACGTCGTAGTATATTACTATCACTTATCATTATAAACATAGTAAAGCAAAGTGCAAACAATATTTATTAGAAAACACGCTCTGTGTTTTCTGTGTTGCGCAAATCGTTAATCTTTTGAAGGATTGTTAGCATAGAAAATTTGCAAATCGACACTAAATGATCTGTTGACAATAAACTTAGCCAATATAATATATATGATACAATTACGCGTATTAATATTGGTTATTTGTAAACGTGACATGGAAATTATATTGCATATTATAATTTTGCAGTCAGAGTGAGATGATCCATTAGCTGTTTAAATATGAAATTGAGAATAAAGTTATTAAAATTCTTCCATTTTGTAACTAATTTACGAAAATATACTTGAAAGTAGCATCTTCCTTTTCAGACAATTCGAGACGCGGTCTCCACTCATCTGCTCTGTCAGACATCGATCCTGCGACAAACGTAACCGGCCTGCCACTTCATCTTGCTAATTTTGCGAGCCATGTCGGTTACCTTGGTTCTCTTACGGATATCCGCATTTCTGATTCTAACCACATTCGTTAAGAGATTCGTTAAGAGTAACACTGGCATGTGCCAGCAAAACTTCGTTCGCGTTTTCATTACGATGACGTATATTACATTTAAAAAATTAATTGCAACGGCACTGTCAAAAAAATGCGACCGTAACACTACTTCTTTCGTTGTATTCGTCTATCCCACGGAAACCACGTCATTTCGTCATCATCATCATCCGAGCGTTAAATCCCGGTTGCGTTCGGAGAGATCACTTCAACGCCAAGTTTCCTACGCTACTATATGGGTTGTTCAGAAACTATGTCCTAGAATTATTTGAGATTGACGGCACATTACTAACAATTCTGGTGTTGCAAATGTCCGAAGGCGACGGCAACCACTCTACATCAGGTGGGCTGCCAGCGTAACTTCTATACTCCAACTATTTAAAAATACTTAGATTTTGTTCATAATAAAAGGAGACTGATGCTTTCATATATTCTTGGGCCCAGACTGTAAATGGTGAATTTAAGATTTATTTTTACAATGTTACTATCTATACAAATAAAAATAAATCGTAGAAATGTATTTACGCTAAAATTTAAGCAATAATCGGTAGTCATTCTCAAGTGCATAACTTGAGAACGGTAAAATCGGTATTTTAGATTAAATTTTTTGTGTGTGTTTGAGTGGGTCCCCAGATGGTTTAGATTCACAATTGGAACCGGTAGGAGGCACTAGAATCGGATTCTCTTATTTCAGGGCAGGACAACGTCTGTCGGGACCACTAGTTTTTTTAATAATTCTAATGGATTATAAAAAAAATCACATTTGTAATAAATTGACCATGTGGTGTGTTTTCATATTATTAAATGTTGAAACTCATCTATATATTAATATGTTAAGCAAAAACTTTGTACCCCTTTTTACGAAAATTGCGCGGAAGTAGGAGTATGAAGTTTCGCATTCTTATAGTTTATATAGAGAAGGACTGCAGAATGCTCATATGTTTTTAAAACTGCATAAAATACATCCCTCTGCGCTACATGGGGTTGTTTAAGAAGGGCGTTATAAAATTTCTCAGAGGCCGGCATCGCCCCTGGTGTTGCAAACGTCCATAGGCGACGGTAACCACCTTCCATCAAGTGGGCCGTCCGCCTGTTTGTCTGCTTCAGGCAATAAAAAAAACATTAATTAATTTTTAAAAAATAAACACACTACCATGTATTTGACACACACGCGCATATATACTCTATTGTTTACTGTTAAAGTTAAATTAACAATGTAGCCTTGACGAAATCTGTGATTATAGAAGTATAATCTCTAACAACAGTACCTTAATAATGTTCAATCTTATAATTTAAACTAATTATGGTAGAATTTTGACCACTGGGCGACCACTGGTTTTTATAATTTCTCGTCTTGCAGATAGTTTTTAGCTTAATAAAACAATATAACGCTTTTTTAAGCCATTAATTTCCATAACACTCATTACATTTCTTTAGCCAACAGTCCTCGTCTCCTTCGTGTGTGTCTACTTGCAATAATAAATGTGGGACATATTTTATCCCAGAAAATAGGATTTATCAGTGGTAGTGGAAAATTCTAGTAAAATATATTTCACGCTCCAAGAAAAAGGTACTAATCCGCTCTTTCGTAGCTGTCATGAATATTTAGTTGAAGATAAGTCATGCAAATTTCGTTATAATTGAAGAGTTAGTATAATTAGAGTATGTAATACTTGTTTTACTGCTATAACCCGGTTAATATGGTAGTGATCAAGGTAGTCTCCACGCGTCTAATTATAATATAATCTTTATATGTATATAAAAAATCAGCTTCCTTATGTGTCTATTTATCTTCACACCTCGGAAAGTAGTTGATGAATTGACATCCCTAGTATTAAAATCAAACTGAGTTGGAGATATGACTGATTTTATTTAGTTCTATATAATAATATATAACAATGGCTTATTAAAATTTTATATTATTTAGAATGTTGTTGCAAGCCGATACTAATCCTTTGCAGGTGTCTTACTACACATTTGAATTTGAGTGATCTCTTGTTATTAATATCTTTGTTTATGCCGCCGTAAGAGAACATAAAACCTTCTTTCCTCGGTTGGTATACATGTGAATTCTTGGAAGCCATTAAGCTATTAAGCTGACCATTAAACGATTGCAAGAACCAGTGGGCGGCATGTTGCTACGAGGTCATATCATATTCGCAAATGGACGAGGATCAGTCAGTCGGGAAATGCGCCAGGCGTGTTCTGACTGCGAACGAGGTGTTACCTAATGCACTTTCGGAGCGAGTATCTTATAACCAGGAACTTTGCGCGATTTATTTAATAACGATTATCTGACCTAAGGTTTGGTTTTGTTGTATTCGGCTATACTTGTAAGAACTGTGAATTACTTGCAAGGTCGGGAAGTGAAACAAAACATGTTATGCGTAATTAGTGAGGTGACAATAAAATTTCATCAGACACGCAAATCAAATGTCGGAGGGAAGCTATGAATCGGATGATTGTTGTTTGGATTTATAACGCACAATATTATGTGTTTACATTTTAACTACTTTTAAAATTCTTAACTCAATTTTATTTGATTTGTTAAATGTTTCTATAACTTAAAGATGGTTCTAACCTATATTGTATTTGTAATATTTCTAATATTGTAATTTAATAAACGACCAATCGGAGCAGAGCATATGGCTCGGAGAGGGGTCAGACGCCCTCTATACTTTAGTAGTATCTACTTCGGTAGACGGAGAAGTTTTTGTGGCACATTTGGTTGGTGACAACAGGTCGAGCTGGACCTTTGAGAATTTTAAAGAAAGTGTTAAGTTAGAAGTATGAGCGATGCCCTGAACCCGCTGCTCGGTCTAAACTATGTCAAAATAAAGTATGAATCTAAATTAAAAGTGTATAAACCGTGGCCATCGTGTTTTATGCTCGCATTTTACCCTTATGACGCCCACTAAACCTGCAAGCAATAAAGAAGATTTCACGAGAACGAGGCCTTCTCCGAGATATATATATATATATATATATAGAACGCCTATTATATTATAGGGGAACGAGCAGTAGGTATACCCGCCACGTTTGCCCAATGCGGCTTTGCAGGTTTGAAACATCGATTATCTCCATGTGCTGGTCATGGAGATTAATCACTATGATTTTCCTCGCCATTATTAACACGTAGTAATTGTAACAATATGCACATTAGGCCTGAAAACTGCTCAAATAGCGCATGCGTTTCGGCCAGGATCAAACCCGCGCCCTTTGAGTTTGACACCAGTCATTACGCTACCACGACGTTGCTACTGGCATTTAGATTGCGATTATAAGTGTCACTTTTTTAACTCTTTTTTTAAAATCCTCGTATATTCTTTATAATGAATACGACAATATCCTTTAATGAAACAAAGCCAAGCTATTTATTAAAATTCACATATCTCATATAAATCACATCATCACATATACATTCTTGTATAATTCCATAATTATCATTCATGACAAACTAGACTTAGGCATTAGTGTTACAAATAATTGAATGTCTTCTAAATATTATGGTTTTTCTGAAATCTCAACTGTTTAGCAAAATGTCCGTAAAATTCAGTTGCTTGGTGTCAGTGAAGAAACTACAAAATGACGGCCTGTGGTTGAGTGGTCAAGTCTTTGTTGGCGGCGTTCACTGGAACGCTGAGTTTAATATCTGGCACGGTAAATTTAGTAAATGAACTTTCTGTTATTTATTATGGTCTGGCTGTCTTGAGATTGACTCCAGAGTGGTCTGTTATATTATCCATAACACAAGCGTAACTTGCTTAGTTTGGATATATACAATGTATGTGATATGTTTTTGTCTGCCGATTATTTATTTGTTTTATTTTACCTTTCGTAATGTATGTAGACATACATATAATTCATTACTTCTTTCTCCGAAACCAAATACATCATTTATATTACCATAGAATAAGTATGGAAGAAGAACATAGAGTTCATTTTCTTTATAATATTCCTACTTTTAACCACATACGTACGTACTTATCCCTTCTGGCATCGGAGAAGATTTTTAGTCTGTGACATAACCAACTCAGCATTGCGAGAATTTCGAAATAATTGAATGGAACTTACCTCCATCCTTATTGTGGACCATTCCGATTGTACCGCCAGTATATATAACAAGCACCCGCCTTTCATTACTTCCATATTTACTTGTAAACAAACCACTACTACGAGAACGGAGAAATGGTTTTTTCGATTCACCGTTCACCGGCACGCAGTTTGCAACTGGAACAGGATTATTTTCAACATTCTCCGGCGGCTCTTCACTGGAAAATGTAAATATAGGCATCTTCAACGATTGTTTTTCTATTGGCGCGTTTTTTGTCACCGTTTTTAGGTTATTTGTATTTTTAGAACAATTTCTTTTGGACGGATGATTTATTATTATAATCGGCGTTCCGTTCCGGTAACCACGTCATACCGTCTCAACTCTGAAACGCGTACTGGCTGAAACATATTGTTTGATGCTGAGATTTTGTATATAGATAGAGTAATTTTCTTTATGATTAACTGTACCCGGCACTTCGTTCGCTAGTTTGTTCGCTTCGCGCGCTTCGTTCGAATAGTGAGTTAGAGTCAAATATATTATAATATCTTTGGTTAGAGTAATTTTGAATTATTTTTTAAGGTTCTTAAAGAAGCGTTCAAACTTACTCTAATTCAATATGAATAAGACTTTTGAAATGTATATTTGAAATTTTTTGAACCAGATATGGTTCAAAAGTAGTTGACAAACAGTGAAAAGATATTTATAATAAGCTCAGAAGAATAAATGTATAAACGGAAACTACGTGAACAAAAGCGACAAATTAGGTGAAGCACTTTTTAAAAAGTTGTGTGCATAATCTTATTATACTTAATACCTATCTATACCTACACGAGGTTTGCGTTAGTTATATAATATCCACTGGGATCTATTCCATGTTTACCCATACTAAATCGATTTTATTTTTGATTTATATCGATACTATGAATCTATATCGATATTATCGATTTATATGGAAGTACTTTATTTATTAATTTATATTTGACGGCCTCTGTGGTTCAGCGGGCTAAGCCTTTGCCGGCCTACCCTACTGCAACGCAGAGGCTCCGGGCACAATTCCTGGTATAGCAAATTTCAAAAACCTTTTCAACTCCGTTATTTACTTGGCGAATGTAAAAAAATAATTTACTGGACGAATAAATATAATTTATTCGTCCAGTACCCGTACAAATAGTCACACCGTATATAATTAGGCATCCTATAAATACCAATTGACACATTTAATTAGAAATCATAGACTGATATTATACAAACGCTTCTTAGCAATTACCTTATTGATCCCATTATCACAAAATAAAAATTTAGAGTTAAGTAAGCTACCAAACAAATATAAATGAAGTATATTTATCTATTATATTCTCCTATTAAATGGAAACTTTTCATATATATTCATTCATAACAATTTAATGCTTCTTACAAATATTATAAAAGTACATTTTTATTAATGTCACTACTATAAGTCAATATATTTTTATTAATTTATAAATATATGACATCCTTTTTTTTTAGAAATAAGTATTGGTAAAAAAAGGTTTTCTTATTTTTTGATATTACTATTTCCACACAACTTCAGTCGTGTCGGTATACGAGTACTATAGTTCCGTTTCTCAGGAAGTTATGTTGTTAGGGATAAAACATAATATTAGAATTATTTTATAGGGGCATTAATCCCCTATTGGAATTTCATACACTTTATAATGCATCGCAAGAAAGGGTAGTGGTCAAATGCTCACATATCATAGTCGACAACCAGTCGTGTCTGATGCTATCCAATCCAACAAACTTGGTCCATAGTCAACACGATGTCATAAAGACATCAACATTTTTTTTGTGAACCTTTGTGTAGTTTTTTCTATTTATGTAGTGCGTCGTTTTTGGGTCAATAAATCTTTCTTTGTCTTCCACCGACTCTTACCGTCTCTCCGTATCTTTTATCCGTGCAGAAACGAAGAAAGAATACAATTTACTGCGGCCGGGCGGCTTGTGGTAAGAGACGACAAAACAACCCACCACCAGGTGGTAGTGTATTTGCCCGTCTGGATAGCTACCACCCCTGGTCGCTATATGCCGCCATAACAACCTTGAGTTGTGTTAAAAAATACACTCGAACGCGAACGAAGTGTCGCTAGCACTACTACATACTACTGAATAAAATAAAAATGTTTAAACGATTAATATTATCATTTTACGCCATAGGAATGGCATATTAAGTTAGGAAACAGGTAATTTTGTAGATTTGGTCTGTGTTGCTTAATTATATGCGGTTTCCGTAGTTATAAAGTTACACCCTACCCTGATACGGTTCAGTATTTGCGGAAACTTTAATCAATAAGGTTAAGTAAGTCGTTGAAATTTTGAATATAAAAAACATTCGAAAAATATAACTGGAGTAAGGAGAAATTATACTTTTAATACAATATACATACATAAAATTATATTCATTGAAATGGTAAGTGTGGTTTATGATTTTCTCTCTGAGTAGAACAATTCTTATATTCTTTGTACAATGATTGTACTTTGTAGTTCGAAATAGTGTAGTAAAATGTCATAGTAGTAACTCGAAGGATTTATTTCACCTATACCCTCTGGAACTTGAAAGAGTCCTTATAGATGACTACAAAATTGGTGACGCGCTCCGGTCAGGCAGTTAGTGTTAACAGTAGTAATTTAACCAAAACGTTGTGACTATAATATTGCGCGTACGCATCGCCAGGGCCCGGAGTGAATATTTTTATAATGCATGTAATTTTTCATATTTAAATTTATACTTAATAGTATTGATTTTTGGTTTGTCACTTGTAAGAAAATTTTATTAAGGCAAGTCAATATAATGTCTTAGAAGCGAATTTTATTGTTCACGCTTTCGCTAAAAAATTTCTAATATATTATATATAATCCGTAACAATAGCATTATTTACAGTACTACAAAGAATTGCTCGTATTTCCAGACTTAATATAACACATTTTTTCTAGATTTTTAACATACAAGGAGTCCTAGCGCCTGTTTTCGCTCCCGTAGATGAAAAGGGAAATATTAATTTGAATACAATTCCTCGATATGCAAAATTTTTGACTAACAGCGGCATCAATGGCATATTAGGTAATTTTACTTAAGACTATAATTCGGTATGAAACTTTTATGGGCTGATATAATTTTGAATAGACACTATTTTAGATCTGTTATGCAAATGCTAATGCGCTGGAATCTTGTCAAATTAACATTCACATGACGTCATCAGGAACTCGATATGTACGTGTACTCGCCGGCCAGTGATGCTTACGGTACTGAGTGTCCGGCTACGGTTACGTCACCAAAATGGCGGCCAGGCGCATTACCAATTCGCGAGGATAATAATATTAAAAGATTCTTCAAAGAAATTTGCAAGATATCTTTAATACCAACCAGTGATCACAAAAGCCTGGCTCATATTTCGCCTCACGATTAGTCATTGACATACAGCGCGGCAATGCAATCAGCCTTCTAGGCCTGCTCCCATCTGGCAGCGATTTGCTATAGTCTTGAAAGTGAAAGTTAGTTTATTTTTAAATATATTTTTTAATTTAGGTTGTTGTATATATATATATAAGTATATATATATATATATATATATATATATATATATATATATATATATATATATATATATTTATTTATTTATTTATTTATTTATTTATAATAAACCGCCAATTATTTGTTGTTTAAAAATTGGTTGAAATTTGCTGCTGTTATAAATGACATTACCCGCCGTGCTCTTAACACCGCTACTAGCTATTCTTGAGCCGAATGGACCGTGCCGCGGTAATGGCAAGAAATCGGACGGGATAACTTTGATGTCCTGGAAGATGGGCCGACTCTTAGTATGGGACGCAACGTGCGTCGACACTTTAGCAACGTCCCATCTTCCAGACACGCCTAAGGCAGCTGACACGGCAGCCGAACATTAAGACGGCCTGAAAAGCCGCAAATATGCATCCATTGGCAATGGACACATATTTATGACTTTCAGTGTCGAAACTCGAGGGCCATGGAATCCCGAAGCTTATCGACTCTATCAGCACGTTAGATAGAAGTCTCGCGTGACAAAAGGGTTAGCCTGTATTTACGGCAACGTATACTAATACATGCTACAATGCAAGGAAATGCGACCAGCGTTTTGGGAATGTCAAGCCATTTCCAACTCCATCTATATGAGCATAGTGTTTAAATGATTAAATATAATGTATTGTATCTCATCCTCTTGCAAGCTTAGTCCTATAGATTTACGTATTTATCTCTTTTAAGGGTCGCTTTTACGTTTAATCGAATTTCAAAGCACAACGATTCTAAAGAAGTTTCACTTCAAAAATTAATAAGTATCTTTTATGATCCATTTTTCCTTGTACATATAGTCGGTGGAACAACGGGAGAAGCTGTCACAATGACTGTCAAAGAAAGAAATTACCTTCTAGAAGCATGGGTGAAAACCGCCCGCCCCTTGGACATGAAAGTTATAGCGCAGGTTGGAGGTGTTCCCCTTCCAGATATTGTTGAAATGGTGGGTAAGCCTTGTTTAGTAAGTATCCCTAGTTAGAATATTTTACACTATTAAGTAGAAAAAAATCTAATTAGATGATAAGAACGTTTCTCTGGTGCGCCTTAGAGATTTGTAATAAGCTTCCAGACGAGATTTTCCCAAAGCATAAAGGATTTTTAAGAATCAGACATTTTAATGCTGCAGAACTTCTCAGTAATAAAAAAAATATATCACAGCTATAATCGCCTATCCTGCCATATTTTTTCATTGGTGGAGTAGGTATTGCACATAATCCGGGAACCCATGTTATGATGGTGCCACCAGTGTTCTGCTGATCTCGAAAGAGGGGACTGGCCACTAATGTCGGAATACAACAAGGTCGTTATGTCGGTATACTCTAAACCAGGAGTACCAGTTATCCAGTCGGGCAAACCACCACCTGGGTTTATCTTGTTATCATCGTTGATCTTCTCTTATAATAGGCCGCTCGGCAGCAAGAATTTCTTATTTTGTCTCCATTGCTGCACATACATAATTATTTCCACTTTCCATAATCCCCAAAAAATTCTTAAATTATCTATGCATCGGTTCTCATTAAAACATACCTCTGTTCACTGTCAGGCTAAATTCGCCGAAAAAGTTCACGCTGACGCCATAATGACGTTACCAGAGCTATACTACAAACCAAGAACTGTTGAGCACTTGGTATCCTATCTTGAAGTGGTTGCAAAAGCCGCTCCCTCTCTGCCATTAATTTATTATCACTTTCCAATGATGAGTGGAGTTGATGGTAAGTAGATGTTTCTATTTCGAACAATAACTTAATTTTTTCACCCTGATTTAGTTACTTACTACAAGTATTTTTAACTGAATTTAAAAAAGATGAGGATCTCAGTTCGATATTGCTATATATTTTTTTTTAATGTAGTAATTTTTATGCTTCACATAGCAAGAAGTTATAGAATATATATATATATATATATATATATATATATATGTGTATGTATGTATATTATAATTATATATTTAAAAATCTACTTTGGAATCATTATGTAAGTCTTACACAATAATGTATGTGCTATAGTTATTATACTTTTGACTGTAATCTGCTGTCCATGTATGTCATTTTTATTTATTTTTCCTTTTATTGTATTAAATAATCATTATAGATAATTTAAGAATTCCTTTTAAGTCAGGTTGCCTGGAAGAGATCGCTTTTAGCGATAAGGCCGCCTTTTGTTTTACCAAGTAACTATTGTCTTGTTGTGCATTTTTTTTTTTGTAATTTTTGTTATGGTGAACAATAAAGTGTTGTCTATGTCTATGTCTATGTCTATATATATATATATATATATATATATATATATATATATATATATATATACATAGCTTTTTAGTTTCTATTAAAGTCGGTTTTTTTCGCTAGAATTTCTTTATTATTGTTTTTTCGGATAGTCAGATAATTTCTTGAGGAAATTTAATCCATTGAATCCCTATGTTAGACCAATGCTATCAGTATTAGATTTAGATAAACTTCTAAAGAGATCTGTAACACGTCATTTCGAATTGCTTGAAAGGCGATTTTTAATAGAAAAATAGACGGTCTGGCTAATATATATGTTGTCGTATTTTTTTTAATTACGTTTCTATTCAAATTTTTCAACGTGATAAATGTTTTTATTTCGTTTGATACTTTTGATAAATGCCTCGTAGGAGGCAGTCGTAGGCGATTTGCACTATCCTGAACCTTGAATTTTACTTTAGAATAATAAACTATGCGCATAGATAATGCTAAATCAATACACCTTGACACGTGTGGAAAAGTTACATGATACCAACGAGGTATACATATAATTCAATGTTCCATCCTATGTGTACCTGTATGTAGCACCTGTTAATTATATAGTTAGATATGCTCATAAAGTACATATGTTTATATGGCGAGTGACACAAGCACAATAAACATCTTATTAATCAAAGATAACCTGGATCGGTAAGATTACAAATTTTCACAGATTATTTTTGTATCGTGCTAGTCATCCGGTTAGCGGATAATTATTATTCACTCGGTTAATGGACGACTAGACACTTCAGATATTTTTTTGCTGTGTTACACTTGAAAAAATATTTGAATACAGACCATTTTAATTGAGCAGAAATGTTCTAACGACGGTAGACTCCGATTATAACTATTAAGCAATAATTTAATATATAACATTCATGGAATCCTGGTAGATGAACTTCGAACATTTCTTAACAACATCATCACCCTACAACACAACTGTACATAGATTTCATAAGAGATATCAATAATCTCGAACCTTGACTCGTCACTTTCAGTTTCTGCCAGCCATAACATAAATTAAAGAACGTTATTTACTTTCAGTGAACATGTCCGAATTTCTAACTCTGGCTTCGTCGAGGATACCAACGTTCAAGGGCATGAAAGCTGACTTAGGAGTAGCTGCACAAGTAGCTGATCAGTTGGCAGCTGATCAAAGGATATTCATTGCTAATCACGTAAGTTGAAGACAGGATGACATTATCAGCGATAATAAAATGTCTACAATTCTAATGTTTTACATAACCTTACCTGTAAATGTAACATTGAAATATAAACTGAAATTAAAATTAAACTCATTATGTAGCAAATTACTGCCAGCGGGGACCATGCTCAGTAGGCTGACTGAATTGCCAACTTCCAACTTTCCTACCATAATATCTGTTTATTATTTAATGTTAATGATAACCGCCTGCCATCTTTTGTTCGAACTTCAATACACATTCTTGATACATACATATTTCCTTCTCCTTTAGTATCCTGTTATGTATGTATATCTATCTCAGTCCCCCCCCCCCAATTTGTCTTTGGTTCATGGAAGATGTCGCCATTTTGTCGTCGAATTCGTTTGCGGTGTTAAGACGACCGACATGTAATACTTGAAGCTTAACTTGCAGACAGCACATGTTTCGACACAATTTATTATTTAAATACAAGTTCTCAGTCTTAACTAATGCAAATGTAAACCAGCCTTAAGAAATAATGGATTTTTGGCAAGTGCAGTGAGTTGATGAACTTATAATAAATGGTGACCGCCCTGAAAAGTACTTAATTGAACAGAACTGGGGCTATAATCACGTATGTCGACGTCGTAAAAACATTTTCTACAACATTTCTCCAATAAAATGTTATAATTTAATAAAACTTCATTACTTAATAGCAAATAGCACCGGCGGTACTGATGGGTCACGAATCGAGCATCGCAACAGTAACGAACATATTTCCTGAACATGTTCAGAGCATAGTAGAAGCTGTCAAAAGCGGTGATGTTTTTCAAGCTAAAATACAACAAGAACATCTTAACAGATTAGTCAATGTTATTACATCACATGGTAAGCAGAATATTAATAGTTTTTTATAATAAGACAGAAAGAATTCTAAACTATTTATTTAGAAGACATCTTCAAAAATTGCACCCTTGACTGAAAATAAAGAAAAGATAATAACACTAATACAATAAAGAATCATTAATTTAGTGAATGATAGCCGTTACACGTCAATTAATTTATCATCTATATTTAACGCCCTTAAATACGATTGGCATTGGATTAGTCTTGCACAACGCAAAATTAGTCGCTAAATATGTTTAAAGAACTGTCAATACATCTAATATATAAAATTCTCGTGTCACAGTTTTCGTTGACATACTCCTCCGAAACGGCTTGACCGATTTTGATGAATTTTTTGTTGCTTATCCGGTATCTATGAGAATCGGCCAACATCTATTTTTCATCCCCCTAAATGTTAGGGGTAGTCCACCCCAAAAATTTTTTTATTATTTTTTAGACAAAATTTTTAATTTCTATTTTTTTATGATACAACATACAAAAATACATACAACCCTAAATTATTAACCCTCTGCGACAAACCCCTATTTTTACCGGGCAGGACGACGTCTGCCGGGACAGCTAGTTTTCTATAAAAAGCAGTTTAGTTTAGTTTTTTTTTATTGTATTCTACCTACCCTTAAGACTGTCAGTGGAATACTAAAACCAGATCATCGTTTTGTATGCAAGGTATTTAGAAAGCTGGCTAGGAAAAGCTGATAGAGCAACGCTAGAGATTTTGCGGATAACCAAAACCTGCGTACCTAATGGGTAGGGGAGCTTGGGTCCAAGAGCTGTGTGAAAGTTCGGAATTTAGAAGTTTAGTATATATGTCTTTGATGCCCTCTTCTCATTAGAAATCAATCATCATCAAAGATTTATATATATATATATATATATATATATATATATATATATATATATATATATATATATATATATATATATATTATATATATATATATATATATATATATATACATATATATAAATCTTTTAAAACCATTGTTTTAAAAGATTTAAAAAATCCAGGACGGATTCTTTTAAATTGTATTGTATTTACATCTGAAGAAGTTGGCTAAATGTCTGTTGTGTGTTTTCGGTGTTGTGTTTTCTTTATTAAAAGACAAGAATGGTGCCTCCTATAGAATTGTGAGATATTGTGGATTTTTCAAAATTACATGTTCACTGGGTGATATTGGGTTATTCCTAATGTTCTTCTTCCATGCTTGTAACTTGCGGTAAATTTCACATTGTGAGATGAAAAGTATCTCTCCCTTTTTTCACCATTCGGAAAGATTTATACACTTAATTATATCCATACAAACTTGAACTTGGCGAAGTTAAAATATGTAAGTTCATAATCATGATCAATTTTCAGGTGACTTCGTACCATCGATGAAAGAAGCAATGGAATTGGTTACCGGAATAGCAATGGGACCACCTCGTCTTCCTTTATTGGCTCTAAGTGAATCATCAAAGAAGAGTGTTGCAGACAAATTAAAAGCTTTAAATGTTAAAACGTTCAGTCATTAAAACATGAAATTTAAAAAATCCTTTACATCTTATAAAATTAAATACCATTATTCTCCATTGGTTGTTGTTTTTGGATTATCTATAGAATCATTTAAGGAACTAACAATCGACATGAAAATTTTAGATGTAAGTAATATAATTTAAAAGTTTTTGCATTTACTTAAAAATTGAATACAATAATGGCTATCACAATAACCACAGAAAATTGCACAATGTCTGATTTGGTTTAAAGTAAAGTAGATACTGAAAAAGCGCGACATATTTATATCAGTATAGCAACTATACAGTATGCCTATTATTTATGCAATACGTAAACAATTTTGTTTTTCTCTAAATTCAGCGCCTTTCTTTTATTGCTTTATTTTTAGAATTTAGAAATAATGCTAAACAAGAACTTTCGCATTCCCACAACGACCCATCAGTTCTTTGTAGTTTAACCTTGTAAATACTAAAACACAATTACATCTTGTATTATATTAATGTACCATGTGCAATTACATCAGAATAACAAAATAACAATAATAACGACAATGTTTTTTTTTTAAATGACATTTGTATTAACATTAGGTCCATGTATTTTTGTTATTAACTCTAGTATCTGTTTGTGTTAGCCAAACTCCAAGAACTGCGACTGCACATCTTTCTTTTGCTAAAAACGATCATATAAACAAATAAGCGTGACATTTTTATTCATCCATAAAAAAATAAACAGTTTCAAAAATCATTTATTATATCATAATTATAATTAGTTGTATTTAATTGCAAAGACCCAAACCCCTCAATTTTGCCTGGATCCTTTGCCTAGCTTCTGGAGACAGAGGGCGTTGCGGCAACGACGGAGGTCCGACCTTGATCCCGGTGACAATTTCCATACCAGCTTTCATTATTGGCACCCAAGCACCTAAAAACAGCAAAACAATTCTAGTTATTACGAACGTTTGTCCATTGGATGAGAGGACATTAATAAACATTTGCAAGATTGTTAAATATTTTAGTAGACATAAAGTACCGAATGAAAACCATTGACTGTTGGATGTATTATTTTGATCAAATAGGAATGATTAATAATAAATTAGACAAGAGCGTGGCAGTGCATGCACAATAAAGGGTATTGCAAATATAGATCTATTGATTCCGTTATTCGATCATGATCATAACATAAACGCATTTTGTTAAAAATAAATTACACGTCAAAATTACCAAATGGATCTTGTTTAAACCAATTATCTTTAAAAGTAGTTTTAAGATGGTCCACGGCTTAAAATACCGTGAAAACTGTGGTGTCGTTATTTATGATAATTTCAAATAACGGTAAGAAATAAATATCGTTATAAGACTTACCGATATTTCTAGCCATTTTAAAATATAACGGTAATACTATTTTTATCGGTAATTTTGCCTCTAAACTAAGTTTGGTTACGATCGTGGCGCTTTTTCACTTGCAAAGATTGTCAAACAGTACTGTGCTAAGAGCGAGCGTAATATTAAGCGTTGTTTGTCGATTGCTTCGGTAAAATGCAATCATAATAAAGCCAATTATTAAAAATAACAACGTCGCTTGAAATAACGTAAAAATTACCAGTAAATATAATGTTATAAATACGATTTTTAACGTTATATTATAACGTTAAAATCATAAAAGCTTCCAAGTAACGGTAAAAAATATACTGGTATGGTTATCGAAAGTACCGGAAATTACCTATATTTTTAAATGTTCTACCTTGATCCTTGATACAGTTATCCCTTGATCCCGCTATTTATATAAGTTATATGATGGTTTTAGGCTAGTTAAATAAACTTTACCTTCCACTGTATGAGCTTCGACAGCCAAACAAAGCTTCTCCTGCAAGGCCCTGGCGCTAGCGACATTGTTGTTTTCAACAGCGTCCAGTATTTGTTGAGCTAACTTCGGGAACAAACTGAACGTTGTGCCGATACTGGACTTGATGCCGAGTAATGCTGCTGGCGCGAGGAGCTGGTAAAATGAGATACTATTAATAAATGACTATTGACACGTATTATACTAAAATTATACTAGGATAGGATTTGCCCGCGATTTCATCCACGCTTTTTTTTGAGTTTGGTTCGCAAACTGGCCAACTCAGCTTACTTTTAAACAAAACTAAAATACAGATAAAATATTTTTTTTATTTTGTTTTATTGCAGGAGTTCAGCAGACAGGCAGACGGCCCACTTGATGGGAAGCGGTTACCATCGCCTATAGACATTTACAACACCAAGGTGTTACAAATGCGCTGCTGCTCTCTTAAGGGAGACTGGAACCTGGTCACTAATGCCGGAACACAACTCAAGGTTGTTTTGGCGACATACTTAAGACCAGGGGTGATAGCCATCCAGTCGGGCAAATGCCCTACCACCTGGCTGTGGGTTGTTTTGTCGCCTTTTACGACAGGCCGCCCGGCTGCAGGAAATTGTATTCTTTCTCCGTTCCTGCACGGATGATTATATTGATATTTGCTTATAGGCCTTCTTGGTGCGAACACATCATGCATTATACAAAAGGTATTGAGTACATATTAATTTAGAGAAAAAGAAGGAATTCATTGAATTAAAATTACCGCGGAATTCGCGCTACATAAAGTACTGAAGCTCGTTTTAGTGAAAACTGTGTTGGTATAAGCTAATTTCTACGCACCCGAACAACTACGAACCGCTCCCGGGAAAATTCCGGTTGGAGTCCCGGGATAGAAAATATCACATATTTTATTACGTTAAATTTGCTATTGATCAGTAATGTTATTGTAGAAATTGTTTATTAAATGTCTTTACGTGTGCACAGTGTATATTTTAAACTAGTATAATTAAGAAATTCGAATTGATTAACGCTTATTAGTTATATTGCATTCTACTTATAAACTACTAGATTAGCGAAAAATATTTAAATAGTATAATTAACACTACATTCTATACTCCTTAGTATACACAAATAAAAACTCACAGTGTCAGCGCCCAAGAACATCTCCTGGTCTGGTCTGAGTGCCCTTAAAACCTGTGCACCTTCGCTCAAATCGTTTGATGTGAACTTGATGCCTTTAAAATTGGAGATTCTCTCCGAAGCTGCTTTCACGAACGCAGGCATGTTTACTGAAAACCAAATACATTAATTGAAGTATACCTTTCTCAATTATGCCGAGGGTTAACTCTTCATGCCGGGAACTATGCTTCATGCTGGAGCTATGTTTAATTTCGGGGTCTATGCTTTGTACTGGAAGTTATGTTTCATGCCGGGGCTATACCTCCTCGGACAGTGCAAGTGCTCTATGATGCAACCGCCTGGCTGCCAAGCTGTGGCTGGCTGGTCAAGTGTTAAAAATGTTGACACCAGATTAACCGATCCCTCGGAATACTTCTTGTTGTTTTTACAGATGGTAGAATATATTTGACTCTGAATGACGATGACAATTAAAGGGTATATGGAAACAAACTTACTCTCGACCCTGCTCATGCTGGGAATGTGGTAGTAGAGTACAGGCAGTTTAGGAGCTGCTTTCGCAACTTCCCCAACGTAAGCGACCAGATCATCCACATTGGCAGGTTTGAAATACAACTCTGGAAGAGTCAACAGTGAATCCGCGCCAGCTGACTGACAATATGAAGCCTGAAATAGAAATAGATTTGAAAGGTTTTAGCCGGCACAAATGTTTTCCTTCACCGTTGTTAGGACGTAGTAACTGTAATAATATGCACATTAGGTCAGAAAACAGCCTAAGTGGTGCATGCAGCCAGGATCGAACCCGCGCCATTTGAGTTTAGGACTTACATAGCATTCGTTACGTACCTAGTTATTTAAATTGCGAAATTGACGAGTGAAGTATTTATCTTCGTTTGGACGGGACTTTTCCAGTTAAAATATAAGTGGTGGATTAAGTTAATGTCTATCCAAACAACGTTAAAGAATTACGCAAGTTAACCAATTACATATAATATCAGCCCATAAATGTCCCACTGCTGGGCTCGGGCCTCCCATTATAGGGGTAATGGACAGTACACCCGTCACGCTTGTACAACTAATTACTTAAATAATATAAATGTAAATCAGAACTCTAGAATAGTCAAACACGCAACCTATATATACATATGTCTTCTCTATCTCTGACATTTATTAATGCATCAGTTAAGAAGCGAGTTATCTGATTCAATTATATGATTTCCGCTTTCATTAGAGGGGTTTAAATCACATTATCGTTGTCATAACACGATTAAGTATTAGGAAAATTTTTGTCCAAACGGACAGGACTAAACTTGCCTGTTTTACAAGTAAAATACTTAACTAGTGCAAATGTAAATCAGGCTTTCTTAAGCCTACATTGATTTTTGAGTAGAAGAATGTAACGCACGCTATATTTTTCACCGAGTTGTTGAAATGAGACCCCGAGTTCTAGCCACAAAGTTACTTCGATTTTCAATAACGTTGTTAACGCCGACCTATTTGGTCGCCACCTCTTTTATTTCTTTTTTCTTCCGCCGCATCTATCACTATGCAATGTGACATAGTCTACGTTCGACCGCTGAACGCACCGCTGCTCCCGCACAAACCTCGCCGCGACTTGTGTGTTGTACCGCTTTTTACACCCGCTTTCAACAACCCGCGCTCTGGGAGGTGGATCCCGTACCGTTCCAGCTGATCCACTAAGTCGAAGGAACCGCAAGACAAGAGGAAAGGATCACGAGGAAGTGCCTGCCGCTGCGAAGACGCATCGTTCGTAGCGTGTCTGGTGCGGCGATCTTGTCCTGTAAGTCCTTTCCTTCTCCTTTATTCCCGCTCCCGCCCGCGCCATCAAACGTTTTATGCTCATTTCACCATATTATGCATAATGAAATAATGATCGAGCCATAACAACATGACATAATAATTAATATAAGTAATAAGATACCAGTATTGTTTGGATAGAGCTATTGATAAAAATGACATAAACGTGGTGTTATCTTACATATGAGATATAAATGTAAACAATAAATTGTTATAATGTGTATAAATGATTATTTAAAATCACGAACAATCATGTTAAACTTTGTATTAAATATATTGTTACGTGCGAGCGGCGGTACGCACTTATGGATAGGAAAAAAACACCAGTATTTAAATTAAAAGCTTTTATTGACTTACAAAGCCGCGCGCAGTACCTCCCTGTAGGGTTGCTGTCCTTAAACACACGACCAACGATGCACAGTCCTGACAGTAAGTGGTCACCCCCTCAATACCGTCGCCGATATTGCGTAGACCACCTCCGATATTATCGCGTGTAGCTCGCCTCTGGTTCCTCTCTCGAATTACCCTACACACTTCCTTCACGTATCTGTCCACCAAACTTGTCACTAAATTCACCACTTGATTCGTCTCTGTCCTCTATTAATCTTCTCTACAACTCTTTAGTATCGCACTTGTTGCTTCACCGTCTTGGACTGAACTCAACTTTAAACTACTCGGTAGGCGCGCCTTACGCTGTTTATATACCTGGAAGAATTTTCTAGAACCCGTCTATCTATCTCTGTCTTTTCCTTCCCGAACCTTCTGTTCGGGAACTTTCGTTTATACATCTATCCCTTTCTAAAATATATCTATCTCTTTCTTTCGTTTATCGTCTATTTTTTTCTAAATATATCCGTCCTTGTCTTTGCGTTCTAGATTTTTCTAGATTTTTCCAAAAGTTCTAAAACTAACTAGATGGTTCCACCATCGTTCGCCACAATATGTATAATAACTAGCCAAATTGACTACAGATACGTAATAAAAGATCTGTGGGGGTTAAAGTAGACATATTTATGCATTACTACGTAAAACTAGGGGGGGGGGGCTCTTAACAATACTAGGGTGGTCACCGAGGGGTGAAAGGGATAATAATGGAAAAAAATATGATTCCAGTACAGCTCTACCACCCAGACAAAATTATAACAGGCAGGCGCTGGATGCACACAATGCTCAAACTAACAAGCTAAAAGGTAGCTTGACCTTGTGTGTCATCACGTCGCGCTATTTTATAAAACACTGTGTAAAAATTGCAATGCGTTTTTTTACTCATTTCTTCAAGACACAAAATATTCAAAATGTTATAGGGTGTGAGTGTAAAATAGTTTTCTTGATGAATATAGTTTCCTTCTAAGGTATAATGTTCTGAGCTCTGGCACGCTTACGTATTGTTTATCTGTCAACCCATATCTAATAAATAGCATGATATTTCCTACTTGAAATATATTTGAGACGAAGATTATTTAATCTAAATGCCAATTGGTTTGATAAAACGTTTCAAGAGACTATCAATAAAAACCCAGAGGGACGTAGTTATCGTAATGACTTTAACTTATATCTAAGTTGATCGTAGGAGGGCAACAAATATTAGTATTTGCACGCAACTTCGCTCGCGTTGATGTTATCCCACGGGAACCGTGCATTTTCCGGGGTAAGAAGTAGCCTACGTGCTAGTCCAGGCTATAATCTAGGTCTGTGCTAAATTTCATCTAAATTTGGCAAAGAAATAGACTAGAATAGCACATAGGCTATTTTTTACGTGATTGAGTAAAAAACATTCATACAACCTTTTGTATTTATGCCAGTAACGGTAACCACCTTCCTGGGCCGCCTGTTTGCCTGCTTCAGAGAATAAAAAAATTATAACATTACATATAGTATATGTAATGATGAATTAGAGATGGCAAAAGATAGTATTCTTCTTCAACCATGGTTTAGATAAATGGACGTATTACAATCATACAAACCATTTTTGTTACGGTGGGATTGCCTTTTATACGCATCCTCTCAGAGCTTTGGAAGAGTTTTTGGCCAGGAGGTATTTGGAGTTCTCAGGGGCCAGAAAGAGCTATGAGTTACCGGCCACTACGGCCGGATTACCCACTATACCTTGCACCGTCCCTTCGGGTCTTTGTGAGGCGTCACGATACGCCGTAGTAAATCCGACATACCTGGGCTGTTCCTGAGACTAGGACGCTCCAATTCATGAATGGCTCGCTAAGGTGGTTACCTTTTTTTGTTTGATGACGCAGGGGAATGTCTTTTCTTAGGATAATATCCTCGGGCTTGAGAGGGAGGGAAGGCTCGCGAGGGAAGTGTAGGGCTCCTGGTCGGCCGTATACCCACCGTGGACTGCGATCAGAGGGCCGGGAGATGGTCAGCCGTCAGACTTCTCACTAAATCTAACCTTCGCCTCTCTCCTATGCGCTTTTATGAGGTGCCACAGGTACTAAACCATAGGTATTACATCTATAACCCTACGATCGGATCTCGCTTAGAGCACCCCCAGGGAAGGATACCCTCTTCCCCAACAGGGGGAGAAGTCCAAGAGATCCCCACTGGTCCGCATGTGATACATTTTTCTTTTCAACTTCATGCGCTCGTCGGCATCTCTAATTATAAGATCTTTCACGGCGTTAAGCCTGGAATTGTTGGGCTAAATAAACGTTTCCATCAGGGTTTGACAGAGAATATATCGCAAGACACTTGGTCCCAACATAACAAGACGATTTCCGTAAAACGATAGTGTGAGACATTAAACTTGTCAGAATACAAATACTGTTGCTTATGAAATTCTAAATAAATAGCAAAAAGTTAGAGGCAAGAGACGATTCTTAGTTACTTACCAATTCGACAACATCAGCAAAGGGCGCCCCTCCTACTTGTACCTGGATGTGCAGGCCTGTAGTCTTGGATACCTTCACCCAAGCATCAACCAATTTCTTTCTTTCGGACACGGAAAGTGACATATTTTCGCCGGTTGTACCTCCAACTGTAAAATATGACATACAATCATGTTTCTATATCTCTTTATCTATCCATCTTTCCGCCTCTCCAACTATAACTATAAGTATATGTATGTATGAGACAGCTTAATACTAAAAAACTTCCGACTTTATATCGAGGGCTTCATAACAAATGTAAAATACGCAAAAATGGCATTTTTTGGTTCTTCACTATAAAATCTACGTATGTTACAATTTAGAAAGTCTTACCGGTATGCAAGTGAACCTAAATAGAAGGTTATTACAAATTACAGCCGTATACAATCAACTACTTAGTTCACACACACACACACACACACACACACACACACACACACACGCACGCACGCACGCACGCACGCACGCACGCACGCACGCACGAATATATATATATTCACTATATATCTACCTAAAAAAATTACATATACTATATCATAGATCAGGCGTTAAGATAACAACTAATCATCTTATGAAATAACATGGTAGCAAGCATTTTAATTACTGTCTAGCCAATAATTATTGCGCTATTCGTTTCTTTCTACTTTAAGTTTAAACGCTGATCCGAAATTTATCAGGCTGCGACATTTTGTAAGATAATAAAAAGTATCTCAATTTACTTGACTACCGATACTAAATTACAATTATATAGTAAAGTCGCAGAATAAAAACATAAAATAATTGAAGATGATAAAACTTATTAGGTACTATAACATATTTTAATACAAATACGTTACAACATAGTCCGATTACTAGTTTTTGTTATATAAAGGTATATATTACGTTAGATGACACATTTTTTCAGAGTTCCGTAGCCAAATGACACGAACAGGTGTTCTTCGTATCTACGGAACCTTTTACAATAGAGTTGTGTTTAATTATCACGGGCATGGCTCATTTTTACAGTAGTACTATTACTTTGTAACCTTTATCTACAATATTTGACGATTAAATAAAATATTATTCCCGCAAATTGATAATGCGCTGGAACCTTGTCAAATTTACGTGACGTCATTTGCAACTCGATATATTATACGCGTACTCGGTATTGAATGTTCGGCTACGGCTACGTCACCAAAATGGCGGCCAGGCGCAATTTGCGGGAATAATAGGTTCTTTGTTTTAATTTTCGAACCGCATCTAGTTAAAAATTAAAAAAATTACCAAGTACACTCTTAATTCCTGAATCAGCCAGATATTTAGCATAAGTAGGAATGACGTCATAGTTCACTGTCAAATCGTCGTTAAGTGGAGTGAAGACTGGGGGCATAAGACCCTTTGCCGTGAAGTTCACCTAAAAACACAAATGAACATTAATAATTACCTCTACATTTATATGAATTATTAAAGTCTTATTGCTAAGCTCAGGCTTGCCATTTTTTTTTAATTGAACGGTATAATCGTAACTCATAAATGCTATAAGGCTACCAGAGAACCATTGTTTCTAATCTAATTTCCACATTGTTAAAATTATCTTGTTTTCACGGTGAAGGCGAAAACATCCTGAGAAAAGTTGGATTCAATTTCAATTAAAAGATCATGCGAGCCTATAACCTCTCATGCATGCATACTCGAGTTCCAAATTAGACGGATTACGATTTCATTACTTTCGTATTGTTAATTAATAGAATACTAGCTTCTGCCCGCGACTTCGTCCGCGTGATTTTTTTTTCATAAAATGTACCTATCCTATGTTACTTCTTATACCTCCAAGAATATGTGTACAAAGTTTCATGAAGATCGGTTGAGTAGTTTTCGCGTGAAAGCGTAACAAACAAACTTCATTCACATTTATAATATTAGTAGGGATTTACAATGTTTGCTTAAACTATAACAAAAAATCAAAATAGGCGCCTTTTACATTTTTATGAATTGGTAATTCGTCCTTAGGAATCAACCAATAACATGACGGTAGACTGGCATTTATTCAATTTCTGAAATCTAGTTCTATTTTTCGGCTTATTTTTCGATACACAAGGTACTTTAATCTTGAAATTTTGTAACAGTTGATCAATTGAGATGTTAGCAACGAGTAGGTATAAACTATTAACGCTAAAAAAATCTTACCATTTTAATTAGTAAGTTTATATAAAGTTGATACGGGTGAAGTTTCCGCTTAAATAGCTCAGCCTGTACTGATCTTTTCAAACAAGCACGCTATCTCATTTATTGGTTTGTCTCAATTTTTTATCATTATTGTTTGTGATATTGTTATCTTTAACTTTGTATATAAAATATTATAAGTACTTATACCTATTTGCTCTAACAGCAGCTATATGTTGGCAAAATACTTTATCAAAAAAGTTCTGCATGAGTAAAAAATAAATGACTTAGGCTATTGACAGCTGTCAGTAATATGCGCTACTATCACAAACATCCAATAAAATGTCAAACTCACCTGAGATGCAAGGCCGAGCAAAGCAAACTTTATGAAAGAAAATTAATTATTGATTTTTACCTTTCTGTTGTGGTTCCTATAAGTGCATTTATTTACAGAATTAATGAAAATGAATACTATAGTGAGTGAACTGAGTATGAACGATTTGAATAGCAAGTTTTTTGAGATAATGCAAAATGAAGACAATGCAGTAGAGGCCGCGAATTTTATTTACGAAAGCGTTATTGAGGATGTTACTTTAGGATTTCTTTTCGAGTTCCATCATGGGTTGAAAACAGGCCTATCCGACTTGATAGAGGGTGAAAAAGAAGAGGAGGACTTGTACAAGATAGTCAATACTACAGAATGCGATGTTTTTGGGTTTTCTATAATGAAAAAGACGCCCGACTCTAACTGCTCTTGTCCAAATTGCGAGAGGCCGGTCTCTGCGACAAGATTTGCTCCACACTTGGAAAAGTGTATGGGTAAGTTCTTTGTTTTTGTGTTTATTAGCTATCTAAGGCACTGTATTATTTCTCAACAATTTTTATGTTGTGACTTATAAAAAAACCGAATAAGTAAAAAGTCTTGTGAGCCATTCACTACAATTTATAATAATATTTTAAGGAAGAAATAAATGGCCTTTATGCCAAATCACAGTAGAACAGGTACAATCAAGAAGTACCAATGTCAAATTGTTCTAGATCATTTTCAATAATATAACAATTAACATGCGTTTTTATACCTAACAATAATAGGAAGCATTTATGAATCTATTAAAGTTGTACTAAGGGTGATAAGAATTGCATCATCATCAACTATCTTTATATATAAAATTCTTCTGTGTGTAATATGTGACTGAACTCCTAAACGACTGAACTAATTTCAATGAAATTTTATGTGTGTTCAGCTAGATCTGAGAATGGTTTAGATTCAATTGGACCCAGTAGGTGGTATTGCAACGGGTTTAAATTTTATTTCTTCAGGGCAGGATGTCTGCCGGGACAGCTAGTATCTATATAAAAATGATTGTTTCTTCTTTGTATGTTACTAAACCATTGATCCAATTGAGATGAAACTTTATTGGGTTGTTCTGTGTATAACCGTGAAGGTGCCTGGCCTAGAAAAAAATTGCTAAATGAAGTATAGACTTCATATAGCAATTTTTAAAAAATAATTCTGTCTCAAGATTTTAATTTATTTATAAAAACATATTAACAACTCATAAACAACCCACCGGCTGGGCTTGGGCCTCCCGTGTATAGGAAAACAGACATTATACCATTACCATGTGTCACATCACAATGTGTTTCATCATGATGTACTCCTTCACCGTTAGCATGTGGTAATCAAATTCAAAAGGTTTTATTCAAAATAAGTTCTACTGGAGAACACTTTTTGAAGGTCATACAATACAATCATAGGATAGATACAGATACTTAGAAAATTCATACTTCATATATGTATGGAAATTATAACAATTATATTTAATTTTAATCAAGAAACAAACTTTTATTTCTATTTTAGTTAGTAGGAATTACACAAAACAACTTTGGCATCACTAACTCCATTGTTTAACCTAATTTGTATCTAGTTTCTAATCTTCTGGTTTCAAGCTTTATGTTGAGTTTCTATGTGTTACTACCTATGTTTTATATTATTTTTTTAAAAGTCTAGTGGTAGTTCAGCGATTTAGACACTCACATCTGAAACTCAAATGAAGCAGGTTTGAATCCTGGCTGGAAAAGCATGCACCTCTTATTTATGGGCAGATATTACAATAGAATAGAATATACTTTATTGCATAATATTAAGGTACTAAAAATAATGTCAGGAGCCTTAAGAACAGATGAGCGTGCATGACAAGAGCTATGAATGTCAAGGAAGCAAGTGAGGTGTGTAAGAATAAGCCTGTATGGCGCTCTTGTTCGTGCCTATCCCACAAGGGACCTGGTGTGAAGTTATGTATGTATGTATGTAAAAATAATTTCTTGCAGACAACCTTTTCATGTATTAGACGGTAAGTTTGTGAAACATGTAGGTTTTACAATAAAACTAAGATATAGAAATACTACAAAAATACTACTCTGTCAAAAAAGTAGGAAAAGGTCAATAATACACAAAATGTTTGTTATTCATTCAAATTTATTTTATCACCTCTAAAGAGTCCCATGGGATTCCCTGCCTAAAAAATAACATTTTATTACATAAAATTTGCTATCAATCGGTGAAAAAATCACATTGGAATTCAATTTGTTTTTTATCTATAGGATAAAAAAATAGCACAATTTTTAAGACTAAAAATTTACTTAGCATCACCGAGAGCTGCTTTGACATCAGCCCAGTAGTTTTTACGTAAATTCCGAACAAACAGACAAGGAATGTAAAAAAAATGCATTGGGTTCTCCATTGTTTATTAGTGTATTCCAGTTGTTTTTTTAAATAGATTCAATGTACAGACAGGGCATGTTTTGATATTTTTTTTGGATTATATTTTTTACCTTAACATTAGTAAACACTTGTCACTACTTGTATGGAATTTATCTGATGTTAACCAGTATACAGGCACATGGGGTAGTAAGCATAAAAAACCCAGCATTAGTAAAGAAAGTGTTTTCATTAATTAATTTGCTTCCACTCTAGGAATGGGTCGCAACAGCTCTAGGATAGCGTCCCGTCGCATCGCATCCAACAGCCGCGAGCCTACATCATATGCTGGGCTCCTGAGTGATGACGAAGATGACGCGGACTGGGCCGGTGGCTCCTTGCATAACGAGCGTCGCAAAAGACGTATCAAGAACAACAACAATCGGAAATCTAATAAATTACATAAGTAAGTATAAGTTATATATATTATCTTAAGTTTAGTCTTATGCTACACGCCAACAATTTATTTTAATTGAGATCCTTGTCCATCCAAAGGTTGCCTGGAAGAGATTGCTTTAAGCAATAAGGCCACCCATTGTACTACTTCCTACTAATTTTCAGATATGTTAATGTGTCACTGTTTTAAGTTGGTGTACAATAAAGAGTTGAGAGTTGTTGTAAGTTTTGATAGTCGATAATCCGGTTAATTGAATATATAAAAAAACGATTTTTATAATTATAAAAAAATAAAAAATATGACTTACGTCTGCTTACTAAGTCTATTAAAAAAAACTTGACAACCAAAATCAGTTCGCGCCACGAAAGAAGTCCCACAGACGCGGCGTTACGGTCTCCGTTTTTTAAATCCTGCCAGAGTAATTATTTGCTAATCTGTGAATTGATGTAGATAATTATTACAAAACAAATAATACAAAATACAACTATCCGTGCAGGAACGGAGAAAGAATACAATTTCCTGCGGCCTGTCGTAAGAGGCGACAAAACAACCCACAGCCAGGTGGTAGGGCATTTGCCCGCCTGGATGGCTACCACCCCTGGTCTAAAGCATGTCGCCATAGCAACCTTGAGTTGTGTTCCGGCATTAGTGACCAGGTTCCAGTCTTCCTTAAGAGAGCAGCGGCGCATTTGTAGCACCCTTGGTGTTGCAAATGTCCATAGGCGATGGTAACCGCTTTCTATCAAATGGGCCGTCTGCCTGTCTGCTGACCTCCTGCAAAAAATAAAATAAAAATCTAATAGTGGAGCTTCGACTTTTAGTTCCTTTTATTATTCGTGCAGCGCGTTCCATTAGTAGCTCACAACTATCGCGATTTTCCCCGTTACACTTGCTTGCCGGCGTTACAATCGTAAACCCAAGTGGAACCGTTATTCGCCCCAGCTCTTGACATGGGTCGTTGTGAGCGTTGTGTGATCGAAAATGATAACGTCACTAGTGACGTTTTCGCCACGACCACAACGACCGCGGTCACCTCGTGGAACAGCTAAATCAGAATTTTGGGCGTTGTGAGCTACTAATGGAACGCGCTGGTGGGAATACTTTCGTGGGGCAAACTCTATTGTTTAAGAGATTGAACATAAATTTCATACATTCAAAGGTATCTGCATATTGTCTTAAATTACTAAAATATTTCAATTATAATCATGAAATGACTGTCAAACTGTATAAATATGAGTTTTATGATTGAGTATTAGCAATTGACTGTAACTTGCTTTCAGCGGTAATAGGAACAACAATGGTCATCAGAACTCCGACTCTAATGACGGTGGTGCCACATACGAATCAATGAGCGCGAATGAGAAGAAAAACCTGCTGCTGCAGATTTGTGGCGTGGTCTCTGAACATACGAAGAAATTGTGCACCAGGTAAAAAAATAATTCTGACTCAAAATTTTAATTTATTTATAAAAAAGTATTTACAACTCATAAAGAACCCACTGCTGGGCTGACACATCACGATGTGCAGATTTCATCATAATGTATTCCTTCACCGTTAGCATATGGTAATTGTAATTGTAGTAACATGTAATCTGTGGAATAAAACTTCACTGTCATTAGGGGTTGACAGCAGTGACCGAGGTGACTTACCGCCGACCCCCTCGCCCCTCTTAGATTAAACACGGAGACATTAACGTAAGATAAAATGATAAGACTAATATTTAAAATAACAAGGACATACTTGCTGTATAATATTAAAATAAATATATTATTGAATAAACAACTAAGTGTTTCAACAAACAACACACAACAATACTGTAATAGTATGCACTGTCTAATGGCTGGTTACTATATCTTAAAGACCTTTCATTTGCCTTGTTATCAATTAAAATTTAACATAAGCTCCAAACAAGTAATGTCAAAATTCAATCGATGGTAAGGCAAGTGAATGCCTAGTAAGATTACGACCTGGTCTTAAATGATGCATGTTTGCCATGCATCATTTACAAGCCAGGATTCATACCCGCCCCACTTGTTGGACTTTGAAGAAGAAAAATACAAAATCATTTTATTTAGGACAAATTACATTTACTAGTTGCTGAAGACGGTTAAAAAAAACGTGTGCGTCTCGGGACGCCCAACAGTATCACAGAAGTGATAAGGCTTCTTGATTTGTTTGACTATTTTGTTTGTGAAAAATGCTATTAGATACCATATTAATAACATATAGAATATAACATTATTTATAAAATATATATTATTATTCTACCAGGCCGAGCGGCCTGTGGTAAGCGGCGACAAAACAAACCACAGCCAGGTGGTAGGGTATTTGCCCGAATGGATAGCTACCACCTCTGGTTTAGAGTATGCCGTCATAACAACCTTGAGTTGTGTTCCGGCATTAGTGACCAGGTTCCAGTCTCCCTTAAGAGAGCAGCAACACATTTATAGTATGCACCTTTGGTGTTGCATATGTCCATAGGCGATGGTAACCGTTTACCATCAAGTGGGCCGTCTGCCTGTCTGCTGAACTTATGAAATTTAAAAAAATATATCTGCTTGCTTTTCTTATAAATAGTAAAAAAAAACTATATTATGTTAAATAGATCAATCCGCTGCCCACAACACACGGAAGAGCAGCGCCGCGCTCTGCGCAACAGCGTTCTAGAACCTTCGACGCCGGAGTCCCAAACGATGGGTTTGACCGCAGAAGAGGCGGGATCTCCACCAGACTCCAGCCCTTCTTCTTCGTGCTCGTCTTCGAGCCGGAAGAGGGACAGACATAGGGCACCGCCAAAAATCAAGAACAAGAGGGAAAGGAACATGTCGCCGAATGGAAGGGATTAAAACGGCTTATTGCTATCCGGGTACGATATCAAATAAATATACGATGACTCTCCAATACTACTTTTTAGATGTAATGGTAGACTCTAAGCTATCAGACCGAGACATGAGACAGGGCACCGTGATACATGTCACATTCGCTTCATATTCGCATTTATATATAGAAAACTTGAATCGCGACTAACAGGGCTTACTGTCCAGCGTCGGATTTACCAGCTGGAGCCCAGGGCGAGAGATTATGGACGAGACATTTGAGCCCAAAAAAATATTTTGAGGCTTATTAAAAAAAAAAAAAAATATAAATAAATATTACTTTAGTCAACAACTTTACAACACTTAATATGTTTGAATACTTAGATATTAGCATTCTACAATCTGTATAGTCGCAACAGTCATACTAATTACGGGAAAAAGGTGGTGTAATTACGACAACAGCACACAAATCATAGTTATTAAAGACTGTTATCTATAATTTTAGTAGTTGTAAAATTCTAAACATGCCATGTCTGTGCATTGAAGCTATTTAAAAAAACAACTGGAATAGACTATTTAAACGATGGACAACACGATGCAGTCTTTTTTAGAATTCTTGTCTGATCGGAATGCATCTATAAACTACTGGGCCGATTTCGATGTGGTTTTCGCTGATCGACAGCAAATTTTCGACTTAAAATCTGTATTACTTTTTATCCTGAGATTTTTTTGGAAATAATTAAAAATGGCCAGATTGAAAAAAAAACAAAAATTCAGTTGAAAAGTAATTTTTCACTGATCGATAGAAAATTTTATGTAATGAAATTTTGTTGCGATAGTTTGTGTCGTCCCGGGAATTACAAGTATCAAGCGTGAACGAAGTCGCGGGCATATCCTTGGAATATGACTGTGAAGATTAAATTGTAAAAAAGGTCGGTAGTGTCCTCAAATTTTAATCGCCTATTGGCGGCAAATATGTAAATCCACCAAGGTTACTGTCGAACGCATTGTATCGGAATCGTCTGAAACATTTGACGAAAATGAATGACAAGAACATTGTGTACGCCGTAAAAGACGACCGCGCAAGTGACAATCACATTATTATTGGAGACAGTTCTTCGTACCATTATATACAAAGTGTCTCCTGTCTCGGTCGCGTATTCGAGTCTTAAGGCCTAGAACGCACTAGCGGCCGGCCGCGTTGCGGCAGGCAGTAGTTTATACGGTCTGCCGTAACGGCACGCCGTATTAAGGATAATCGTATCGTCTTTTTATCCGCTAGATATTGCTAGTAGCACCGTTTTCGCGACTGAAGACTATCTTTATATTATTTTGGTGACTACCGAAGCGTTTGCGGCTAACCGCGCCGAGCGTGGAGGGGATGCGGCGCGCCGCATCATTCAACTGGTGCGGCTGGCCGCAGCCCCGGAACAATCGGAACGGTTGACGGCTGGCCGTAGATCAGTGCGCTGTTATCATGCGGTTTCATGTAAAAATTGATGTATCGCGGCCAGCTGCTAGTGCGTTCTAGCTTTGATGTTTATGGCAGTTGTCATTAAAATAGAGTAATTTACTAATTATTGTAATGCCCCTGCGTTAATGATAGTGAGTATGACCAAATAAGACTTAATTTATAGCGTTAAAAAATAATGCCGTTAACGATTAGTTACATACCGGACTTACCTGTAAATGTTTAACGTTATTTACAATGTGGCATCTCGGATATCGCATTAAACCCTTGGATACAACTGCGTAACACAATCACTAACCCTAACATTATCCCAGGTGTAGTAGGGGAATAAGAATAAGCACTATGAGATGAACGTGATGAGCTAGTTTTTCGTACCGATGCCTACAAAAGGATGTGTAGTGTATCGCAGTAATCTGTCTCGGTCGTATACTTGAGTCTTAGGTGATGTTTGTAACTATTCTCATTAAAATAGACTAATTTAAAATTATTGCAATATGTGTACATATTATTATTCTTATGTAAAATGTCTCATTACTGTGCACGACGGGGATTCCCACTTTGAGGGAACAGCGTATACGTGCCATGCTTGTCGAAATTAGCGAGTTTCACTCATCAGTAATATCGTTGTGCGGGTTTCCTTACATTGTTTTCCTTCATCCTCAACAGATGATAGTTGTTAAAATGCTAATTAATTATGTTAACTGCCATAATGGTGCACGGTATATGCCAATATTGAAACCTACGTCTCTTATATGAGATAGAGGTGTCTCAGCCACTGAACCACTATGTAGTGGCTAATTAGGATAATCGTAGTATATCTTGACATTGGTTATTCATCGGACATTGACTGATTATAAATAATGTATGACATGCATAAATTTTTGTGTACAAAATAAAATCCTATATTATACATATATAGTTTTCTTTGGTGCTGGTTTATATACCACCATCAGATCACACATGTTATAACGAACGGATAGAAGAAATTAATGAAATTGAAAGAAGCAAAATCCATCGTCTCTGTTTGTTGTTCTTTGTTCTGTTCCTTTCCGAAATTCCTAAAATATTTACCTAATAGTTGGTTCTATATGAGTTTACCCCGCGGCGCGGCCGCGGGTTAACCTCTAGTGCGTATCTATTGTTTATAGAGCAAGCGCTACAGGTTATATTATATTAAATTTTTATGTATTTGCCCACGGAAGATTCACTTCATTTTATATCGCTAATTATACCATCCCCCGTCTATCTGTCAACAAAATAAATTACAAAACTTGACCAAAAAGGCCAGAATGGTCTAAATGACCAAAAGACCACAGTGACCGACATGGCCAAAATGACGGAATAGGCAAAAACGACCAAAAAGGCTAAAATAATCAAAATGACCAAAAAGGCCAAAATGACTAAATAGGCCAAAATAGCCAAAAAGGCCAAAATGACCAAAAAGGTCAAAATGACCAAGAGACAAAATGACCAAATAGGCCAAAATAACCAAAAAGGCCAAAATGACCAAAACGGTCAAAATGACCAAAAAGGGCAAAATGACCAAAAGGGATAAAATGGCCAAACAGGCCAAAAGGGACAAAATGACCAAATAGGTCAAAATGACCAAAGAGGCCAAAATGACCAAATAGGCCAAAAAGACCAAAATTACCAATATGGCCAAAATTACCAAAAAGGCTCCCGTGACCGACATGGCCAAAATGAGTAAAAAGGCTAAAACAGTCAAAATGACCAAATAGGCCAAAATTACCAAATGGCCAAAATGAAAATTGTCCCTTGTCCACCCTCAGTATTTAATTTACATACGTACCGAATTTCAGCTAAATCGGCCTATTAGTTCTTCCGTAAAGCATAACAAACAGAAAGACAAATATATTTTTATCCCGGAAACTATCCCACTTTTCGGGATAAAATGTTCATTCTCGGTATCGAAAACATATATATATATATATACTGAGTTTCAGCCAAATCGGTCCAGTAGTTTTTACGTGAAAACGGAACAGACAGACAGACAGAGTTACTTTCGCATTTATAATATTAATAGGGATAATAACAATTATGACATTGCGATGGGCAGACGCCATAGTCCCCATATTCCCAGACCGCTAGTAGTCCAATAGTCCGGGACTTTTTGTCCTCATTTGCACAATAGTCCTACACTGACCGGGGCTAGTTCTTGGGTGCATTATTATAGATAGATAGATAACACTTGAACCAATACAAACATGAACTTAAAGACTAAAATTATATCTACTTATGTACAAAGGGCGGTCTTATCGCTAAAAAGCGATCTCTTCCAGACAACCCCAGATATTAATTGAGATGATAATGGCGATGGCGGTATACGTAACATATAGTACTATTGTTATATGGTGTAAGACAATCGCCGGTCAGTGTCACGCCACATTTACATTAAATTTGTCAGATTCTAATAATAATAAATTAAGACATGAGTGAATGAAGGTGATAAGTCGCATAATTCCAATTCTGAGTAAATCGAGATAAGTTTTACTTTTATTTGAAACTTGAAAAATAAAAAGTTGAAAAAGGTGGTAGGTTCAGCCTAACACCTTTTTCAACTTTTTATTTTTTAAAAATGCCTTATATCTAAGGTCTTTAGTCATTTGGTATCGACTTATAATCTTCATCTACGCAAAAAAGCAAAAAACCGAATATGCGACATATCTCATAACATATCATTCATCCACTCACGTCTTCAAATATTTATTGCCAAAAGTTTGATACAGTATCTTATAGAAGTCCCTAACTCCCGAGCTTTAGAGTATTTAGAGCCTGTTTTAGTATTATTTGAATAATACTACATGGTGGATGAAAAGTGACCCAACATCAAACTAGGTGGAAGTAACATTCATGAAACCAGCTATGATAGGGACGAGGGATGGGTTGAAAGTCATGAAATAAGAGAGCTATGAGCTATAATCAAAATAGGGTAGCTTTACCAATTGCTACGATCAGCACTTATATGTTAAAATAACACAACACAATAAAAGAATAAACCATCATTTATTGACGATTATTAACTGTATTTACATTAATTATTCATAAAGATATTATCACATAAAAAAAACACACCGCACAGAATGTATATAAAAAACTTGTGATTTTTTTAAAATAAAAACGTAAAAACAAATGGCTTTCAAACTTTCATTACTCAAAATAATCTTTGGAATGAGTCTTCATAAAAATGTTTGTAAAAATAGTTGATTAAAATAAATCTCAAGATCATAGTAAAAAAAATGAAATGTAAATAGTTTAAAATTAAAGGGTTAATTCAAACAATTTAATTAAAAAAAAACGATTTTTCCTGTTTCCGATTCAAGAACAAAAATTAATTATTTTTAAAATTAAAAAAGAAAACTTAATACGTAAAAAACAAATATGTTATTCAAAAATAAATAAAAATGGTCTTTTATAATAAGACTTGTTACATTTGTGCATATACAGACATAAATTCAAAAACTGTATCAATAGTGTGTCCATATAATTTCAAAGTCTTGCAATATATTCTTTTACGTAATCGGAAAATCAATTTATTATTACATAGGGCGCGTTCCTCTTGTAGCTAACAGCGCCCAAAATGCTCTTTAAGCCGTTCCACTTGGCAACCACGGTCGTTATAGTCGCCGCGAAAACGCCACTAATGACGTCATGACTTTCGCTCACGCAGCGTTCACAATGTCATGTCAATCCATGTCAAGAGGTCGGTCAAATGATCCGTTCCACTTGAGTTTACCATTGTAACGCCCGCGAGCAAGTGGAACGGAATAAATCGAGGTCGCTGTAAACTTCATGTGGCACATAGCCACAGAGTGAATTCTTCAAAGCCTAAATTAATAACTTCGATTGTAGTAAGGAAATTAATTTTTTAAATATCATGCGACAGTTTCAGATTTTAAAAAAAACCAAATGCCAGGACATTTTTCACCATTCACTAAGATATATCTAATTTATGGCCAGCTCCTATCCTATATGTTACTATTCATTCATTGCCTAATCATCGATTGATTTTTGACATTACTTATATGGCTTATGTCAAATTTTAACCCATTGTAAGGCAAATAAACGGTCAGTAACATATAGGAACCGGCCATTAGCCGTAACCATCCACTCAAAATGTAGTACGCTCTGTATAAGCAATATATTATTATATGGACATGCTATGATAAATAATACTTTAAACTGAAGTGGTTTACAATATTAATTCCGCTTTACATTATCCATTTTGTGTCATTAAAATTATATACCTTATTTTAATTATTGCTGCAAATTAATCAATTAATGACGACCTGTACATTGATATTATTTTATCTACCATGCAATAAGATTTATAAATTCAATAAGTTATACAACATTCAATGGACTTTTATAAAACATAATTAATAATTTTAATTAAATATCTCGAAAAACACCTTTGTTGGTAAGAACTAGTGAACAAAACAATTCTGATCACTCACTGAAGAGTGAACAAAATTCAATTTCGCTCACTCAGTGAAGAGTGCGCAAATTGATAACAAGGTCTGTTGTTAGTCAGTTTTTTAAATTTTAAAAGTTAACCGTAAAACGCTACCAATCATAAGAGCTTAATTAGCTTCCATTATCCATCTCCCTCCCTCTTATGCCAAAACATGCCGTGGGACAGGGATAGACAATTGCGAGTGAACGAACAACCAACGGAATGAAATTCGCAAATCGGCCCCAGAGTGAAGTAAAAATATTACAAACATTGGTTCCAAGACTGGAACCGTTATCAAACTAAAATGGAGCATTTATATCTTACTATCCATTATTTCACCAACCACCTACTAGAAAATGGATATCTCATGCTTTCGTAGTGCAGCTTCTAACCGGTGTCAAATCACGAACAAGTCAATATTTTTTCTTTTACATTGTATAAAAGATCCATTGATTGTACATACATAAGTTAGACAAATAGAACTTTTAAAACTTCATTAAATATAAAGTAATTAAGATATAAAATATTTGATTATACTAAAAAGTATAATACAGAGAACTATTAAGTACTTTCTGTGTGCTCTAAAAACTACATCTATGGTAGTGGAGTTACGTTTTATATTAAATATTTATTCGATAAACTTAAGCGATTTACGAAAGAACTCTTCAAAACGAGACAAATAGCAACTGCATGTTGGTACGCAGCAAAACTTAAAAGCGTTTCGAGTGAAGTTAGTTCCCGTGAGTTTGCGCAGACCTATTCAAATGTTAATATTTATTACATCTTACTGCGTGTAGTGCGAAAGAGACGGCATACGAACACTGGTAGCGCGCGAGCGAGAGCGCAACACTCATCCTTCTCCGCTCTATCTGTGAACCCTAAGTACCATAGATACATAAGATCTGACTACAATATATAAACGTGTTAAAACAGATATATAAAACGTAGAAACAGAAATAATATATTGACGACACAAAATGTATTTAAAAATAAAGAAAAACATAATACAACAATTGGAAATACTAAATAAATAAAGATAATATAAGTCACGGAAAAGAACATCCAAATCAAAGGAGCTCTGACATACAGAGACCCTGACTACGTTAACGGTTCGCCTGTTAAAGAACTGTGTTCTGCGCAACGAAATGTACGAACTTCACAGACGCGCTTAAGTTTTGCTCGTACCATATGGATATTACATTTACCAAGTAAAAACGGATGGAAACTGTTTATAATGTTCTCATTTTTGCTTATACAATAGAAGCGGGTTTAAAACTATTGTAAGTATTTATTTAATACTTTAATAATCTGTAAAATTATAATTAATAATCTGTAAATCTGTAGTTACTAATAAAAAGTGCGAAATGTTTCATAATTCGTCTTATAGCCGGTTCCTATATCTTATCGATCGTTAATTTGCCTTACTATCGGTTTAAATATGACATAAGCTCCATACAAGTCCTATCATAAATTTAATCGATTGTAAGTGAGTATATAATAAGATATACGAACGGCATTACTCCACTAAACAGCATATTAAGAACACTATACTGTGTAAAAAATAAGCACCACATTCATTTTCTTGGTTGCAAGGGAAATTTAGTTAACTGTATATATAGTCAAATTACAATTTTTTAAACACCGATTTACATGAGAATGTTATTAGATTATTATAATAAGTGTTCTATGACAAATATTTCACGAACAATGCACGACCCATTTAACGTTCACAAATTATTAGCTGTCAAGTCGACACGTGTACGCTATTTTAGTAAAATAATTTAAAATTTAATAGGGTCAGCTATACTATCGTTGGAACTCCAGTACACTGATTATTTTTCCAAAATATTAAGAAATATTATTTTTAGCCATACAATAGTAATAATAATAAAACAAATAATATTCACGGCCTCTATGGTTAAGCGGGTAAAATATGGTAAATGTCGGGAAAATGAATTTTCACCGTTATTTACTATAAGTCTGAGTGTTTGGGATCAGCCCCCGAGTTCCACGTCGTGTATTACCTATAAAAGCATAATTTGCGTGTTTGTCTGGCGATTATTATTATTGAATAAATTGACTGGGTAAATAAAGCATCGTGTGGGGTGCCAACAATAGCATAATTTACGCTATTGTTAGTTATTTTTTAGCTTTATCATGAATACACTAATAGTTATTTCGCTATATACTAGTGGACTAGTATCAATCTATACCGAGCAGAATGACTGTTATATTATTTTTATTTTTATAAATTATTTTTTTATTTTTAATCGAACCAAAAATATTTGCATTGCGGTGAAATATAGTATGCTACAACATCGTCTACTTAAAACTGCCCCAAGCACAGAAAATTGAAAGTCACCGGGGCAACGGATTGAGCCGACAGGCCACTGCCTGTCAGAGGCCACCGCCTGTCAGAGGCCACCGCCTGTCAGAGGCCACCGCCTGTCAGCGCGGCGCGGAGTGGAGAGGCCATAGACCCATGGCATTAGTCGGTATTCCCGACTCGTGTTCTGTGACAATAATACTCCACAGGGGTGATAGCACCACCCCAACGTGGCGAATACCACACGCCTCCGCCGCGTTTGCCCTGCAGGGGTAAGTGCTCAATCGGATCTACCCTCGTTAAAAAAGTAATCTTATGCTAGGTACAGACAAAGCCAACGATTGGGTTTTGTTGCCCTTTGTTGGCCCTATAACTTGACATTCGTAAATATAATTTAACTGTAATAATGTTATCATACTAAAACAATTATACTGTCGGCATTTTTAGGGGCCCATGCAGGGAGTGGCGAGTCGTCGTCTACCAATTTTTCCATGTTCCCCGAACATTGCGATGGACAGACGCCATAGTTCCCATAGCCCAGATCCCTCACTAGCAGTTTATCCCAATAGCCCGGTACCTTTTGTTCTCATTTCCTACAATAGTCCTACACTGACCGGGACTTGTCCTGGGATGCATTTTTATATGGTGAAGAAAGGGACAATCGCCGGTCAGTGTCATGCCACATTTACATTTACTTTATCAAGGGGCCTATAGGTATTGGCCTTCCCATGGCCCTCCAAAAGTCCGGGTCATTTGGATGGCCTATGGCCTTCAAGGACATACAAGAAAATGTACCAACTTAAGAATAATTTTGCACGCCAATAAGGCTAGCACACGTGAAACTATAAAAGTAACATTGTTTCTAATGCGAAATAAATATGATTTAATTTGATAATTCTGATTTCGGTTGAACGATTCTCATTTGATGTTTGGATTACTGGTAAACGCTAAAGAACAGTTGTTAGACTTCGTTGGGCCTGTGTTTATGCGGCTTTAAAAAAACATTTAAAAAGTCGACAAGCAACTAATTTTTTTTATATTATAATAGCATAACAGCTGTGCTCACCACCCTACAATTTATTAATATAATCCACACATGACGATAGAGACAGCACATGGCTACGCCGGCGGCGTTACTCCAAACTGATGATGCACTCACGCCCTTGGCCGACACCGATGTACTTAACTGGAAATAACATGCCGAGAATTTACTTTTTTTCTTTGTATACACATAAAATACTAGATGCGCCCCGCGGTCTCACCCGTGTGGTGATGCAAAATCGCTATACTTTGTAAGAATTTTCTGTTAATCTGCGATAACCGCACAAAAATCGGCCCAGTAGTTTTTATGTGAATCCCAATCAAACCGACAAACAAAAACAGACAAGAAATCTTAAAGAAAATTTAATCATATTCTCCATCGTTTACATAGTCTATTCTAGTTTTTTTAAAAGCTTCAATGTTCAGTCACTGCATGTTTAGAATTTTATAATATTATTGACAATTAACAAATACCACTAAAATATATATAGGTACATCAAATTAAAGTACAAAACATAATTATGTCAATTATATGCAAAGAAAAAATGTTACCAGGTATATTAAGGAACTCTTCGATGGCCTTGATGTAATTCTTGGCCTGTTCGGGCAATTTGTTGTATTCCCGCACATCTTCTATACTCGTGGCCCACCCCGGCAGCGTTATGTATTCCACCTGAAAGAAAGCGAACATATTGTTGTGAGATGAAAGGGTTTTACATTGCCCAATTTTTTCTTCCTTCGATATGAGTCCAAGCATCAGTAATACACTATCACATCTACGTAGTACCAACTGAGGAAGGTACTATGAATAATCCCTATTAATATTATAAATGCGAAAGTAACTCTGTCTGTCTGTCTGGTCGTTTTCACGTAAAAACTACTGGACCGATTTCGCTGAAACTCAGTATATATATGTTGTCGATGCCGAGAATGAACATAGGATACGTTTTATCCCGAAAAATGGGATAGTTTCCGGGATAAAAATATATTTGTCTTTCTGTTTGTGATGCTTTTACGGAAGAACTAATAGGCCGATTTGGCTGAAATCCGGTACGTATGTAAATTAAATACCGAGGGTGGACAAGGAATACTTTTCATTTTGGCCTTTTCGGTAATTTTAGCCTTTTTACTCATTTTGACCATGTCGATCACTTTGACCTTTTTGGTCATTTTGGCCTTTTTGATCATTTTGGCCATGTCAGTCACTTTGACCTTTTTGGTCATTTTGGCCATGTCGGTCATTTTGGCCTTTTTGGTCATTTTGACTATTTTGATTATTTAGGCCTTTTTAGTAGTTTTTACCTCTACCGTCATTTCGGCCACGTCGGTCACTGTGGCCTTTTGGTCATTTTGGCCATTTTGGCCTTTTTGGTCAAACTTTGTCATTTATGTTGTTTACAGATAGATGGGGGATGGTATAGTTAGCGACATAAATTGAAGTGAATCATCAATCAAATACATAAAAATTTAATATTATATGACCTGTAGCGCTTGCTCTATAAACAAGAGACACGCACTAGACTAGAGTTTACCCCGCGGCTGCGCCGCGGGTTAACCTCTAGTACGTGTCTCTTGTTTAAAGAGCAAGTGCTACAGCTTATATTATATCACAATGTTTTTATGTATTTTCCCACGGAAGATTCACTTCATTCTATATCGCTAATTATATATACTATCCCCCGTCTATCTGTCAACAAAATAAATTACAAAACTTGACCAAAAAGGCCAAAATGGTCTAAATGATCAAAAGACCACAGTGACCGACATGGCTAAAATGACGGAATAGGGAAAAACGACCAAAAAGGCCAAAATAATCAAAATGGTCAAAATGACCATATAGGCCAAAATGACCAAAGAGGCCAAAATGACCAAATAGGCCAAAATGACCAAAGAGGCCAAAATGACCAAAGAGGCCAAAATGACCAAAAAGGTCAAAATGATCAATAAGGCCAAAATGACCAAAGAGGCCAAAATGACCAAATAGGCCAAAATGACCAAAGAGGCCAAAATGACCAAAGAGGCCAAAATGACCAAAGAGGCCAAAATGACCATATAGGCCAAAATGACCAAATAGGCCAAAATGACCAAAGAGGCCAAAATGACCAAAGAGGCCAAAATGACCAAAAAGGCCAAAATGACCGAATAGGCCAAAATGACCGAATAGGCCAAAATGACCGAATAGGCCAAAATGACCGAATAAGCCAAAATGACCAAATAGGCCAAAATGACCAAATAGGCCAAAATTACCAAAAAAGCCAAAATGACCAAAAAGGTCAAAATGATCAATAAGGCCAAAATGACCAAAGAGGCCAAAATGACCATATAGGCCAAAATGACCAAATAGGCCAAAATGACCAAAGAGGCCAAAATGACCAAAAAGGCCAAAATGACCAAATAGGCCAAAATGACCGAATAGGCCAAAATGACCGAATAAGCCAAAATGACCAAATAGGCCAAAATGACCAAATAGGCCAAAATTACCAAAAAAGCCAAAATGAAAATTATCTCTTGTCCATCCTCAGTATTTAATTTACATACGTGCCGAATTTCAGCCAAATCGGTCCAGTAGTTTTTCTGTAAAAGCATAACGAACAAACAGACAAATATCATTTTATCCCGGAAACTATCCCATTTTTCGGGATAAAAAGTATCCTATGTTCATCCTCGGTATCGAAAATATATATATACTGAGTTTCAGCCAAATCGGTCCAGTAGTTTTTACGTGAAAACGGAACAGACAGACAGACAGACAGACAGACAGACAGAGTTACTTTCGCATTTATAATATTAATAGGGATTCTTCTGTATGTGTGTTGACAGTGAACTCCTCCTAAATGGCTGATCCAATTTGAATTAATTTTTTGTACGTGTTAATAAAAAATTTGTGCGTGTACTAGTGTACACACGTAAGAAGTGAAACTTCTTTATGACCTTATTTTTCGAAAAATGATCTACTCTATATGCAAGTTTACAGAAATTGGTTAAATAAAGTTACATTATGATTTTGCTGATCACTTAAATATATGTATATATATTAGGGTGGGTCAAAAAAATTTTTTTTTTAAGTGACACGGAAAAATCGGTTGCTGGACACCTTACAAAAATTCTCACCAAGCATGAGCTCTTTATTTTAATAGGAAGATCCTCCGCATCGCAGTTTTGTATTTTTTTCTCAGTCCAATAGAAAAAAATTCATACCTCATCATTTATCGATTGAACAGAAAAATGTTCCGAGAGATTTTTTTAGGAAATTTAATACTCTACAAAAAAGGTATCTTATATTTTTTCCGTAAACCTCACTATTTGAAAGATATTAAGGATTTAATTTTGATTATTTTAAGATAAATTTCATTTTTGTTTATGAATTTTATAACTCGACAATAAATGACTTTTACAAAATGCGCAATACAAATTTTTGTTGGAAATTAACTGCTCTATAAAAATGGTTTCTTATGCATTGTAATATTTCTTTACTTTATTGTAATTAAAACACAATAAAGTAAAGAAATATTACAATGCTCGTCTCACAGTCCATCTTGTTACGCAACGAGTTGTTGATAGATGGATGAAAAATGTGACGTGACGCGTAACCGAAAAATGTGACGGTATTTTCTTTTCAACGCCGATAAAGAAGTTTCACTTCAAAAAATGTTATATAAAAAAATTACCTCGACACTACTAAGCTCCGTAAACGAAGAGGGGAAATAGTCTATTATCTTTCCATTCAGTTTGTAGCCGACGCCCACTTTGATCTCCTTCAAAGTATCCAAAATGTCTAACTTTGTTAGACATAACCTGTAAAAGATTAAAAAAAACTTAATGAAATCTCAAGTAACTTGCTGCTTTGAAGTATGATAATAATGATTTTTTTTAAACAATATAAGTTTTATAACCAACAGTACTTATATTTTTTCCTTACAATTAATTAAAAGTTATACCAAGTTAAAAACAATTTCTTGACCCCGAGTAACCGATTACCGAAGACACTGGCGTCACTTTAGGTTTATTTTGAGCCTTATGGTCTATTTTAACCAAAATATTAATATTTCAGCAAAAAACAACACTGACATATTTAATTTAGCAATTTTATAAATATTTTGACATTTAGTCACAAAAACGCGTCAAGCTGTCATGGCGTCTCGCATGACGTCACAGCGTGCAAAACAAACATCATTGAAGTGTTATCTGAGAAGTCATTGATAACTTGTTGTGTTTTGCACACTGACGTCACGCGCTTTGGTCGGCGTTCATTGTTACGTGGCTAATGGCTGCAATATAACAACTTTCTTTCTCAAAAATATCAATTAATATTAAATATTTTGGTTAAAATAATTTATTTTTGTCATATTTAGATCGTAATCTACGATATATATTAAAATTAGCTTTTATTTTTCATACTGTCAACTACCGAATTTCTCATAATAACTCATCATATAGCTTAATCAGGCATGTTTTCAGTACTCGAATATTTTGGGTTCAAAAATTTATTTTTAATTTGATAAAACTTTACAACGAAAAAAATTGCTTGTTTAATATGATCTTGTTGTTTAATATGAACTTATATAATATGATCTTTTCTTTAATTACAAAAACACCTATAATATTGTGTAAGAAATACTTACGAGGTGTACCCGTTGACCATCGCCGTGTACCGTACGACGACGAGGTCCAGCCACCCGCAGCGGCGCACGCGGCGCGTCGTCACGCCAATCTCATGGCCGCGTTGCTGCAACAGCTGACCTGTCTCCTATAATTTTAATTAAACATTAATTTAACTAGGGCATTATATTCATTTCAAAGCCTCTATATGAAGTATCTTCAAATTCAAATGTTTCTATTTCAAATAAGTTCCATCGAAAAACATGTATACGGCTTCGCAACGTGTTTATAAAGAAATGGCAAAAAGCTCCCCAGCAACATGTATAGCTAAAACTTATTTTATTTTATTTTGATTTTTAACTTTCCAAACATATACGAGCGGGCCGACAGATACCCTGCCGTGAAACAATAAAAATCTAGAACCCGATTGCAGCCCCACCTAACGGATCCAATTGTGAATCTGAACCATGGCGGGGTTCACACAAAGACATACAATGAAATTCAAAACAAATTTACTAGGAATTCAGTAGCATACACAAATGCAGAAGAATTATATTGTTACAACTTAGGTTCTGACAAAAGAAAAATTCCACGTACAGATCTGTAAAAGCACATTTATTAACCGTCGACATTAAAACTAATTGTAATCTTTTGTGATGGCCTTCTTTTGTTCACTTATTTATTGGCATACGTTTCTAGATATTGTGGAGAACAGCCTATTTTCATATTGTACCCGTTTACGACCGCTCAGGAGAATCATTAGCCGTGTGTTGCGGATTATAAGTACAAGGTAATTCTGGGATTAATCGACGTTGCCAGGCGGGCACATTCATTTGTGAAGTATAAAACGATATCCTAAATAAGAGAGGGGGTGAGATGAGCTTCAACTACGATCTAGGCGTGACGTGTGTACATTCGGGAATCTAATACAGACGGAATTTGCGCGTTTTATTGAATTACGACCTTCTGCATTACGTTTGGATTTGTTACGTTCGGTTATATTTTAGATTTGCACCGGTGTTATATGTGTTTGTAAAGTTCTTATAAACTCTATAATAATTCTAAAGGCATTTTAATTCGAACCCCGCAAACTTGTAACAATACATTAAAAATCTAGCGTTCCCTAATACTTCCACAAATAATTCAAAACCAAAATTAGCTAAATCAGTCCAGCCATTGTCGAGTTTTAGCGAGACTAACAAACAGCACTTGAGTTTTATATATATAGATATACTTAACTTTTTTTTATGCGTATAAAATGACTCAACCAGCGTGCTCGTTCAGTTATTATATCAGTGTACTTAGTTTAAGGAAGTATAAATAATTGTAAGTTTGGACGGAGTGACATTATCACAAAGTGACAAAACCCCATTTATATAATAAAGATTTAAAAAAAATATGACTCCATTTTTAAAGTGTATTAGATTAAAAACTACACTAAAATTTAATTATCTGATAAGTGGTTCTATCTATCCATCAATGTTTAAGATCAAAATGGTGTCTAAAATTGACCGCTTCTTCATAAGAAAATCATTAAGACAAGTCAAACTTACATCATGTAGCTCAGTAGGAAAGGGTCCGTCCCCAACGCGTGTTGTGTACGCCTTGACAACACCCAAAACGTTGCCAATCACGTTCGTGGGCAACCCAAGGCCGGTGCACACGCCTCCGATACTGCAGTTCGATGACGTCACGTACGGGTATGTACCTGAAAATATCAGGCTTTAGGTCCACTATAGAATAAATTAAAATAGATACAGATGGTTTGCTTTATTGAGTTAAAATGGGTATAGATATGACAAAGTGAAGGGAGGGGAGTTATGGTGGGTATCCCTAACTTGGGTGGCATTAGCATTTTTTGCTTGCGGTGCTAGTGTCACCCTAATATGACGAACCCTACACTCGACGCCGCGTTTCTCCCGCGGTGGAAATTCTCAAACGAACTTCCCCTCGTTGAAATGGTGTACGACGAACTCGATAAAATGGGAAATATGTATGTAATTCAAATACGAGTCAAATTTTTATATGTTGTCTTAATGGCTCTAGAATTACACGGCTGACGCCATTTTTTTTATTTGATTCTTTAATTTATAGATTTTAATTAATAAAATGTGCAGTATATTTAAAAACGCAACGCCATTGGTCAAATGGATAGGTGACGTCATTTTTCAGACATTTTTGTGAGTGTTAACAAAGGGCGCATTTCTCTTGTAGCTCTCAACGCTCAAAAACTCAAGTGAAACGAATTATGGAGTGTTGATGTCATTAACAACGAAATACACAAGTGCCATTGGTTGCTGTATGGTTGATTTGAAAATCGCGCCTTTATTAAAATATCGATAGAGATAATTAATGTTCTCTGGTCAACGCCCACTTCGACCCATATCCTGACATGGGTCGTTGAGAGCGCTGCGTGATCGACAATTATGAGATTATTAGTGACGATTTCGCAGCGAACATAACGACTGTGTTCGGTATGTGAAACAGTTGAAGGAGCATTTTGAGCGTTGTGAGCCACAATAGGAATGCGCTCTAAGAATCAACTATGACTATCATATGAATATCTTTTAAAAATCAATTTGGAGATTTCTAACAGTATTTCTTTTTTATGTGATAAAATGATGTAAATGATGAATTAAAAATATAATAAAAAAGACCAAGACATGCATATTTATTCCCTATTATTGGGTATTAGTTGACCATAGACAACTAAGTAGCTTGTGGCTCCATAATTCGAATGAGTTCCTTGAGAGCTTGAGCTTGTTCTGAGTCAACCATAGAAACCTACTTAAAGGGGTACAGCAAATCTGAAGACGGATATATGGCATTTGATAATATTTGCAACTAATATTATAAAGATTCAAATTTTGTTCGTTTGGACATTATTGAACTCACCAAAATCGATGTCGAGCATAGCGGCATTCGCGCCTTCGACCAGGACCTTCTTGCCGTTCTTGATTTCTCTATGCAAGTAAGAGACAGTGTCCCTTACCATAGGCCGTACCTGGGAAGCGTATTCCCGATACTTGGCTAGTTCTGACTCGATGTCGACTTCCAGTGTTGGGAACATACGTTTATATGTAGCGACGAGAGTACGGTACCTGAAATTTGTATTTAGATTAATTTTAAGAACAACAGCTGCAGTGATTAAAACAATAAACAAAACAACACCAGAACAATCATCAACTTGATGGTTGTAGTTATTACCACTCCTATCTTCAAAATGTTAGTCTTATTCATACGGAGTTAGAGTAAGTTAGAACGCTTCTTTTAAAACCTTAAAGAAGCGTTCTTTAACTCAATATAAATAAGACCGTTTGAGAATAACATACTACGAGTCATTGGCGATCAATCATTGCCCACTGTTAGACGTAGCTCTCCTAAGCCCATACTCATACGACCTTGCATAGATTACCAGTAGAAGAGTCTAGAGAATATCCTACACTACGTTATCGCCACTACAGGACTCGTCACACGTTTGTTCCAACAGTCATTAGTTCTACGATAAACGTGACAAGGCCCCTGTGATTTCGGCTTAGTAATTTTACGAGCTACGGTTACTTAGGCTCTCTTACGAATATCCTCATTTCAAATTTTATCAATAAGAGAAACCAACATAGCTCACTTCAGTCTGCTGAGCGACTTTTAGTTTGTGAATCAGTGCTATTTATAGTGATTTATTCATCACTTTACACCATAGATTATGACGAGTACGACGCACTGCTGAAATATTTTTTAAGAGACAATTGTCTTCAATTATTCTAGCCTATGTGTCCTGCATTTATACTTACTTATCCTCAAACATCGCGAAATCTCCGAGCAAATCACCTATCCTGATTCCATTACGCGTTGCCTTCGCTGAATATGTCGGGCCTATACCCTTCTTTGTAGTACCAAGGGAATTCTTGCCCTTTTCGGCCTCTTGAAGACCGTCCACCTGAACATTTAAAGTAACTTATTACTAAATAATTACTCATAAATACTTTATTTATACTTTAAATTACTAATCATGACAAAGGGATATTGAATTTGTAGTTCTACTCCTTCTATTCTATCTATTTATATTATTATCCATAAACCATATATATTGGATAATAATTAATCCATTTGTGAGTACAGCAGTTCGACTGAAAAAAAATCGACGTTGGACGAATGAGCACATTTTTTTTAACATTAGCGAAGGTCGTGCCCTTTTCAACTGTAAAGCCCGTTGGTTTTTATGAGTAAGAAATCAATGAACTATCACTGATATATTCATTAGGTATAATAATAACATTAGACGGGTTGAAGACAAGCTTGAAGGTTTGATCATGCCATGACATGATGTCAGCATGCCCGTCATAACTGACTTAGTACGCATCGTGAAGTATTAACAATACAAAATTAGCGTGGGTTACATAATACATTTAGTTACCATTTAACAGATGCTCATAAAAATATCTGATTCATTCAAGACCAACCAGATGCTTCAAAGAATCATTATCTTACAAAAAGGCAAATGATTTGGGTGTTTAAAGCTATTCTGTAATATTTCAAATGTAAAGTAACGAATGGAGGTATTGCATTTCTCACGCTTTTAAACAACATTGTTTATAATCGTAAAGCGTCTTTATCAGTGGCATAATATTATGCAACATTTTTTTCTATATTTTAGGGGAAATAAAAAGCAAATTCATTAAGTGATTCTTATGTGGTAGAGCCAGGCTGGAATCATTGTCTTGTTTATAGCTATAGGACTGGCCGCCAGTTACTTTGAACGAGATCCCGTGACGCCCAGTGAAAGCGCCATAAATGGGGCGCTGGTTTAGGTTTAGTGGGTAGCTCGGCGGCCGTTTCTCGTGACAGCTTTGTTTAAGGAGCGAGCGTGGGGAAGCGGCTGCTGAGAGTCCCACACACCCTTGACGCAGGCCTCATGCCTGCATTTTGGCCTTTCCTCGAAGGACCCGAGGGTGGTGCCCAAAGACATTTCCCATGCGTTATCAAAAAAAAAGGGTTGGCTCAATCGATGTGATATGTCACGCTCTCACAGAATGTCAGCTTGAAATGCTAATCATGTGTCGTACAATGAATCCCGTCTGTCTGTCTGATACGTTTATCTCAACCTCTTTAAACAATTTCTGTTTTTTTTTTAGGCAAGCGAAATCCAATTGATGACCATAAGCCGCGACAAGGGCAGAACCTTGGGGGATAATTCGCGACCGATTGTGGGATTCGCCAAGTCAAGGTGGCAGTAGCATGCCCAGTGAGAACTGGTGCCATAGAGCGACATATTCGCGGTAAGCTGGTCTTGGGAGTACGGGAGGTCCGGGGAGAGGTCAGGAGGGGTGATTCCCTCTGCAACAATTAAAGTAATTCAAGTTTTAATGTTTTAATGAACACTAATTGAACAATGTTAACATTCAAGTGCGTTGTGAATAATACACAACCACTTACTCGTACAATGTTCTAGATTATGGCAGTACCCAGCGGAATTCCCAGAAATCGTTCTACTCGGTTCTACAGGAAGAATGTGCGAATAATTAACATTTGTCAGGGAACAACAACGCATTATAAAAGCGGGAGGGACATTGTTGTTTCATACAGGAAACAGTCCTGTTTCACACAATACTTTCTGATATGGGACATTTTATAAAGCACCGTTAGGTACCTACCTATACCTATAGGCAGTCATTAAATTAGTGATAATGTCGTTCAGGATTCTTCCGTAGTCAATATTCCGAGGGTCCACTTGCCTCTTCTCATACTTTTAATGATTATTTGTCAAACATTTACGTATGTCAAAATCTTTTCCCATCTACATACATCTAAAATCTAAAATTATCCCAAAAAAATTGATCAGTTTTACCGCAACCTTTATATCCAATCTCCTAAATCCAGTTTTAAATACGAACAAAGAGATGAATGTTTATTTATTTATTATTATGTTGAAAAACAATTGTAAGAAAATTATGTAGTACATAGTAACTCTACCTGTTGATGGATGTCGAAGACGAGATGTGCTCGATCCGATATTACGAGCCTGTCTTGACATCCCTTCATTCCTTTCGACTCATTTTTGTTGAATTCTTCGAAAAGACCGGGAAGGTGAATCACCACACCGTTGCCTGTGCAACAAAAATAAAATTTCATATTAAAATAGAAAAAATATACACATACAGATTTTTGTATTGCAGGAGTTCAGCTGATAGGCCACTTGATGGAAAGCGGTTACCATCGCCTATGGGCGTTTGCAACACCACAGGTGCCACAACTACTGTGCTGCTCTATTAAGGGAGACTGGAACTTGGTCACTAATGCCGAAACACAACTCAAGGTTGTTATGGCGGCATACTCTAGACCAGAGTTCATCGCCATCCAGTGGAGCTAATACCATACCACCTGGTTGTGGGTTTTGTCGCCTCATATGACAGGCTGCCCGGCCGCAGGAAATTGTATTCTTTCTCCGTTCCTGCACGGATAAGATGACATCTAAATTACCTTTCACAACGAAAATCAATCAATTGAATTCCAGGACTTCGTCACATTGATTAACGCAAAATACCCGAAACTCCCTATCAATGCAGCTATGTTTTTCTATGGCCCTACTGTTTATTCTGTCGTAGACACTAACCTAAAGATAATTATTAGAGAATTAATATTGTGTAAATAAGTATAGGATAGCTGTTTGTCTAGTTAGTATGCCACCCGCTTTTAACAATGTTTGTATATGATCAATAAATGATACTGAATTGGAAAAGAAAAATCCTTCCAATTGCAGTGCGAACCCCTCGCACATAACAATATTGTTACTAGTTGCGAGACTGGAATTCATATGCCGTTGGTATTATTATAGAGCTTATTAGAACTATACAAACACGTATAACACATTTGTACAAATATAACCGAACACAACAAATCCAAACGTAATGCAGGTCGCAATTCAATAAAACGCGCCACGTCTGTCACTGTTAGATTCCCGATTGTACACACGTCACGCCTTGATCCTATTTTATATTTTGTACCCAAAATTAGGGACATTGCCACATTAATAGATTACAAATACCCAAAACCCAAGTTTTGCTTATTATCAAAACAAGGATACATAAATCAAGGAAGTAATATATTATCATGTAAAAGACTCCCATCAAAACAAAATTAAGCGTAGTGACTCATAAAACATCTTTGTCCTTGACAAAAAGAATGACTAATTTCCAACGTACCAGACCATTAATATTACTATAGCTGTACCATAACCGTGCCAGGGGCAACGAGGCACAAATTGATGTCGTACTGTTTTCTACATAACGATTTCGTTTATTCCAGTTGAATTGAGCACGAAAATAAAATATTCAACATGAATTGTGGTCCTTTGTTTTATACAAAATTAATTACCTATCAAGACCCAAGGAATATTTTAGAACCGGTAATATTTAGAAAATCAAGTCTTTTATATGTCCATTGTGTGTATGTTTATTTTATTTAGGTTTATGGCTTTGCAGCTAGGCCTTCAAGCCAGATCTTAGTTTACAATATAGTTTCTTCATTTTCTTAAGCCTATGTGTAGCACAGGTGAACTGTAGGTAATCAGCTAGTGCCATTCAACGGAGTTCTTGTAACAACTCTAAAGGCCACATTTGCCTATACAGTTCACATTTCTCACAAAACACATAATTACTACTCAAAAACGATCAATGTCCTACAACTATTGTTCATTTTACACATTTTTAGAAAATAAAATTGCACAGCAACACATCTCCTTTCAGTTCCCGCAAAAAACTCTCTCATTGTGTGTATGTATGTACCAGTATGTAAGGTAGACTATACCGTTCATAAAGAACTGTCTTCGACAGGGCTCGCGGTGGGAGTCTGTAGGTGCTGGCGGGATATGCCGGTGGAAATAATACACCAGTCACTCTTACGGTTCACGTCGTTTATTAGAATGCTACTGAATAATAAATAACCATTGGGATATGGCCTGCTGACTACTAGGTACTACACATTCTCTTCGAACACTGATTATACACACTAACCAGCTCTCTAATATACTACAACTAACACCGTTGGAACCCATTTAAGCAGGGATTAAGGACCATGAGCCGCGCGAAGGGGAAAACTCCCGGCCGGTTTGTGAGATTCGCCAGGTCGTGGTGGCACTAGCACCTCTAATAAGAAGTGCTATTGTCACAACACAGTTTCCGTCTGGGCTAGCTTGCGCATTCATCTTCAGCCTGGACGGAACCGTTATTGGCCCCCCTAAATGATTGCCAACCTGTCAATTTATTCAAGATATTTTAATACTATTCATTCTGAAGCCTTTTAATACTATTACTATCTATTATTATTATTACTAGTGGTCGCCCGTGGTCGAAATCCAACCATAATAATTTGTTGTCAGACTATACTTCTATAATCACAGATTTCACCAAGGCTATACTGTTAATTTGACTGGAACAATAAACAAAAGAATATATATATATATGCCTGTCTGTGTAATGTTTTTTTTTATTGATTTAAATTATTTTTAATGCATAATTTATTCAATAATAACATTCTGCACTCCTTTTCTATATAAACTACAAATGTGCGAAATTTCATACTTCTCCGTCAGCGCAATTTTCGGAAAAAGGGGTACAAAGTTTTTGCTTCATGTATTGATATATAGATAAGGCTATCGTATACAAAAAATCTTATGTTATACGAATATATAAAGCTGAAGAGCTTGTTTGTTTGAACGGGCTAATCTCAGGAACTACTGGTCTGATTTGAAAAGTTATTTCAGAATTAGATATCCCATTTACCGAGAAAGGCTATATATCATCACGCTAAGGCCAATAGGAGCGGAGCACCAATAAAAAATTAATCAAAATCGGAGGTTTTTTTAACCTCGTTTTAATATTGAATGAATGAATGAATGAAAACTCTTTATTGTTCACCATAAACTTAAATCTAGACAATTGATATGGATACATTTGTTTTAGAACAATGGGCGGCCTTATCGCTTAATAATCCACGCGGACGAAGTCGTGAGCAAAAGGTACTCTTGAATAAATTGGCAGACTACCAATCATGGGTGCCCAAAATGGTATATGTACTTTACCATATATGGATTATAATTGGTTGGTGATTGGCAAAACTGATCGACATGATAATGCTCGTATTGTCACGTTACACATGACTACAGTGGAACAACTGAACTCAAACAAAAGAGGCAGTGTGTTTTTACTATTGAAAAGCATTTACTTTTATTATAAATCTCTATTATTCTTACGTATGAACAATGAATATAAATAAACCTGTATGTAACAAAAAAAATGAGCATACATTCCTTGCATATCTTTTTCATACAAAAGTAAGAGATTTCATACATCTTCATACTTGAAAATTTTGTATTATAAAATGCAAGAAAATACTTAGGTATTAATATTATGTTATATTACAATTATACCATACGTAAGTCAATTATGCCATAATTCTTTACAAGGAAAATCTCGTCACGGCATAATTACTGCAATTATATATACAATGCCCCATAAAATATAAGCATAGCGTGTTAAATCTACATAATATCTTCTATTCAAATTATTAAAATGTCTGTAATTTCAAAATAGAAGCCAATTTACGTGAAATCTTCCATTTATACGTTGCCCAAACGTTAATGGCCATTTTCACACTTTTTGTCTGTCAATCTGTCTGAAAGTTTACCTCGAATACTTTAAAATGACTCGATGGATTTCGATGAAAACTTTAGAAATTAAAACACTAATTTCATATTTAAACTATATGTCCCGCGGCAGACGTACTGTTCTGTAAAAATTAAAATGTAGAACCCGATCCCAGCGCTGCCTACCAGTTTCAATTGGACCTACTTATGCAACATGAAACCAACCCACATACTGACAGTTTTGAGAAAAAGCCGTTTTTATTAAAATTTACATTTTGCATAAGTAGGTCCAATTGTAAATCTAAACCATCCGGGGACGCACTCAAACACACACAAATCATCAAAGTGGGTTCAGTTACCCTTTCACGCAGGAACTACTGAATGGATTTTAATGAAACTTTACAATAATATAGCTTACACATCAAAATAACTTAGGCTATAATTTATCAAGATATAGTGTGAATTATCCCAAATATAACGATTTTCCATAACCACGCGGGTGAGACCGCGGGGCGCAGCTAGATACATATACAGTCAGTCCATCCCGAGAGAAGTGGCGGACACAGATATTACCAACTTTTTACATTACAAAGCTGATAAACAGGCAGAGGTTAAATATGTTATAGCTTACAAAAAGTGATATTAACTTAAAATGGTCGCGTTCCATAAGTAGCTTACAACGCCCAAAATGCTTCGTCAACCGCCGATCCACATGGCGACCAAGGTCATTATAGTCGTGGAGAAGACGTCATCATTTTCGATCACACAGCGCTCACTCACAACGACCCATGTCAAGAGGTAGGCCGAAGTGTGCATTTTCAAATCAACCAATGACATTTGTGTTTATGTCATGAACACAAATGTCAAAAATAAACGCTCCATAATCTGTTCTACTAGAGTTTATGCCTGTAACATCCGAAAGCAAGAGGGATGGAAAAAATCGCAGTCGTGGACGTGGTTGTCATGAGTCTCTTGTGGAACGTAGCCAATATCGCAGTGAAAAACCATCTGTCATTATTGACAGATATTGGATGAATCATAAAAACTTCGATAAACATTATCATGATGTATGGTGGTGTGCGGAAACAACGATAATAACAACACGCGTTTGACACATTTTTTTTAAATCTATAGAATAATGTATTCACTATTCATGTGAATGTGATGATGCCGGTTGTGCCGCAGTGCGTTACGCGTACTCAGTAATAAAAAGTGCGGATAATAGGGGAATGGTTTCCAGTAGATAATATATATTAATAATAATAGCTTTTTTAAACGTTTTTTTTAAATTTATTTTATGTTATTTATTATTCAGTATTATTATTTTTTGTTAAGTTTTGTATTTTTTTTAAAGCGTAAGTTCAGCCCTCCTGATGGAAAGCGGTTACCATCACTTATCGACATTTGTAACGCCAGGTATAGGTCCCGCCACGTAAAAAGAACGCTGAGCGTTAGAGGTGGGGATGTGTCTGCGCAGGTGTACAGTCATATCCTAAAGGATTATCCCGCCTCGCGCCCTTCATACCACCAATTTGATCGATAAAACGCTCATTGCGCAGGTACAGAGCCAGCGTTCTTTTTACGTGGCGCGAACTATACTACCAATATGCTGCCGCTCTCTGAACGGAGACTGGAAACTGACCACTAATGCCGGAACATCACTCAATTTTGTTATGGCGGCATGCTATAGGCCAGGAGTGAAAGCCATTCAGACGAGCAACTACCCTAACACTTGGCTGTGGGTTGTTCGGTCGCCTCTTACGACAGGCCGTCTGGCCGTAGGAAATTGTATTCTTTATCCGTTCCTGCTCGGATAAATATATAATATTTGAATCTTTCGTTATTGCGATTTACAAGCGAAAATAGCTCCTACTATTAATGTCATCCTACGAGGTGCATACCTACGTATTGTGTACAAATGCCAATATAAAATATCCGTAACGAGATGCAGATTTATAGTATATTTCAAATGGCTGAAATATCCATAAAATGTAACTTGTAGCGTTATCTAGCGAACTTTCCTACGAAATAGTTATTAATTTTAATATATTATATATAAACATATTGAATCCTGTTACTATTTGATAAATAATGTTGCAAGTAGCTTACATGGAACTTTATTTACACTTTGTGAAACAAGCCCGATGTTTATTTATCTAATAACGTAGTTTTTCCTATACCGTCCTATTTGAGTGTTATGTACATTTACAGAATCCAATCTTTACCTTCTTTTAACAGATTAGTTAAAGTTAGTACCTCAAGCTATACAGTTATTGTTTACTTTTGTATATATATTATCATATATATTACTATTAATTAATTAATTAAGAAACTAAAATTATAGTACGAGTGCTGGTTTAGCAACTACTGACATTTATTGTTCTTCCTATACTCCACCCTAAGATTCTTCTTTCTGGAAGAAATCGCCATGGGCGATAAGACCGCCGATTGTACTTATATTTAATGTAGCATTGTTATACAATAAAGTATATTCTATTCTTTAATATTTAAATAAACGTAACAGTCAAATATATTGTCCAACTGCTCCTTCCGATTGCATTCAAAGTCAGGGACAAAAGCAATAGCTTGGTTGCAAATACAGTATGATGCAAGAATTTGGCAAACATTCAAGGATAGATAATGTAATGTTATCGGTCAATAATCACTGAACGAATATGAATGGCTACTCAGTCGGAGCAAACCCTGACCTTCTGTTCACCTGATGCCGCCTCTCAAATCCTAGCGAAACAAGCAGAAAGAAATTAACGCTTACCGTCACTGGAGCTGCGTAAGGAAAGATGCAGGATTTTCGGCAGATTTGAGCTTCCTTGCGTTGAACACACCTTACACTAACTGTCCGGACACGGTTAGCACTTTGAGAGACGGTTTGATGCACGATTCAGCAGTTTTCCAACTTTTCTAATATCACTAATTGACGAGCGTGGCGTCGTTGCGATAGTTAGGCAGTCATTGATTGATTTTATTCGACCAATGAGACGCATGCTTGTGCGCAGCGCCCTCTGCGGGTGGCCGGCCGAATAAAGGTAAGCAAGAGGAAATGTTGCCAGGAAAGGATGCTTTCCAGGACGGTGACGGCATGTCGTAACATTTTCCCCCCACTTGAAATTCGCCAGGATTTCAGAACAAGAATAATTTCAATGTGCTCGGAATGTGAGAGGTGTACAAACTTATAAATTTATATTAAGAATATTTAGAGGAGATTAGTGATAATAATTAAAGATTAATGAACATAATAAAACTTAAACTAAACATACTACATACAAGAGAATAGAGCAATTACTTAGGTAAGGGACATATTTTCACGACAGGACGACGAAGGGAGTTCCCATTCGCGGTCCTGATAGTAACGACTCGTACGACGCCGTCATCACCAGGATGGAGTTGTTCAATTTTACCTAACCTCCAGTGTAAAGGTGGTAAATTGGGTTCTACTAACAAGGCTACGTCTCCAACTTGTAGATTAGGTTGAGCTTTGAACCATTTGTTTCTCTGTTGTAGTGTATGTAAATAATCGCGCTGCCAAATGTGCCAGAAGGACTGAGTTAACTTCTGTAACATTTGCCAGCGAGAGCGGGGACATCTTTCATTCTGCAGTGGCACTTCAGACAAAGCAACAAGCGGCCCACCGACGAGGAAATGTCCAGGAGTAAGAACGTCTATTTCCTTTGGATCTGTCGAAAGAACGCAAAGAGGTCTCGAATTTAATATCGCTTCCGTTTTAGCGAGTACGGTAAACATCTCTTCGAGTGTCAGAACTTGTGAACCCACAACTCGCTTTAGATGATATTTAGTAGATTTAATTCCACTCTCAAAAATGCCACCGAAATGAGGAGCACCGGGTGGATTGAAATGCCATATAATGTTTCTAGTACTCAGCTCGTCAGCGATTTCCCTGTGATGCCTTTTAAACAACTCATGGATTTCTTTCAATTTTCGATCAGCGCCTATGAAATTTGTGCCACAATCGGTGAGTATGGTTTGACATACGCCGCGGCGAGATACAAATCGGTCGAGAGCAGCTAGGAAAGCTTCGGTGCTGAGCTCGGTGACAACTTCAATATGCACAGCTTTGACTCGAAGACAAACGAAGAGACAAATATACGCTTTAAAAGTGCGCGCGTTGCGACGACGACTCTCTTTAAGAGTGAAAGGACCTCCTAGATCGATAGCCGTACTTTGAAAACATCTTCCAGGCTGTATTCGTTCAGGGGGAAGGTCCCCCATTAGCGCTTGGCACGGAACCGGCTTAGCTTTAAAGCACACAACACATTTCGACAAACGGGAACGGATTAATAACCTATTTCCTAAAATCCAGAATTTTCGTTGGATAAGAGATTGGAGGATGCGGGGTCCACAGTGAAAATATTTTAAATGATAAGCATCGACTATTAGACGCGATAAAGGCGATAACTTAGGCAACATAATGGATGTGCATGCGATTTTGGCAATTTGGAATTGCGTATACGTCCACCCACTCTTAAAAGTCCGTCTTCATCGATAAAAGGATATAACTTTTGAATCGATTTCAAGCAAAGCACATTATTTGAAATTTGTTTAATTCGGAAGAAAAGTGTTCTTGTTGCACATGCTTGACAAGAAACTTTAGGGACGTATCTAATTCTGCAACGGACAATGAATTAAAATTGCGATCTACACCCTTTGCTTTAAGATTTTTTATGAAACGTAAGCACCAAGCAAAAGTTCGTTGTAATTTAGTTAGGGAAGAGAATTGAGATATTAGCTTAAGTAAATCTTCAGAATGTGTAATTAGCAGACATGGGTTATGAGGACCCTTTACTTCGGGAAGGTCAGCGTCTGGTACAAAAACTTGAAACGATGGCCATTTTTTCGGATGTTGCGACATCCATATAGGGCCTGACCACCAAAGTTGGTGAGAAGCAAGTTCTGCGCAAGTCAAACCTCGACTACAACAGTCAGCTGGGTTCTCATAAGTTGAAACATGATACCACAAATGAGTACTAACTAATTCAGTAATTTGAACCACACGATTGGCAACGTACATTTTTAACAGATGAGGAGAGGTATGAATCCAGGATAGGACCGTACTGCTGTCGGAAAATGCAATTATGGAATCAATTTTGATTTTTGGATTAAGTAAGTTATGAATATAACGTAGAACACGAGCCAAAAGAACAGCTGCACTAAGCTCTAGACGATTAACGGTAACTGGTTTAAGGGGAGCTACCTTAGACTTTCCTATAATTAAACTAGATTTAGTAGTTTCATAAGTAACCACACAGAGATAAACGCAACAGCCATATCCCTTAGAGGATCCATCACAGAACCCCACAAGATGAATCTCTGTTGGATCTTCTGGCAAAATAAGTCTTGGTAACTTGATTTCTTGGAGGTCCGAGAAATTGGCGGCGAGTATATGCCATTTTTTTGCAAGATTCTTAGGAATAGGTTCATCCCAAGAAAGGCCAAGATGCCACATTTCTTGAAGGAGTACTTTAGCTGAAAATACAATAGGAGCAATCCATCCGAGAGGGTCGAATATTCTAGCAATAATGGAGAGGATCGAACGTTTAGTAAATTCTATGTTGAATTTTTCAGAAAAGGAATAAGTAAAGCGATCATAAACTGGATCCCACTTGATGCCTAAGATTTTAAGATAAGACTCATCGTTTGATTCGGAAAAAATTTTAGGTGCTTGACAATGCTCTGCTGGAATATCAGTAAGGATTTGCGTAGTATTACTACTCCATTTCCGAAGTTCAAACTGGCCTAATTTTAGCAAGGAAATTAGGTCTTCTTTAAGCTTTATAGCTTCGTCTACAGACGAACAGCCAGTGGTGATGTCATCCATGAAAGTATCTTCACGTAATACTTGTGCAGCATGAGGAAAAGTAGCGCCATGATCCTCGGCAAGTTGCCGTAGTGTGCGTATAGCTAAGTAGGGGGAACTACTTACACCATATGTAATTGTTTTGAGCTCATATTCCTGGAGCGGTTCACAGGGTTCGTAACGCCAAATAATATGTTGAAAAGCCCTATCTTGCGATCTTATAAGGATCTGCCGGTACATTTTGCAGATGTCAGCCGTTATCACGATTTTGTGCAGTCGAAATTTTGTGACTAAGTCAATGATGTCAACTTGCAATTTTGGACCAACGTGAACTACATCATTAAGTGATTTACCAGTAGACGTAGGGCCACTGCCATTGAAAACAACTCTAACCGGGGTTGTAGAGCTCTCAGAGCGAACAATAAGGTGATGAGCAATAAGGTATGTTTGGTCAGTAGGCGAAGAAGCTGTTACCGGCAGCATGTGGCCGAGTTCCTCGTACTGACGCATAAACTTCACATATTCGGTTTTTCGGTCTGGGTCTCGAGCAAGGCGTTTTTCCAAACTCAAGAAACAATTGAGAGCATATTGGTGAGAGTTACCTAATAGAGAAGCGTCTTCTTTTAACATAAGAGGGACCACGTATCGACCATCTGGTTTACGGTAAGTATGTCTTTTGTAAATTTGTTCGCAGATATCATCTTCTGGAACAGATATGTGAACCTTTGGAGGTTCTTCGGCTTCCCAGAATTGTTGAACTATTTCGTCCAGAGCACATGTAGACGCGACGAGAGATGTAACGGACTGAGACGGAGCACGAATAAACGATCGGTCATTATATTGACCAGTTATAACCCAGCCAAATACGCTGGATAACGCGCATGGCAACCCAGGACCTGGCGCATAACGTGGCCCGAGGTAGATTTGATCGAAACAATCTACACCTAGTAGAATGTCGATTGAGCTTGGTTTGTCGAAATTTTCATCAGCAAGATTCAAATGTTTGAAATAATGACGAATTGTCGAAGGAATAGGTACACTAGGCATATTGGAAGTGATTTTCTTTAAAACAACTAAGGGCAAGTCGAAACGCGGGTATTCGCTATGTTTAGGCGTAATCGAACAGAAGCTTATACCTTGTATTTCGTCTACCTTGTTTTGTCCCAGACCGGTCACAGACATCTTACAGCGTTGCAAAGGCAGACCAAGTTTCCGAGCATATGCACTGGTTATGAACGAGTCCATTGAACAACTATCAATGAGCGCTCGTGCATATTGTGTCTCACCATTTATATCGCATAAACGAACTACAGCGGAGCCTAGTATTTTTATGGTATGTTGATTACTAGGTCTAGTAATAGCACTAGTTAATGTAGCACTTTCTGTAGGCATGTCAATATGCAACAAAGTGTTATGTTTAGATCCGCAAATCAAACAGGTAGTTTTAGAGTTACAGGTATTAATCTCATGCCCTGAACGCAAACAGTTAAAACAGAGTTTAAGATCATTAACTAATTGACGTCTAGTTGGAATGTCTAAACCTTGAAATTTCAAGCATTTATATATGCTGTGGGATTTCTGGCAGCATGGACAAAGGAAATGGTGTTTTTCGTCATGTGTAGTAGTTACAAATGATTGTAGCGGTGGACTGTAATTATTTTGAATATTATTTTTAGATATATTATTACGGGAATTATTGCTATTGAGGCGATTTGATTTTGAATTTAATTTTAATTGAGAAGTGGAAGCCGGTTGACTTACTTCTAATATTTTAATATAATTTTGCACGAATGCGAGTAAATCATTAAAAGTGGGTATCTCGCTCGTATTTTGTAGTTCAAAACGCTGGCGTGTATCAGCATCGAGCGTACGCGCAGCGAGATAAAACAATAAAAATTCACTAAGAGGTTGTATATTGAGCGCGCGAAGTGCATTCACCGACTCGTATAGTGTATTAGTTAAATCGTTCAAACTCTCAAAAGAATATTTATTTAAAGGTGTTATCATACATAATTTGTCTAGATACGATGTGGCTAGAACCCTTTTATTGTCATATCTGTCAGTTAATGCTTGGAAAACTACCTGGTAGTTGGACGCGATTAATGGCAAGCCCTTCGCGATTGTTAAGGCGAATCCTGATAGATTGGAAATTAAATAATGGAATTTTTCAATTTCAGATAAGGACATGTTATTGTGAATTAAAGGCAAATAACTGTCTTTAAATGTTTGCCAGTTTTCAATGTTTCCATCAAACTTAGGTATTTGTAGTTTGGGTAGCCGAACTTGAGAAGTTCGAATACCATCATTATTCTGAGCAGAAGTTGATGGCATAACTTGAGATTCTAAAGAGTCGGCGACTTCTAATACCTCATAGTACAATTCATCAAAAGAATCTAAAGTGTTCGAATCGATTATACTACCGGGTTCTACCTCTAATTTTTTTAAATTAATTTCATGGTTGATTTCTGCAAAATTTTCACGTAAAGATTCAATCATTTTATACCGAACCCTAAATTTCGATGTTTTCGACGAGTCTATGGACATTTCCTTCGACAGGTCATAAAGGACTTGCATGGAACGAAATACATGTTCCCGTCGGCTAATTAAAGCCTTCAATTCGGCTTGTAATTTAGTTTTAGTTGTATCCACGGACTTGGCTTGACTCATGTCGATACTATACTATATAACACTGGTGTTATCAGAATAAATATCGAATAACTAAATATGCCTTAAGTGCGTATAAAAGAGTAAACTTATCACACAAAAGTTACGTATACGAGTTATAAAGTTACTAAATTAAGTAATCTAAGTAGGTAGTTATTTCAATTGTATAGTTGTTCCGAGCACAAACAAAACAAACCAGTTCAAAACGGCATCAAGTGAACCAAAGAACAGTGCCGCATACGAAAAGTAGCCAATGCACTGCTAATGCTATTTCACTGTGGAAGTAGTAGTATATGGGACTTGTTCGAAACAACGTTCTATGAAATTTAAAAGTACCTTGTTTAAATGTATTAAAATAGATTGAGTATGTTTTACCAAGCTTTTATATAAGATTTTAAGATGTTTTGTTTTATATAATAGATAAGTTTAATATTATTGAATTATTTTGAATGGAATAAAGCAAAAATAAGGTTGATTGTCGAGACTTTATTTAATAATACAGATGGTTAACTTGTCAATCCGTACTCGATTGGACCACTAAATGAACGAATATGAATGGCTACTCAGTCGGAGCAAACCCTGACCTTCTGTTCACCTGATGCCGCCTCTCAAATCCTAGCGAAACAAGCAGAAAGAAATTAACGCTTACCGTCACTGGAGCTGCGTAAGGAAAGATGCAGGATTTTCGGCAGATTTGAGCTTCCTTGCGTTGAACACACCTTACACTAACTGTCCGGACACGGTTAGCACTTTGAGAGACGGTTTGATGCACGATTCAGCAGTTTTCCAACTTTTCTAATATCACTAATTGACGAGCGTGGCGTCGTTGCGATAGTTAGGCAGTCATTGATTGATTTTATTCGACCAATGAGACGCATGCTTGTGCGCAGCGCCCTCTGCGGGTGGCCGGCCGAATAAAGGTAAGCAAGAGGAAATGTTGCCAGGAAAGGATGCTTTCCAGGACGGTGACGGCATGTCGTAACAATCACGCAAGTTATATTTACATGTATTATCAACTTCCTCCTATTTGTAGATGAATTTTGAAGTATTACGGGCACTCATAGAATCTTAATTGTAGCACTTCATTCAGACTGCTTCATCTTCTTGCTTGCTTAATAATATTTGCTCAAAGAAGCCCAAAGGTCCTAGAGTGGAGACCGCGTCTCCGTAGGCGTAGCGTAGGACAGCCTCCAGCTCGGTGGACCGACGACCTGCGTAAAGTCGCCGGTAGAAACTGGATGAGGAAGGCGGGAGACGGGGATATGCGGCGCAGACTTGGGGAGGCCTACATCCAGCAATGGACGTTAATTGGCTAAAGAAGCGCCAACTGTGATTGCTAAATGTTAGGAGTTACGTTTTCTTTTACTAAGCAACTGTTCTTTCTAGAATATAATTCTTCAAGCTATTCTCAAGAACGAGATATTATCACGTTTACCATAGGGGTAGGCAGAGACGCTAAATTTGCACTTCGTACAATCTTACCCTACATCTTTTGCTTTCATCATTGCATCTTTGCTTTCATTAATTCTCTTCATAGATACACGTTTATTATACGTAATTCTTACCTAGCCATTCTTTAAGGCATCTGCGAATAATTCTGAGCTATTTCCAAGCACAGAAGAATAGTTTTTCAACTGAACCTTCTGTTCAGCAGCTCATTCGAACTAGTTTGTTCGAATCGAAGTATTCATTTTTTTTCGCATGAGTTCAGCAAACAGGCAAACGGTGCACCTGATGGAAAGCAGTTACCGTCGCATATGGAAGTTTGTAACACCAAAGGTGATACCAATGAGCACTCTAGAGGGAGACTGGAACCTGGCCTAATGCCGGAGCACAACTCAAGGTTGTTATGGCGGCACATACTAGACCAGGAGTGGTAGCCATCCAGACGGAAAAATGCGCCCGACCACCTGGCTGTGGGTTGTTTTATCGCCTCTTACGACAGGCCGCCCGGGCGTAGGAAATATTTTTTTTTTCCTATTATTATAACATCAAATGATCACGCTACGAACTTATACTATGACTGCTACCTCTGGACTAAAATTACAGCTGCAATCGACTTAAAGCGTATACTACAAAAAACTAACCAAAAAGAAACTGATATGTTGTTATTGTAGCAATGTTTATGGTAATTTTTATGTTTCGCTTGGCACCGACTCCAAGATGTTGTGGAAAATTTTATTTTTTGATTTTTATTCTTGAAGTCAGTTTCTTTTTTTGTTAAAATTTTTTATTGAATCAAAATTCTGTAGGATTCAAGTCACAGTTGAGTTGAATCAAAACTCACTTATGAATTGAGCCATACTATAACAATACGCTCCACGCTTGCAACATAATAAAAATCGATCGCTGCTGTCATTCTAGTGCAGGCAATTAAAAATCGGCCTGTGATCCAGGTATACAGACTATTAATAAATCTTCACATTCAGGAAATGATATATATTGTTACATGCCGGCAAAAAGTGAATGCACATCTGCCTGCTATAAACCTTATATACTTATTACCTTTCCCGCCTTTGTACTCCTTTTGTTTACTTTGTGTTTAAAATTTGTAATTATACATAAACATTATATTGTTATTGTACTTGTTTTATGGCAGTCATTAGGCAGGTGTGTCGAACTAATTCCTGAAAATTATTGTTTTGCATCGAGGCATATTGTATTTGTACAGAATAAAAGGATGCCCGAACGGAGATATGAGGCAGTCAGCGAGGATACGAGCAAGACATACATTCGATAAGCGATATAGTGACGGTTTTTGCGCGTGTTATTGAATCGTGCAGTTTGTACTGGTTGCCTCCAGTTATGTTTGTAGCTGTGTTATACGTGTTTGTATAGTTCTAATAAATTCTATAGCAATTCCAACGTCATTTCGAGTCGAGTCCCGCACTTGTAACAATATGAATAGAAAGCATATTCATACGTGATTTAAACACACCCACAAATATCTGGCATTGTCCATTCAGTAGTTTATGTAGCCTGCCAAAATAACACATTCAACCTCAAACCATCAGACGTGCGAAAACACAACTGGCGTCATAAACGCTGCTCACAATATTATCTGTGTGGCAATGAGCTGTCATTAGTTCTTTTCGGACGTGCGGAATCAGCTGGTTATTGTAAACTCGTAATCCTGGTGCGATAAGAGACGGAATTATCGCGTGAAAATTTCCTATAGTTAATGTTAGAAAACGCAATTATAGGTGTATCGTCACGTCGTAAGATATGGCAGATACGTGGACTGATTATAATTTCCATTAGACCAGAGCAATTTCTTATATTGTGAAGGAAATGAGAAAGAAAGAAGAAAGAAAAAACATTATTTGCAAAAATAGCGACGTAATTACATTCTTATTTTTTATATTCTTCCTGAGCATCTTGCATTATCCAAAGTAGGGGAAACTAGGCCATTGTTACTTTTTGTGCTTCTCATTTGCCAGGAAAGGGGGTATTCTTTTCGTGTTTTTATTCTTTTATTTTCTATCTATATTCTAGGGAATAAGGGGTACTATTTAACACTCGTACCTAATTATTGTTATTATTATTGTTACGAGTTAAGCGAGACTCGAATTAAAATGCCGTTGGAATTACTATAGAGTTTATTACAAACACGTATAATACAGGTGTAAATATAACTAAAAACAACAAATCCAGTAATACAGAGTCGTAATTCAAAAGTCCTTCACTATAAGAAGCGCCCGGCTCACGTTGTAATATCATACTTAGAAATAAGTGATTACTGTTATAATCTGTTTATTAAATTGCTTTTAAGTCACAATATTTATCATTCTACCGTCTGCTGCGAATACAAATGAGTCAGACGGTTTCCCGACGCGTGAGAATTCTCCATGTGAGAAGCATGGATTTTCCAATGTCCAATTCTAATGCACAGACTATCTATCTATCCGTCTATTAACCATTCACCTGTCTATCTATAATAGATTTCGTATAGTAAAATATATACTCATTTGGACAAGGAACGATCAAATTCAAAAGTTTTTATTCAAAATAAGTTCCATTGGAGAACACTTTTTGAAGGTCATAAATATAGGTTAAAGTTAATTTTACTTCCTAGTCTATGTACACTGCTTCGCAACTTGTTTGTGCTGTGAAGGAGTAGAACCGGCAAGAAACTCTCCAGCCACACGTCTAGCTAAAAATGGTTTTTCTTTATATTTCTTATTCAATTTATATCGCAAGTTCTTTTTTTATAAGTTTTATAAAGAAGTATATTACAGAATGACTTTTGAATAATTAATGGAGTTGTAGAAAACATTGCATATCCAATAAGACAGAGACACAATAAAAGGAAAGAAAAATATTACCACAGTTATAATAGAGACATGACGTACTAAATTTTTTTTGCTGCAACAAATCTCCATAAATTCTTTCACGACTGTGCACAGAATATTCTGTCAAAGTTTCATATTAGTCATCAATTCAATGGTTAAGAGGTATATAAACAGAAAACCATAAACTAGAAATCACTTACCTATTACCGAAGTACATTTTGTGTTGATGATACCGCTGGGAAGAAGATGAAAGTCAAATTCTTTCCCATTGACGACCACTGTGTGACCGGCATTGTTCCCACCCTAGAAAAAAAAATGAAAAGCTGGTTATTGCTGTCATCTGTTTAGGAAAATATCCAAAAGATCACTAAGATTTTATCTGCGCAGAAACTGATAAAGAATATAATTTCCTGCGGCCGGGAGGCCTGTCGTAAGAGGCGACAAAACAACCTACAACCATTAGGTGGTAGGGCATTTGCCCGACTGGATGGCTACAACCCTTAGTCTAAAGTATGTCGTCATAACAACCTTGAGTTGTGTTCTGGTATTAGTGACCAGGTTCCAGTCTCCCTTAAGAGAGTAGCAGCGCATTTGTAGCACTTTTGGCGTTGCAAATGTCCATAGGCGATGGTAACCGCTTTCCAACAAGTGGGCTTTCTGACTGTCTGCTGAACTCCTTCCAAAAATGAAAGGTTTACGAACTCCACTGTTCGTAGCGATCGTCCCTTCAGGACGCTGCCTTATGAGGCACTTGAAAGAGGTGGACTTAGAGTTGCAGATGTGAGTTGCAACGGTAACCACTCACTATCGGGTAATCCATCAGTTTGCTTACAAGTAAACATAAATAAGGAAAAAATGATTTTCTGGTCGTTCTTCACGGCGCCTTAAGAATCAAACATTTGTCATAAATTTTGATAGATAATTCCGTCATTTTAATAACATAGTCTCAAAATTGAATATTTTCCGCAGAATACGGGGGTGCCGTATAGTTGGGGCGCATTATTATATTATTTGAGATAAAAAGACTTTGGGTGGTTATAAAATAAAATAACCAGGAATGCTATTATATTAAAAGTTCGGATATGTTTGTAATAAATAAATGCGCCCTATAACTATACCCCACCCGGATACTGTTTCAGGATTCACGGGAACGAAGTGAAAGGAATGTACTATCGTAAAATTTTCCACGTATCTCAATTGGCAAACAAATCCACATTATCAACAAGCAAGCCACGCTTGTGTTATGTGTAATATACTCGTATAACGGAAGTCTAGTTCGGTCTGGTGATATGTACTTTCTACAACGGGGATGAAAGTTTTTCTAGGATGGATTTTATTCCGGAAATTGGAATAATTATTCCAAGGCAAATCCGCGACAGAAACTACTCTCAAAATAAACGTGTGAAATTACTAGTTTCGATAAAAAAAATACGTTGTTCTATATTTCGCTACTTTACGTAACGCCACTAGGCGTCTAATATTGTATTTAAACTTACAAATTGGCGACCTTCCATTGGCACGTCGGCGATACGCCTATTTTTAAGAAAATTCACAAAGAAAAATTATTTGCTAGTAGTTCGAAGTGTAACTATTTTTACCCGCACATTCAATATTGATAAGTAAGAAATATCACAAGTATCAAGATCGATTTTGATATCGATACATGACAGCGTCTTGGTAAAAGATTGGTCGAAATCGTTGAAGTATAGTACATTATACCACATTGGCCAAAAGCTACTAAACTAATTATACGGAAGGTTTGCTCCACTATTCATGTGATTTTCCTATTTCACAAGCTCATTGGTTCGCCACCTTTAGTTCGCGATCCCTATGACGGTCGCGTTTCTTACTAAAGGGGGTCGCAGTCTGTTACAAATAAATAGACCTATATACAAATCAAACGTATATAATAATAACAGCTCATAAATGTCTCAGTTCTCCTCCCACTCCTCATCCCACTATAGAGGAAAAGACAATATACCCACCACGCTTGTCCAAGGCCTTTTGGTAGGTTTTGACACATCGGTTATCTCTATATGCACAATGTTTCGCTTCACCGTTGTTAGCACGTGGCAATTGTAATAGTATACACATTAGGTCGAAAAACTGCCTAAGTGATACATGCGTTTCAGCCAGGATCCGAACCGCCTTTTGAATTTGGGACGCGTGCGCTTGCGTGGAGCGTAATCGCTGCGACGATTTTTAAAAGGTAAACGTATAAATCGGTAGATAAAACACACAAATTGTTTATCCCCAAATTAAGCAAGCAACGCTTGTGTTATGGGTAAATAAACAATAAACTAAAATATTATTATAATCTGCCAATGAAGATGTCTCGCAAGACTTAATTAATTTTGTGGGCCGGGACATAAAAATCTTTGAGAAACAATTCTCAATTATTTACTTTATTATTCACTTTGACGATAGGAACCAACTCTTATCGTTGGCTATGAATGTATGCAAAATTCAATTCAAGGTGAAGTCGACTTGCGTCTCTTCTACAGAACCCTTGACTATACGAACACATAGTCACTTCCCAGATTCATCCTCCTCCTAGCAAGAGGTATTTGATAAACATAAATAGATTTTCCGATAACGAAAAGACAATCTACAACAAACTGATAAAAATCGACATAACCAAATCCTCAATTGCCTCAGCGATTATCAAAATGGTACTTATATTTGATCAGTAAAATCATGTCGTATTTCAGCAATTGCGTTATTATTGCAACAAGACCTAAGCAAAAAGGAGAACATAACCTTGGAACAAGATACCTATTGATTTCTCTCGTATTGTCTGAATCGGACGAGTTCATTTATCCATTAAAATAAATTGAAATTACGATTGCATAAACAAAAAGTATTTTTGTCATAATGTAACAACTCCACGGATTCTTGGAAAAGTGTTTGTAAAACATATTCATTAAAAAAATTAACAGAGATAAAAAATCAAGAAAGAAAGAACTGTCTTTCAGAGATAAATATTCAATTATAAAATCGAAGCTAGAAAAGATTGCTGGGGAGTTTCATATCTTGCGACGAGGTTTTAATAGAACAGTTTTAATTCTAACTTATTTACGTATTGTTGTTTGTTTAACATATAAAATGTGTATATAATAAGTAAAGGTAAGGAAAGGAATGCTCCGGTGGTTCGGGCATGTGGAAAGAATGTATGATGAAAGATGACTAAACAGATATACAAAGCAAAAGTGGATGGATGCAGAAGTCGCGGAAGGCCACGACACACCTTCCATGATCAAATTGATCGTGTACTAGCAGAAGGTGATGTCAGGAGCCTTAAGAACAGACGAGCGTGCATGACAAGAACTATGAATGTCAAAGAAGCAAGTGAGGTGTGTAAGAATAAGCCTAAATGGCGCTCTGTTGTTCGTGCCTACCCCGCAAGGGACCTGGCGTGAAGTTATGTATGTATGTATATAATAAGTGCTCTATTTAGGTTTATTTATTTTTAGGTCTTCGAATAAAGATAAGTTTATTTTTATTATGCTATCACTGTTTTCAGTTATTTTTTTCTTAGTTATTATTCTTTTCACATTGACTATAATTTTGTTTTCATTTGTCTTTACCGTGTTTCGCATGACTTTGAGGTGGGCACTCCGGTGAAAATCAGTGCTGTGTCAGACTCCATAGTCTGCCGGACTATGCCGGACCATTTTGGCACAAACCTGAGTGCCAACCTCATTTCGCAAATTGCTGTACACTTTTTTATTTCACATCAAGAATTGATTTATATGGATGGCATTATGCTAAGGATGTCCTACGTCCCCCCGCGGTATTCCTCTGGGCATTGAAATATACACCTTATTTGTGTTTGACAAGTATAAAACATAAACTCATAAATTTAAAATGCTCTGCCTCTAGAGTACTAAGAGGGACTTTACTAAAACTCCCTCACAATGGCATCAAAGAAACTCCCAGGATCGTATTCGTAAACATCCTGTTATTTCTTCCAAGTTATATATAATAATGCACTAAATTCCCACACAAATGACTAACAGAACCTTTGTTGGTTATATAAACAGTGATATAATTAACTGCTTCCTCTTGATTAATATTAATTCTAGGAACACATGTCTTCTTGTTAACATTTTGAAAACTCTTTCAATGCCATGTTTAATAATGGATTCCTAATGATAGTATATCTTCAGTGACCTTACCTATAGAAGATAAAAACCTAGGCTCAGTATTCTACTTATACTCTTATATGGGAATATAAGAAATTCAACATAATCAAAAAACAGCAAACAGACACATTGCTAGCTAAGCAAATTATGCTTGTGCTATGGTTAATGTACACAAACTACTCCAATCGCAGACACCCAGACCAAAGTAAATAACACAAATGTAGTAGAACACTTACAAGCCAAGAGATGGCGCTGTGCAATAATTGAGCTTGCAAACAATTCTCAATATGTACAAAGAAGCCAAGAAAGCCACAACATGTTGTGAAGCGGTGGTAAAACAGATTAGGCTCCCATAAAGTAAATAATATCCATAAACAAAATTAAAACTAAATAATTAAAATGAACAAGTTGGTGGCTGAATAAAAACTTTGACAATACACGTTAGACAAATGTCATCTTTGTCTTCCGTGACCACGGCCACTGAAAAGAGGCCGAAACGTCGGATAAACCAAAAACAAATAAATTACCGCGGTTAAAACATAGTTTTATTATGTGTACAAGTGGCGAAAACTTAAGAAAATATTATGTACACAGAATATAATATATTCTTTGTACATAATATTTTCTTAAGTAATATATTATATATGTACATAAATTTCCAACAATAATGGACAGGCCTAGGACTGCCAGGAACAACAATAACCTTGCTGGAAAATCTTGGGACAGAGGGGCATACCATCTTGCTCCTCCAACAATTAGGGTCCACATCCCTAAATCATCATCATTTCTGATTTCCATCCATGCCAGTAATTGGAACTGGACTCTGAATTCTAGTGTTTTTTAGTTATTATTAATATTTATTTTATTCATTATAGTTAAGGTTTTTGGACAAATCATGGTAGTTTAGCAGTTAGAGCACTTCTTCTTCTTTAAATCTTGGGTGGAAACCATGAACCACTCAAGAGTTTAGACCCTGGTCTAATATGCATATTGATACAATTACTACATGCTAATGGTGTAAGATAAGACCATGTTGAAACCTTAACCTGTATAACCAATGTGCTAAACATGTAAACCCAGCTTGTACATATCGAGTTGCAGATGATGTCACGTGAATGTTAATTTGACAAGGTTCCAGCGCATTGGCGATTTGCGGGGATAATAGTGATGTTTGATATTTTTATGTATATTTATTTATGTGCATGTAATATTAATACATGTATTTTTATGTGACTATTAAGTATAATTCTTACTCATATAACTTTTTACATAATAATATGTTTATTATTGAATAAAATATAGATATATAGATAGATAGATAGATAACACTTTATTGCTCACCAAATACACAATTTCAAAATATACAATTAGAATATTGTCATGGTAGAAACAAAAGGCGGCCTTATCGCTGAAAGCAATCTCTTCCAGGCAACCTAACTTAAGGAATAATTTAATCTAATCTGGGGATGTAGGTGGTGCAGATCATTAAATATCAAATAACATAAATAAACATACTTAAACTAAGTTGACTAGTAAGTTGACAAACTGATCTGTTTTATTCCTGCCACTGGTTGTCTGGAAGAGATCACTTCTTAGTGACAAGACCGGCCATTGTGCACATTTAGAATATTATAGGGCATAAGTTTTTCTGTGTTTTCTTTAATGGAATAGTGTTATCTCTCTCTCTCTCTCTCTCTCTCTCTCTCTCTCTCTCTCTCTCTCTCTCTCTCTCTCTCTCTCTCTCTCTCTCTCTCTCTCTCTCTCTCTCTCTCTCTCTCTCTCTCTCTCTCGCTCTCTCTCTCTCTCTCTCTCTCTCTCTCTCTATTTGTTTGGGTCTTGGTTTTTATTTTTACTATAATTTTCAATGCAATATATTGACTCCTTTTGGAGCCTATTAAGAACAAACTTACAGACAGACTGAAATACAAAAATTTTAAAAATTAAGTAACATATATTTGGACATGTGCATGACAAGAGCTATGAATGTCAAAGAAGCAAGTGAGGTGTGTAAGAATAAGCCTGTATGGCTTTCTGTTGTTTGGGCCTACCCCACAAGGGACCTGGCGTGAAGTTATGTATGTATGTATATATTTGGACATTGTATAAATAACATGTTTTACTTAAATTATATAAACTATAAACTTAACAGTTCAATTTCATAAGGATAGATTTGATTTTCAAATAAAAAATACCTTGTACACATTTATTGACTGATATCAATAGATACCAGTATACTGGTAACAAACAGTTCAAATCAGACTCATTTGTTTTGATTAATTTACTTTTAGAGATAAAACAACCAGGAAGTATTTACATCAAAACATGATAAGTCATTATTAGAGTTAAATAATAAGATTCTCATGCAAAAATAATATTACATATTTTTGCAATCAATAATGAAATGATAAATTTACCTAAAATTTCAACTGGTAACATGTTCTAAAAATTTCATTATAAAATAATATAATTTAACAGAAAGTATTCTGTTGTGGTCGTTGAGCGAGAGATATAATGATTTTGAATAGAAATATCTGTTTCTGTGTTATTTCAATATATACCAAATAAACATGACAATGGATATTTATGTGTGTGTCTCTCAATAATTTTCACTCTACAAAAAACAGTTTGACATAAAAAATACAAATCACATTCAAAATTATATTCTATGAGAAAAATAGGTTAAAACACCAATGAGACTGCAACATATTCTATAGTCAACATATATGTCCCACAAGAATGTACAATCAATAAGAACAAATCACTTGCCAATTGGAATTTCAAGTGGAGAACACTCAGTAAGGCAGGTTCCAAATTAATGGCAATTAATAACAATAACTAGCTAACTAGCTATGTACTAACTATACCAATACATCAAAGATCAGCCTTTTCAATCTCTTCAAAATAGTTAAGACCTTGAGTTTTTGTATGAAGCTTTTTTGCAGAACTATCCCCAGAACTTGGCAGAAATCCACACCAAAGCAAAATCAATGGGCAAGGTCTATTTGCATCTTGAAACCCAATTAAAACAGATATTTATAAATCACACAGTCACATGATTCCAAAGTTTACATTATATGGACATATAACCAATTTATATTATTGTCTAGTGTGACCCAGCATGGTATGAGGTTAAGGGTGATTTTAATTTAGGGGTATGTATATATACCTATTATAAAACTTTATATCTATATATGTATAGTATGTGTGGCTTCACTAGATCTGTTATTTAGGTTTGGAAATGTCCACAAACAAGTTTTGAATAAATAATAGAAAAAAGGACTATAATTATGTTAGATAAACAAGGTTATTTCACTGTTATTTTTATCAGTGTGATTTGTGTTTAGGAATACACTTATGCTTAATGTATAAACACTTACAACTGTTTTCGAGTTTAGTAAAGGTTTGAATTAGTTTGTTGATTTTTAAATATGAAAAAAGTTTTATTTTTGTTGTAACATTTGCTGTTACCATGGTATGCTCATTTGGCTTATGGGCTTCAGTCGAAAGTTACGATCTACTAGAATAGTGACATAGATTAGGTTAGACTTTAAGCTAAAGCACACAAGTCAAGTTAGTGTAGGGAGTGTACCGAGGCAGCGGCTGGCGAGTGTCTGAACAGACTGGACATCAACATCACAATATAACAAAACAAACAAGTGAAAAAATTAATATCTCAATAACTCATATCCCCCAAACCCCCCCCCCCCCCCCCTACTTTAAAATTTGGTGACCAATAACCTAAAGTTTAACCATATTATTAAAAGTTATTTATGGTAGTTAAGATTTATTTTAGAATAGAATAGAATATTTTTTGATATAATATATGTTATTTTATAATATTTATTGTAATATATCCCATGTTTTGACTGAGGCTAAAACACTCCCTAACACTGCCAAGACTTGAAATTTATATAAAGTTGTTACATAATTAATTTATCCTGTACAGTTTACGCAACGTAGAGCGAGCGTTCTCATTCCCGCTGAAGTAATTGGGCACCTGGCACCATGCATTCGCGAATTCTAACAAAACATTGTGTTCTCATAAAATGTTTTCAAACAACTCTTGGCGATATGCCAACAATCAAACGCTTTGGATTAATAGTATGACTGAAGCTAGAAACTTCATAACGCAAAAGGTATTTGAGGAAATTAATTAAAACTTTAATCAATTTTATGTAAAATATAACCTCAAATTGCCTTGACACTTCAAAAATATTTACTCGAAGACATTCGCCTGGATTTTCAACAGATTTCCATATAAATAAGCTTCCAAAAGAATACGAATATAGCAGTCTTATTATTTTTCTTTCACGTACCTGACAGCGGCAAACGATGTCCGCATCCACGGCCAATAAGTCCACAACTTTGCCCTTTCCTTCATCACCCCACTGAGCACCCAAAACAACAGTTACTTTATTTTCCATTTCTAAACTTTTACATGCACACGAGCACGACAAGTCGCCGTTTAATTGTGTTTGCTCTGATTTCGCGGTCGAAGCCATTATTTATTGCAAATTTGGTAATTCACAAGAACACACAATACATGCGCGCTCCGCTCCGACTTCACTACCGCAAAAAACTTAAAATAATACCATAGTCAAAAATTACATCTCCGGTAATAATGTGAACACTGCACATGCAAAATGTGTATTGTGTAGGAAAATATGTAAAAATATGCCAGCTGACAATGCAAATTAACCAAACCAAGTTATTTTTTTTAACTTTTGTTTTTAAAATAAACTGTATCATACAATTTTATTCTAAACAAGAGTTTTCTTATAAGTTTTTTGTAGTCTTATGAGTTCTTAATTGAACTGCCTTATGAGTTACTAAACCCTGGGAAGTAGGTATCTGTTCAGGTAGAAATAGTAAAATTTCCTGCAGTCTAGTAGCCTGCCGCAAGGGGCCACGAAACAACCTCATTCAGGTGGTTGGATATTTTCTCGACTGAATGGCTATCAGCTGCTCTAGAGTATGCCGTCATAGTAACCTTGAGTTGTTTCGGTATTAGTGACCAGATTCTAGTCTCCCTTTAGAGAGCGGCAGCGTATTGGGAGCATTTGTGGTGTTGTAAATATTCTTAATTTACGATAACCGCTTTCCATCAGGTAGGCTGACTGCCTGCCTGCTGATTCATGCAATCAAAATAGTTCTATTTTACTTGCATAAAAATTTATTAAGTCATGTTTAGATATAATTCTTCAGTGAAAAATTATATAATTGATCGTGGTGAAAACCGTTTACAAATTCGTGGTTTAGGAGTAGCTAGCAGATACAAAACATATTTCTTAAGGTTTTGTTGTAACTCATTTGTCTATCTAGTTGTGATACACAAAATACATATAATCTAGATTATTCTAGAATCTGGCAGCATTATGCTATGTAAGGGTAGTTACATACTAAAACCATTCAGAAAAGGATTTCTTTGAGGCAAATTAATTTAGAAAATAATAGGGGCGCCTCTTTCGCATATTTGTCTAAACTCTAGGAACTCCAATTTTATGCTAGGGGCTAGACCTGCAATAATGGCAAACATGTTGATTGTGGCCCAATTAGATCACAAATAACGCATTACATCCATCGCCACATCTGCGTGAAACGGCCTATATCTTACACGTTATCCCAGAGGAAGTACTATGTCAAACATCGTGCAAGAATCAATTTGCTTCATTTACAACATCTGTGCAATTTTTCAACGTAACCTATGATATTTATTTTAATAATAATGACTATAATTTTGTAAGCAAGAGTGATTGCGATAATTCACATAACTATTATTTTATTAAAAGAAGCTAAAAGAACCCTTACTAACCCACCATGTCGGCTGTTTTTTGATAAATATCCTCAAAATTTAACGAAAAGATTTTTCTTTAAAATCCTCTAGATATCCTTACTAAACTATAAAAATAACTTCTCGTGTGAAACGTAGCATTGTTATATCCGTATTAATTTTAACGGATTTTATACTTGGATCATTTTACACCTTAAAATTAAAATAACATGGATAAATTAGCTTTTTTATTTCACTGACCTTAACTGAAGATGGGATAGAAATTAAAATATTGCTAGAAGGTAAAACAGTAGTTAATGTTCTCAATTTTATAGTAAGGTTATGCATAACATTTATAAAAATACTATCCAAAAACCTTTATTTTATAGTAACTTGACGCAAAAGTATATGTTTATTTTATTATTCATTCAAGATACGTATCATTTAATTATACTTTGTTTCAATGAATATTCATCTAAATATTCTATCTTGCTAACTGCTTTTACATCCACGTCTTAATTAGAGCAACATCATCTTGTGGAACTCGGATTCAGAAGTACTGCTCTTATTATCTTCAAAATTCAGAACTAATCACTCACACAAAGTAAGTTGGTACGAATTTTTCCGTTTTTTTTAGTGATATCTCTAAATACACGCTCAGCTGCTTCCTATAGTAACAGAAAATCATAATTAATTTGAATCTTCACAGAATGTAATTCGACCAAAATTGAAAGTAAAAAAAAAATATTACGTAAATTTATTCATAGATATTTATTTCAACTGAATCCATATTGTGATAACATTCTCACAGGTGGGGCCTCGGTACAAACAAATACTAACAAAACCAAACATTACCTAACGTAATAGTTAATGATAATTGTATATTAGATTATTCTAAAATCTGGCAATGTACGGGTAGTTATATACTAAAACTACTCAAAAAAGCATAACAATTTACCACGCCTAAATAGATCAGATATTAAAGTCTATTTATTTTTGTGTTCCATAGCTGATAAATACGGAAAAAATGATATTTTTCAAGGAAGTTGTAACTGTCAATGTCAATAAATGTAATTTTTATTCTCTTTAAATTTTGTATAGTACATAATTTTGCAATTTGCAGTGGAATGTTGACGAATTTGATGGGTTGTTATTTGTATCATCTAAATAAATGAAAGTGTAACAAGTAAATAATTTATATTAAAGATTCGTCACATACTTAACAATGACAAATCTTTAGTTTTAAGAAATTACCAGTGCACAAACAAATAAGGTACGAGAAACCGGTAAAAAATGCGAGTTTATTTTTTGTTGTGTGCTTGCACAGCTGTGATTTTTGGAGATAAAGAAGCCGAAGAAGAGGGTATGAGGAAGCGTATCATTGAACAGTTGAGAACTCGTACAGTACTATTAGACGACTATACTTTGGTGAAAAGACTGATTGCGACCGATGTATATATGTATAGAAGTTACCGCACTGTTTCTGTTGTGTTTTACCCAGTATCAAGGGATGTAACAGATGCCCACTTCACATTTCAATCTGAGGAACTTCATATGAACAATATTGGTAGGTTTCACACTGACATCTTTGTTTTATACACATTCAAAATGCTTTGAACCTGTATAATCTTTGCTTTGCTTACCCATCAAACTTTATCTTTTGTATTCAAATAGAGGTCTTTGCTTTATGTATGTATCTTCTTGGAAATTTATTTTTCTCAGATAAACAGTACATCTTTGGTTTCTAAAACAAACTAATTCAATTTAATTTTTCATAATAAAAAAATCCAAACATTAATCTTCATTGTTGAAAGTATGTATGTATGTACCAAATTTCATCACAATTGTTTAATTTCTTAGGCCTTGAACAAAGAAAAATTAAACTTCTTTTCTTATATTTATTATATTTCCCAGATTCTGTCGTAAATTTAATATGTATTGATCTAGTTATAATCTCTAAATTAGCCTTATCACAACTTAGATAAGTAATGCACAAATTATTGCCACTATGATGTTTAAATAAAAGTCAATAGAGTGTAGCATGTATGTTCTTTATTATTTGGTAGTCTAAATACAAGTGTTAGTGATGAAAAAGTGGATACCTCCCACATTATCGCCAAAGCAAGGCCCCACTTCTATGCTTGCCCCCCACTTCTATGCTTGCCTTAGCTAACTGGCATAAAGTGGTGATAGGATCTGTGAATCTGCAGCCCACTTCTCTACACCCCTAACTCACTTACTTTCATGTTGCCCCTGTCTTCTTTGGCATTATTTGGGGCCCATGCAGGGAGTGGCGAATCACCATCTACCCGTTGTTTCATGTTCTCCAAACATTGCAACAGCAGATGCCATACTCCCCATATTCCCAGACACCTAGTACCAATATCCTGTTAGTCTTTATTCTGGCTTCCCACAATAGTCCTACACTGGTATGGTACTGGTAATTTCTCAAAGGACCTCCTGTTGGTGTTCCCATGTCCCCATGCAAGCCCTCAAAAGGTCTGGGTTAATGTTTTGGCTGGTGGTCTTCCAAAAAACAATATTACAATTATATTCATACCGTACATAGTCTGTAGAAAGTTTAAGGCATAAGCAATCTATTTTGCATAGAAATAAACTGTGTAGGATGACTTAGTCCGAATAGCTTTTCCCTATTTGTTTCTCTGAATCTGCCAGGAAAACAAGATGAAATTTAATGAAAACAAATAAGGAGTGGGCATGCATATATGATTACATTTAAAATGACCTCAGCTAAGGAGCAACCTCCTTAGTCCTAATCACTTAAATAGACATAGCAAATTATCTCCCATATTAATTATTTTAATATTAATTTCAGGGATAGGCATCAAGCATATCATGGTTCTAATAATAATATAAAGCATTTTGCCTTAAAGAAGTCAGCAGTAGGTCAGCATATATAATTCAGTTTATGGTTTTCCATAAACTGAATTACAAATGTAGGTAGAAGAAAAAACATAATAAATACTTTACTTAGTTTAAATATGATCATTGTAATATTTTAATTTTAATTTACTTGCTGCTGGACGCACGCTGACACACACTTACCGATTTTTATTCGCAAATACTTACCCCCTTAGTTATTCATAATAGTTAGGTTTTTTAAAACGCCAGAATTGCATAGAACAGGCTAGTGCCACCTTCCCATGGCTCTACGAAAGGGGGCACCATGGGATTATAGTGGGCATTCCCGGTGTTGGTTGGCAGACTTTCCTATTCCCTCCAGGCGAGTCCCACGCACCGGGCGTGACTCCCCCTTAGCATGACTAATGGTCTGCAAAGGAAATCCCCATCTAAAAAGAGCTTATTGAAAAGATAATGAATGAGCAAGAAATAATAATACAGGAATGAATACCTTTGTACCCATTTTTACGAAAATTGTGCAGATGGAGGAGTATGAAATTTCACACCCTTATAAGTTTATATAGAGAAGAAGCAAAGAATGCATTAGCATTCCTAAATATTAATTTATGAAAAATTATGCATAAAAAACATTACATTTTTCTTTTGTTTATTGTTCAAGTCAAATTCAAGCCTTGGTGAAATCAGTGATCATAGTTAGTCTTTGACATTAATTATTATAATAAAACTACGTTTTAACGGTTTTAAGCGCGGTAATTTATTTGATTTTGGTTTATCCGACGTTTCAGCCGCTTTTCAGTGGCCGTGGTCACGGACGACAATTTTTTTATGTATGTATACAAGTCGCGAAAACTTAAGAAAATATTATTAATTATTATGGTCGAATTTCGACCATGGGCGACCACTAGTTTGTTAAGTATTTGGCGAAAACTTCATGAAAATTGCTATAATATCTGCAACCGGATAAGGTGCTTTCAACTTCGGTTTGTGCATTCTTCAATGTATCCAAAAATCACATGCGGTAAAATAGTTGAATGACAGCCATTGTGACGCAGGCCAAATCAGCAGAAGTGGGTTCGCATATAACGGCACTCCTTCAGTAACGGGAAAAAGTGTCCGAAGATAAATAGATACTTAAGTCTTTTAATGACAGATTATTTCCTTTCATCAAATAACTTTTCTTTGCATATTTCACACTCGTCCATTTTCACAACTAAGGCGCACAGGTGTAGACGAAAAGCTATGCGTTTTTGAGAAATCATTATTGCGTATATGCTTCATGCAAGTAAATGATTAAAGATGAAAAGGCAAGTGTTGCCATAGCTAAAACTAAAAAGAGTGCTGCTAAGGCCAACGCGGAGCAGGGGATTACCATTTTCCTCGACCTTCACTATTGGCGAACGGACGAAACACGGGGAGTTGTCGTAGGTATTCCGGCAGTAGTTACCTACTCGTACCTCCACAGGGTAGGACGAGGCCGACGAGTCTCCACACATCCATCATATGGTAGGAACTCTATAAGTGGACTTCTCCTCGTCAAAAAACAGCTAAAATTCGATCTTTCTGCGATCAATAAAAAACAATAAAGACATACAGATACTACTATCGTGTAAGGTTTAAGCAAATATAGGTATAGTTCGCGCCAGGTAAAAAGAACGCTGGCTCTGAACCTGCGCAGTGAGCGCTTTATCGATCAAATTGGTGGTATGAATGGAGCGAGACAGGGCAATACTTGAAGATATGACTGTACACCTGCGCAGACACATCCCCTCCACTACCGCTCAGCGTTCTTTTTACGTGGCGGGACCTATACTCGGCCCCGCCATACGTTATCATAATCAAAAAATCCTGGATTACAATTGACCGGGTTCAATTATAAAATCCTAACTATCCAAACTCACACACTAACATTTTGATCAAAATCAGTCCAGCCGTTAAGAAGGAGTTCAGTGACAAACCTATAGAAAAATTGTATAAAGATTTCGAGTGCTGATGAATATAGGCCATTGTTGGCATACAAGAATCTCCGTCAATAAGATTGTAATCGAAAACGAAATTGCCTAGAAATACCAAGAACTTATTAGATTTCTGAAAGCTTTCTCCATTAGTTTAAATTGTATTATATATTAAATAGTTCAGTTTGCCATAACTGAAAATGTCTGACTTTGGATTTTGCCCTCCAGACTAGACGCCAAATATACTCGCATTACTTAGTGCTCGCATTACGTACAGGCTACGGTTTTAAGATTAGCGACTCGTGTATTTCTTTTTACTTTTTAATATGTTTAGTTCGCACTCGTATCGTGGCTATATTGTCGCAAACAGCAAAGTCGTGAGCGGGCCGTTAGAGCTTTATTTTTTTTAATTTGTCGAGAGTTGAACACATTGTATATGCCCAATTTAAACAAGTTACTCTTGTGTTATGGGTATTATACAACGGATTACTCTGGGGCTGGTCCCAGACATCTAGACTATCACTTCACTATCACTATCACTACATAGTATAAAACAAAGTCGCCTTTTCTGTCCCTATATCCCTATGTGCGCTTAAATCTTTAAAACTACCCAACGAATTTTGATGTGGTTTTTTCCAATAGATAGAGTGATTCAAGAGGAAGGTTTATATGTATAATACATGCATCATATACTAAGGCAACATTGCTAATTTTAGAGGTTTCTATTTAGTGATGTTATTCTATTTAGTTATAATTGCACCCGTGCGAAGCCGGGGCGGGTCGCTAGTAGTTGTAATATTCTGAAAATAACTCGACTTGGATTTTCACAATTTATTCATCGAATGACAAAACATGACATTACAAAAGAACTAGTTATAAATATACAATAAACCTTCATGATACAAACATTACATCCCTCCCGACTAAACTAAAGAGTACTACTAACAGGTAAAGAATCCTAAGGATCAATTTTTATAAACAGGCGGTTTACTTAGTCGACATTGTCTTATAGGGCGTCCCTGGGCTGTCGAGTCTACTGACGGATCAGAACCTTGCTCGGAAATATGAGGCCGTTCCTGAGTTTGAACTAAATTACTGGGTCCTGGCTGAGGCTCTAATGTTCTGTTGCTCTGGGTTAGAGTGTGTGTGTGCCCCCCGGACTGCTCACTGTTGGATTCAGTTAGCTCTCTATCTCCGTGCCCCGGTGGAGGACGAGTGTTGGGAAACCACATCCTAGATGTATCACCCGACGGTGAAGGACTACGGCTTATCCGGTTTCTTAGTTGATCGATATGTCTGTGAATTAGGGTACCATCTCGAGTTAACACGTTATAGTCCCTTGCTCCTAAACAATCCCTAATCTTTCCGGGAGCCCACTTTTCCCTACCTTGAAACTGTCTGTACCAGACCTTTCCCCCCTTGGACATCTGTCTTACTCCCCCACCTGCGGCCTCGCGTTGGCACTGTTGTGCCCTAAACACTCGGCGTTCTCGATCAGGTATAATAATGTCTAAACGCGTTCGAATTCTTCTGCCTAACATTAACATTGCCGGGCACTCACCGGTAGTTGAGTGCTCAACATTCCTGTAATTTAACAGGAAAGTCCATAGCGATCTATTAACGTCCTGCTTTGACTGAACCGCTTTATTTATAACTCTCTTTAGGGTACGTACTGCATTTTCAGCTAAACCGTTTGAGGCAGGATGATATGGAGCTGTGAAAATGTGTTCAATGCCATTAGCCTTTGTAAACTCCTGGAACTCTTTGCACGCAAATTGTGGACCATTATCACTTACAATCTGTTTTGGTATTCCCCAACGACTAAATAGTTCATATAATCTATTAATTGTAACCGTAGCGGTGGTGGAATGAACATCAAAAACTTCTATCCACTTGGACATGGCGTCCACTACTACCAAATAAGTTCTCCCTGAGATTGGCCCCATAAAATCTAAATGTAACCTTGCCCACGGACGACTCGGCCAAGGCCACAAACTTAGCGCATTCTGCGGTGGATTATCAGCCTGCGTCGCACATACTTCACATTCGCGACACATTCGTTCAACATCCTCGTCAACCCCAGGCCACCAAACATAACTACGCGCAATAGACTTAGATTTGACTATTCCCATGTGTGCTTCATGGACCATATTTAATACCTTATTTCTACAAGTCTCTGGTACTACTAAACGATGACCCCACATAACACACCCTAACTCTTCATATAATTCGTTAATCCTACTAAAGTATGGTTTCAAATTAACAATTTCACATTCCCCCGGCCAACCGTCTCTAACATATGTAAGAATTCTAGATAGCAATGGATCGCGCAGAGTCTCACGTTTAATTTCATTATAATTTAACAGAAGCGCATCTTGAACGAAATGGAGGTACGTTTGTTCGGGAAGTTGTCTCGTTTCTGTTCTACCGATCGGTAACCGTGACAGACCATCCGCTCCATTCTCGTTAGTGCGAATGTATTCGATCTGAAAATCGTACGCTGACAAGATAATAGCCCATCTCTGCATGCGACTAGCTACCATAGTGGGTATTCCTTTGTTTGGCCCAAAAATTGAAACTAATGGTTTATGGTCTGTTCTCAAAATGAATTTCCGCCCATACAAGTATTGGTGAAATTTTTTTACGCTATAAATAATAGCTAAAGCCTCTCGATGTATCTGTGAGTAATTCTTCTCTGCCTCGTTTAATGTGCGTGAGGCGTAAGCAACTGGACGCTCCATTTTACCATCGTCAGCCAACTGTGACAGAACACTACCTATCCCCTGGGAACTAGCATCACATGTCAATATCAAACTTTTATTCGGATCATAGTGGGCTAGAATTTCAGTACTCGAAAGCAAAGATTTTATGCTTATAAAAGATGCCTCGCACTCTCGAGTCCATGAAAAATGATTATTCTTTTTTAACAATTCATATAACGGTGCAAGCCTATCACTCATTTTTTTGATAAATTTACCATAAAAGTTGATCATTCCAAGAAAAGATCTTAGTTCCGTGACATTTGTTGGTCTCGGCATTTTTTTGATGGCTTCTATCTTTTCGGGGTCTGTTCTAATACCGTCTTTATTCAAAATATATCCTAAGTACCGTACCTCATTAACTAAAAACACGCACTTACTTTTTTTTAGCTTCAAACCATACTTCTGCATTCTAATGAAAACAGTTTCTAATGCTAATAAATGTTCTTGTTCTGTTTTACCTCCAATAATTACGTCATCTAGGAAAACCTGAACATTAGGAATATTTTTCAATACTGTGCACATTATGCGTTGAAAAATTCCTGGGCTAGAGGACAAGCCAAAAACTAGTCGGTTATACATATATAAACCCCTATGGGTGTTGATAACTGTATATTTCTTAGTATCGTCTAACTCAATCTGATTGTACGCTTGTGATAGGTCAATTTTTGAATAAAATTCAGCCTTACCTAAGCTAACCATTAAATCCTCAATTTTAGGTAAAGGATATCGATCAACTAATAAAACTGGATTTACCGTTGCCTTGTAATCGGCGCAAATTCGCAATGAACCGTCAGCCTTGTTGACGGGCACCAATGGTGAAGCCCAATCGGAACAATCCACCGGTTCAATGATACCATCGCGAAGCATAGTATCCAGTTCTGCATCAACTCGATCCCGTAATGCAAAAGGCAAAGGACGAGCACGTTGGAATACAGGTTGTGCTCCCTCACGGATACGTAAAGTTGCCTTCCCGCCAGTAAACCGTCCAAGCCCGCCGTTGAATAGCTCCTTATACCTACACAATAAATTATTTACAGTTTGAGAAATTTGGATACGTTCTCTCACGTTATTACAGTTCGTAAAACTAGGTATTTTTATTTTTAGCTCAGTTAACCACTGCCTGCCGAGTAAAGAAGTCGTACCGCCTTCTATTACAAATAACTCTAAGCGTTTGGATTGGCCTCGATAAGTCACTAGAGGCCTTATCACTCCAACCGGTTTAATTTTTGATCCATCATAAAAATTCAATATTATCTCATTCTTCTCCAAGGGATTAGTCTCCTGGAAATACCTCCCATAGATTAGAGTATTTATGCAAGATACTGCTGTACCTGTATCCACTTCCATCATAATCACTCGATCGTCAATAATTATAGGAAGACTTACCGCTTGATAATTATTCAAACAGAGCTGATGAAGATCTTCTGTACTCATTTCTCCTTCTTCAGAGTTGTCTTCTGCAACTACCCCGTAATGAAAATCAGGCTTATAATTTTTTTCCTGGGCCTTGTAAACCTTCCTTGAACAAACTCGCTGTATATGCCCCCTTTTTTTGCACAAATTGCAAATTGCATTTTTAAAACGACAGTTATGATACATATGGTACCTCGAACCACATCCTCTACACTCGTTTTTATTTCCTACCAACTCGGGGGTGTGTTTCTGTTTAATAAAAGAATCATTTCCTTTACCGCTATGGGTATAGTTTGGTCTGATGGCATGCAAGTCACTATCTACCACATTTCCTTTAGAATTGTTTGAAGTTGAAGCTTCTACTATAGCCGCATTCCGTTCAGCAGCCTCAAAACTAGTTGCGATTTTACTGCATCTGTAAAGTTTAAAGAATCTTCCTCCATAAATAATCTTTGTCTTAAACCGTCGTTACGTAGACCGCAAACAAACTGATCTCGAAGATTTTCGCTAAGATTCGCATCGAACTTACAATTTCGTGCTAATTTTTTTAACTGTGCCACGTAACTCGCTATGTTCTCTTCCTCATTTTGTTTCCTCAGCCTAAATATATATCTTTCGGCTAGCACAGATGGCATTGGTTGTATATGCTTATTTAGAATAGCAATAGCCTCATTATATGTTAATTCGGACGGCTTCTTGGGACTGGCTAAATATGATAACAATTCATAACATTCGTCACCGATAACGGTGATCAAGGTTGGTAAACGTAAAACATCTTTTATTCCGTTTACAAGAAAATACATTTCTAATCTCTCGACATACATTGACCAGTTTCCGGTCTTCATCGAGAATTCGCCAATTTTACCGACGGATGCCATTTTTAATATAGCTATTCGTAATTGACTTTAATAATATCCACAATACGAACCATATATATTAAATACCTCGTCGCCAGTGTAATATTCTGAAAATAACTCGACTTGGATTTTCACAATTTATTCATCGAATGACAAAACATGACATTACAAAAGAACTAGTTATAAATATACAATAAACCTTCATGATACAAACATTACAGTAGTAAATAAAGGAAAGGACGTTTTCGAATTTTACCGTACCGGTCGTTTCCGGAATTTACCATACCAGCCGAACCCGCCGCCTCTGCGTTACAATGACGTATGTAAGCAAAGGCCACTCAAACATTGAGGCGTTCAGAGGCTTTCATAGCCTCGCAGCCATTATTATTTACTGTTTAATAATATTGGTAAAAAATGCAAAAGTGGATGGATGCAGAAGTCGCGGAAGGCCACGACACACCTTCCATGATCAAATTGATCGTGTACTAGCAGAAGGTGATGTCAGGAGCCTTAAGAACAGACGAGCGTGCATGACAAGAACTATGAATGTCAAAGAAGCAAGTGAGGTGTGTAAGAATAAGCCTAAATGGCGCTCTGTTGTTCGTGCCTACCCCGCAAGGGACCTGGCGTGAAGTTATGTATGTATGTAATCAAAAGTTTTTGTTTATACTTTGTTCCGTTGGATAATATTTTTTAATATATATTTGTAACTCATAATATTATAAGTTACAAACTATGTGTACTTCCTATGCGCATCGTTTCGTAACGTATTTTTGTTTAAAGGAGAAGAAGCGGCAATAAATTCTCCAGCAACACGTCAAGCTAAGATTCATTATTTCATCAGTAGACCAAATTCCTGGATATAGAAATCCTCAAAGTATGCGCGAGATGTCTGGTCAACCGCTTCTACCTCCTATCCCTACTTTGCACAAATCGTCGGACCACGGGGCTGTAGGGCGTCTTCGAACTATGTATACCTAGACGAAAACTCCACTTCAGAACTCGTTTGCTCCAAAGCTTTGCGACAGACGTGTTCGTCCCATTGCTACTTCAGCTTACTAATTTTGCGAGCTATGTCGTTTACTTTGGTTCCCTTACTAATCTTCGACATACCCAACATAGCTCGCTGAGCAACTTTTGAGACGTCGTCGACGTCTCATTATTTTACTCTTGGCTGAAATTACATACATAACTTTACGCCGGGTCCCTTGCGGGGTAGGCACGAACTACGGAGCTCCATTTGGGCTTATTGTTACACATCTCACTTGCTTCTTTGACATTCATAGCTCTTGTCATGCACGCTCGTCTGAATAGACGCCTGGATGTTAGGAGCCTTAAGAACTTAAGGGTCCTGACATCACCTTCTGCTAATACATGATCAATTTGATCATGGAAGGTGTGTCGTGGCCTTCCGCGACTTCTGCATCCATCCACTTTTGCATTGTTTATCTGTTTAGTAATTCTTCATCATACATTCTTTCTACTTTCCCGAACCACCGGAGCATTCCTTTCCTTACCTTTACCCGGACACTCTTTCAGACCAACTTTCTTTCTTACTTCGTTACTTCGAACGCGGTCCGCGAGCGTCACTCCGCAGATTTTGCGCAGTGCTCTCATCTCGAACGCGTTTACTCTACTTTCATGCTCTCTATTCCATACCCAACTGTCGCTTCCATACGTGAGCGTAGCTACCAGCACCGCGTTGTGTATGGCAAGCTGGGGTTCTTAGCGCCTAGAAGTTTACCTAAAGCTTGGCTGAAATTGACGCAATTAAACCCATCTTTTCAGGTTCCTGTAATCCCCAAGAAATTGTAATCAATATAAAACATGGATCTTATCCAGCGGTGAATCCGGATCAGTATGACTTTCCAAAAGATTTCATCGACCCGTCGATGCGTGAGAGCATTCACACATTGGAAATACTGTCCGATGGTTTAAATAGATCTTATACTATACAAAATCCGAAACCGGGGAACTGGTATGCGCTGGTTTACATCAAATGGGAAGATCCGAGGACGCAAAAGGTTGAGCAACAAGGTCAGTGGTGTTATTAGTTACGCCTGATATTAAAGTAAGATAAACAACGCCCATAGACTATGAGGCTGCGCAACGTTGGGTATATTTAGCATTGTAGTGGTTGGTTTAAACAAATGTCAAAGACTGATATTTTGCTTAAGTTTTATTTTAAGAATAAATCAGACAAGTGCTTTGAAGTCTACGATATATAGAGAGTTGGCAAAGGTGACACACGTCCATTAATTACGTTATTAGACTAGAGCAGTGGTTCCCAAAGTGGGCGATAACGCCCCCTTGTGGGCGCTGTAGGTCTAAAAGGGGGCGGTAAGAGACCCAGAAAAAAATGGGCATTGGCGGGTGTAGCCCATAAGAGTTAACTTGAGACCTCAGCACCATTGTGTTCTACCTACTGCGCTTAGGTCTCAAGTTAACTATTGCGGGCTATAGTAAGTCTCGTTTTGAATGAATGTTTAATCTCCGCTAATGTAGCTCTCAATAATCAATTAATTTAATTTAACGTTATAGTGTTTTTTAAGTAGGTGAAAAAATGGGGGCGCTAAAAATGATTTATTCTCATAAGTGGGCGGTATACAAAATAAGTTTGGGAACCACTGGACTAGAGAATCATAAAACAAGTTATTCTTTACTCTATGGGAGCCTAATCTAATTTACCAAAGATAAAAATAAACCTACATAATAATAGAACAAAAACAAATTGGCATGTAAGGAATAATATTAAATGAAGTTTTAAAAAAGGTACGGACTCCCGAGTCTATAGATTTAAATTAATAATAAAATCTGTACAAATAAATAACATTGAAGTGTCTGTTTGTAATTTCAAACTACCAACAGGTTTTTACTAAATGCATTTGCAAGTATAATTATACGGTACTTATATTTAAAAAAAAATTGTCTGTCTGTCTGGATGTTCTGGCTGAAACGTCTGGACCGAGTTTGACGGGACTTTCATTAGCAGACAGCAGAAGTTATAAGGAGTAACCTGAGCTACTTCTTTATTTTTTAGGGTTCCGTGAAAAAAAATACCAAACGGACCAAGTCGTGGGCACGGGTAGTTAAAAATAAACAAATCACGAAACCCTAAAAAGTATAACGAGAAATATACCTATGTGTTAAAAGGTAAAATAGAAAACGTTGAAATAGTTTAACTAAACTTTTCAGCAAGGCCGTTACCTTTTAGTTTGGGATGGTTATTTTTGCACATCGTTACGTTTTGACAGATGTTTGTGCGTTGTTGGACAAGTTCTTTCCGCATTGCGTAAATAATGTATTTGAAACACCTGTTGTACTAAACGAGTTGAATGAAAATTATTACGGTGATAAGGATTGAAATTCAAATAAGTCGTAAACATTTTATAAAATTGACAGTTTATCTCATATATACTTCTGAAACCTTTACTCGATCAATCAATATCTTTATTTGCAATGTAATTAATAGTATAATAATTTGATTGTAATTTATACAGATGTTACATAATAGTAGATACATACATTCTACCACATAGTGGTATATACATACATACATACATAACTTCACGCCAGGTCCTTGTGGGGTAGGCACGAACAACAGAGCGCCATGTTGTGGTATATACAACATAACATAAATACTAATCGATTCGTTTACATGATGATTTTAAAGCTAATTTCCGACAGTTGGTCTTTAAAAAATACTAGAAGTGGTAAAAATTTATTAAGTAGTACAGTAATTCTGAACAAAATATTCCTAAATACATTATCCCAATTCGATCACTGAAAACGCAATGAATCGGAAATATATTGACTATATTATTTTACTAATTTCAATTTTTGTTACTGGAAGAAGCGCGGGGGGGGGGGGTAGGCTGGCTTATTTTTGGACCCCGCCGTCCAATAATTATGATTAAGACGGCCCTGTTCATAATTATGGTAGTAGTAGTAATTATTATGAGTTTTACGAGTTCTTAGAGCTAGCTCTTTTTTTAGGAAATTATCATTCTTAGGCTGGTGTGCACCAACATTTAACCGACGGTTAAATAAAATGATCGCTTTATGCATACAGTTTGATCGATTCTTTTATTTTAATCACCGGTTAAATGACAGTGCACACCAGACTTAGTATTGTTTTTCCATTATTTAAGTATCATAACTCCTAATAAAGGACTGATTAATGTATTTTATAGTCAGTTATGCGTGGTTGTTGTTCGTAAATTTGTTATCAATTCTCCTAATTGCGTTTGACAATTAGGGGTTATTAGATTAATGAAAGCGGAACTTATTTCACAAGGCACGTGAGCGCTGGGCGTCACTTGTTATTAAAACTAGAGTCTAGATTCGAGAAGAAACGAACTTTTAATTTTGAACTCATGGAGTATTTTGAAATAGTTGATTTGATGTGATAATGTCAAACTCAGGAAATAAAATTTATTTACTTAAATCATTTTCGCATTTAACTTAATCTTTAATTTCTCGTTAGATAATTATCACACAAATTAACTCTTGACAATTTTCCATAGATAAGATTTTGATAAAATAATTTTATCGCTATTCATAAGACATATCATACAGATAATGCGGACAAACTAATATTACAAATTCCGCACTCATAATTGCACTAACAATTTTATCTAAGCACTAGCTTCTGTTCGCGACTTCGTCCGCGTGAATAGTTATAAAAATGGTCTTAGCGTGATAACATATATTTAACCTTTCTCGATAAATAGGCTACTCTCTAAAAGAATTTTTCAAATCAGATCAGTAGTTCCTGAGATTAGAGCTTTTAAGCAAACAAACTCTTCAGCTTTATATATGTAGGATGGTCGGCTGGCAAGAAAAACAACACTTTTACGAGTTTCACTTTGCGCGTGCGTTTATTTTTATATAATTTAATTCCAATATCACGTACAATTAAAATTAAATTAATCAGAGCGTCTTTATCGTGCGTCGTGCGTACGTCGTCCATTCGTCGAATCTTCTCTCTCGCTCTTTCACTCGTCACCTTTTTCACACTATGGATTCGTTCGGTAATATCATCTTACATTCATCAAATCATGCGTTCAAGATACATCATTCCCACATATATTAGTATAGATAAATATAAATTAGCCTTAAAAGCAGACGAAATGATAATTTCCGCCAAGTAAAATATCGATGTCCCCCGCGAATGATCCGGTAATGTGCTATTAGATAGAAAGGAAGAAAAGAAATTATATTTAGGATAAGATACTGTTACATGCCCGCGTTTGGATTTCTTTTGTTTACTTTGTGTTTAAAATTGGTAATTAAGAAAATCATTCTATTGTTATTGTACTTGTTTTATGGCGGTATCATAAGGCTGGTTTGTCGAACTGAATTCTAAGAAATCCGATTTATGAGGGAAATTGTATCGGTGCAACAATGGCCCAATGGAGAGATCGGCAGTTTAGCGAGAACCACGATCAAAGCAAGACGTGTACATTCGATAAGCGATATACTGACGGACTTTGCGCGTGTTATTGAATCGTGCAGTTTGTACTGGTTCGATCCAGTTATATTTGTACCGGTGTTATACGTGTTAGTATAGTTCTAATAAATTCTATAGTAATTCCAACGACATTTTAATTCGAGTCCTGTAGCTTGTGACAATACAAAAACTCATTCACGATAATAGATCTAACAATTAGTTGTGGTGTCCTAAAAAGGCTCTTGCTCAACATAATGCTAGTTTCACAACCAGCGCTGATCTTCCGCAACCCCTTAAGTGATGCCACGGCTTAGCTTCACAAAGCAAATTCAAGATGATAAACATTAATTAAAAATTATATAATCTTCAACTGTCCCATTACCGAATTAACCTTGGGGCAACGCGGGGGCGTCGACATATGAAATTACTATTAAAGGTATAACTCACAAGGAACTATTTAGCGGGTTTGTAGTTCATTAAACGAACGCAATCCATTCCAACACTAACATCCTGTATAATTAAAATATTTGTAATTATTACACGTTATTAACATTCAAAATGACGCTATTCTAATTTAGTACATCCTTGAGTAACTGTTTTGGCAGGCAATGAAACAACTCCTGAAAGGGATTCGCAACAATGTTACTATAAAATCAACATTATGCATTATTGAAACGATGTTATATTGAGTGCAGCAATTTTGGCATTCCAATGTCTTTGCTAGTGTCGATTGTTTGCGCTTAGTGTACACGGGCGAACAACAGTGTTACAAACTACTCATTTATGGCCGGTTCCTACATCTTATTAGTCATGCCCAGTTTCTATATCTTACTGATCGATCATTTGCCTTACTATCGGTTAAAATTTTACATAATCTCCATACAAGTAATTTCCAAATTCAACCGATGGTAAGACAAGTGAATAAATTGTAAGATTTAAAAAAGTAAGGAACCGGCCAATTGAGCTTAAGTCAAATTTGAACCGATAGTACAGCAAGTGAACGGTTGATAAGATATTGGAACCGGCCCTTAATGGCAAATGGCTACCGTCGCCTATAGACGATTATAACACCAAGGGGAAGCCAACCTTTCTGATAGGATAGGAGGGTTGGAATTAAGGAGATGGTTAATTGGTTAGAGGATTATACAACACGTATGGGGGTTGCCTGGAAGAGATCGCTTTAAGCGATAAGGCCGCCCTTTGTTCAACATGTATATTGTACTTAGTTTTAAGAACGTAGTTTTAATTTTTGGTGAACATTAAAGTGTTTTCATTCATTCATTCACGGGAGAAGGAATTTAAGGAATGAGTGGATGTAGAAGATATGATGTTGAACATTAATAAAGAATAATCAGCATACAAACACACACATTGTATATCCCCAAATTAAGCAAGTAACGCTTATGTTATAAGTAATATACAACAGACCAGTCTAGGGTCGATCCCATAGTAAATAATGGAAAATTCGTCTACAAAATCTACCATGCCCAGACTCGAACCCGTAGGTCGGCTGGCCAAGGCTTAGCCCGCCCAAATTACAAATCGTGCAGCTTTGAAAAGAAGTAGCAATTCAATTAATAAACATTTATTACTATTTCTCGTCTTTCCGTCCGATAATGTACACGTAGCGTTGGCCGTAATCGATTCACCACGTCGATCAAGTGTCCAACTCTGACCTCGGGTGTGAACATTCACTTGATTGTCCGCCTCCCAGCTTCCTGTCCTACATAAATGCACAGCGTTCAATTGCATGCACGCATTATCTATTATGACACGCCGTGATGCTGTTTAATAGATAATTGGCTCGAGCTCATACGATTTAAATTGACGACGGTATTGTTGTAATACTGTCACGCGATATCTGCTGTTTTGTGTAATTTGCGTTTCGAGAATATCTTCCTAATTTTCTGTATTTCGAGTCTGCATGTGCGTTAATATTACAGATTTAGACTGCTCGAATGCATCTTGTTTAAAGAGTTTAACGCATAGCCACATTAGTGATCTGTCAATATTGACAGTCATTAACAATGTCGCACCTTAAATAACGCGCTAAACCTACCGCGCCATATCTGCGTAAAACGGCCTATATCTATAACATTATCCCAAATGAAGCCCAAAATTTGAATTATGTGTTTTATGTTGGCGTTTTGGTCCCTTTTAACGTAACCAGCCGTAATTTCAGGATTCAATGGGCAATGTAAGTTTTATCTCCTTTAATAAGGCTCAAACGTCATAAGAATACGTAAGAATAAAAAATTAAACGCGTTTAAATCCGTTAAAAATTATCTTAAAAATAATATACTTAATTTAACATTATTTAATTATATTACATTTAGATAAATCATTAAGCTTCAGAAAACTAATAGATATTTTTAATTTCAGGATTAGTTGCAGATTGTCAAACAATACTTTATACAGATTTGCAAATAAAACGAGAAGAGAAAATAGAACTAATAGACTGTTATACTGGCCTTATAATTGATATTGCAAAAATACCAGCGTATTTCAAATGTATGACCGTTGATAATGTAGATCCAATAGTTCTAAATGTAACGGTTACTAATGCATTAGCCACTGATGGAGAAATTTCCTTTCAACTGCAAGCTCAGTCGCTACCAACAGAAGACAATAGAATAATATATTGTGCCTTCGATCCAAAGGAAAATCATTTACAAAGTATCACATTTATACCACACCCGACCTCCTGGCATTATATCCAAATATCCCATGTAAAAGGCAATGTTTCGAAAATTGCCAACTGCGACAGTTATTTACGTACAGATTACGAAGAAGAAGTCAACAATCACACATTAGTAGACCTTATGAGAGATGATAAAGGTCGCTTTTTCACATTCGATTACGGTATACCAACAACAGATTTGACTGACGCTACTAGTGTTATCAATATAACTTCAAGTGAATTAAAGACTTTGCGTTTTAAAGTTAACCAATTTTTAGACATTGGAGGTAGTTTAGCCATTGAAGCTAGTCTGCTTATGAGTTTGAAATATTACATGGGATATAAAAGAGAGTTAAAAAAAGGATCATTGCTAGCGTTTAGTGAAGATAACCAATTTATAAGAGCTGTTATATGTATGGACAATGGTTATTCCAGTCTGCCTTTAGAAACTGGTCATTGTAAATATAACGACCATGTGAAGCCTGCCCTCTTTATACTAAACAGTACAGATTCAGAATCAATACATGATAAGGTTATAATTCCATATCCTGAGAGTGGTACTTGGTATCTGACGTTAAGATTATTTTGCGACCAAGTTGTCTGTCCTTGCCCAACTTCGGATAATGGAACCAAGTATTACGTAGATCCATTTATTGGCGAGAAGACTATTGATGCAGATTCAGAGTTCACCTTTAATAATACAAGGCAGGGTACCTCTGATTGTAATGCTTCCGTGGTTTTGTCAATTTCTTCGTCGTCTTGTGTGGGTGGTAGATGCAGTAATCATGGAAGTTGTTTGCTGAATACTTTTGCAGGATTGGTGATGTCGTTCTGTTCTTGTTCTACAGGATATGGAAGTAAGTGGTACTTTGTTTAATATATACATTCTACTAGAGTAACTCCTTTATTTGTCTAATCAATATTAGGCCAATATTTTTTTATTAGGATTTTATGCTTACATTCAGAAACTCACTCAGAAAACACTATTATTTTGTCCTCTATCTACCTATTTATTGCATTGCCTAGAAAGTATTGTCATTGTGGTTTGTTTTTGTAATTGTATATTTTGGTGTGCAATAAAGTGTTTTATCTGCCCATTTTGGGTAAAAACTGAACTTATAAAAAAATAATATCCATCCAACCGTCTGTTTATTGAGTTATTGTGCGTATATCACGTCATAATTAATAAGCTGTTACACATTATTAGGATTAAATCCTAACTGTAAATAGGGCGAGAATTTTAGGCGAGTACCTGGCACGTTACATTAAGGGGTAAAAATGTAATTAATTTCACGAATAATTTGCTGATTGACAATAGTAAATGCATATGGCGCTGTGTTGGCAAAGTAATCGTGGTGAGACACTACGTCCGCGTGTTGCCACTGTCAGCAAGATAGTCAACATATGTATTTTTAGGGACCTAAAGTTTATCATAAACTACAAATATTTTCATAAATTACTAAGATTAGAGATATATACATTTTTTAAATGTAGTTCGAGTTGTTTAAAAATATAAATATAAACTAAATATGAGCATAAATATCCCACTGCTGGGCTCGGGCCTCCCATTATAGGGGAACGCACAGTAAACACGCCAGGCTTGTAAGGCGGTTTGACACATCGGTTATCTCGATGTGCAGGTTGCAACACGATGTTTTCTTTCACCGTTGTTAGCACGTGGTAATTATAACAATATACACATTAGATCAGAAAACTGACTAAGTATAAGCATGCGATCCGGCCAGGATCGAATCCGCGCCTTTTAATTTTGGGACTCGTGTGCTAGCCATTACGCTACCATGGCTTAATTGTTGTTACTTAACTTGAGTTGTTTACGTCTACTTATTTATACAGTCTGCGCCAATTTTATTTTACCTCCCGATTAGCTGCAGGTCCGAATACCCCATTTTTATCCGTGCAGGAACGGAGAAAGAATACAGTTTCCCGCGGCCGGGCGGCCTGTCGTAAGAGGCGACAAAACAACCCGCAGCCAGGTGGTAGGGCATTTGCCCGACTGAATGGCGACCACCCCTGATCTAAAGTATGTCGCCATAACAACCTTGAGTTGTGTTCCGGCATTAGTGACCAGATTCCAGTCTCTCTTAAGAGAGCAGCAGCGCATTTGTAGCATCTTTGGTGTTGCGATTATCCATAGGCGATGGTAACCGTTTTTTATCAAGTGGGTCATCTGCCTGTGTTCTAAACTCCTGCAATAAAAAAAAAACTAAATTTTGACAAACTCATTTTTTCAATATTGTAAAGTTTTCTTTGTTGTTATTTCTTATGTAGCGTACAAAAAGCTAAACAGCTAGTAAGGAGTTAATGAAAACTTTCTACTGTATCTTTTTCAGGTTGGGACTGTTCAGATGAATCCAGAATGGACAGCAAAGTGTACATGCTAGTCTCCATACTGCTTTTGACCTTGAGCAATTTTCTGTTCATTCTGTCAATTTATGTGGCGATTATCCGCCTTTATTACACTGAAGCTATGATGTATGCCTTCACAATGGTCTTTTCCACTTTCTACCACGCCTGCGACGCACCTTCCCAAGTTGCCTATTGCATCGTGAGAGGTATTCAATTTTTGATATTTATCTAAAACAAAGATTTCAAAGGAATTTAAGAAAATAGTAGTATGTGTAGATGTATTTCAAAAAATAACTTATATATCTTATACTAATACATAAAGGTGAAGAGTTTGTTTTTTGTTCGTTTCCTTGAACACACTAATCTCAGGAACTACTGGTCCGATTTGAAAAATTTGGCCCATTTGTCAAAGCTATATGCTATATATCATCAGGCTAAGACCAATAGGAGCGGAGCACCAATGAAGAATTTTTCAAAATCGGGGTTTTTTTTACCTGACTTTTTTCTTTAACTATTCCACGCGGACGTAGTCGCGGGCAGAAGTAACGAACAGGTGTTAAAATAACATTATATCGTTAAACTTTTAAAATATCATCAGAAATATCAATAGTCAGAGTTCGATGTCATCGAATAATCACTGATTATTCAATGATGATTAATTTATCCAATTTGAAAATCAACTGTCTAATATCGGCTTAAGATGAGAGTGTCATTTGATTTGACTGTCATCTTGTAATACAAATTCAATTATGGCAATACATATATTTCATAAGTATTTATTCCTTCACTTCATTTATTGTTTTTTCGGCAAAAGGCTTGTTCTTGGTCGAACAACCATTACTGCCAACGTCAGGCGTGGAAAAGACAAGGTATAAGATGGCGATGAACAAGTAGATAATAAAACACCAAAAAAGGGGGAAAATAAAAATTAGTTCCCGACCACCACCACCTGAAACAATATCAGTTTCAACACATACAGGACAACACATTTTTTTAGTTTATATACAAAATTTGTTAATAGAATTGAAGACATAAGTGGATGAAGGTGATAAGTCGCATAATTCCAATTCTGAGTAAATCAAGATAAAAGTTTTACTTTTATTTTTAACTGAACTTAACACCTTTTCAACTCTTTATTTTTTTAAAAATGCCTTATATCTATGGTCTAAGGTCTGTAGTCATTTGGTATCCACTCTTAACCTTCATCTACGCAAAAAAAGCAAAAAACCGAATATGCGACATATCACCTTCATCCACTCACGTCTTCAATTACAATTTTATATTAAGTATTAATTGTAATAAATATAATTTTCAGGCAACATCTTGCAATTTGGCGACTTCTACTGCGGTCTGATGTCATTCTGGGTCACCCTATTAGCAATGAGTATAGTCGGTGACAAGTTCCGATCATCCTTCCAGCTGACAGGTGCCATTGTCATCGCCCTATTGACAACTTGGAACATGCATTCTTTTGTTGCATTTTTATTACCTGTAGCTGTCGGAGTGACAGTTCTACTTGTCTCTTGGTACGTTGACTATAGAAAACTTCGTGCAATGCGGTATCCTAGATCTTATTATACACTATACATGCCGTTAGGTATACTATTAGTGTCTGTGGGTCTAATCTCTTACGCTTTCTTACAAACTGAACAGAATTATAAAATAGTACATTCATTGTGGCATATGATTATAGCTTTAAGTGTCGTGTTTTTGTTGCCTGATACAAAGAGGGGTGAGAATTTAAATCCCTTTGTACCGAGTCCTAATTATTGTAGATTGTCTTTTTGTAGAGTATTTCACAGATCTCAAACACCTATAGCAGCTGATTAATATTTTAGATTTTAAGCTTAATTCGATAGTTTAGTTTGTCAATGATTTAATAATTAAAGACATATTCTATGACATAGTATGTTATGGCATGGAAAGAGTTCTACAAACCCTTGTAAAAAATATATACCATGAAAAGTTACTCAAATCCAATATTTCTACTGTTGACTACAGGGGGCTACAATGCTCTTAATGTAGAAAAATCCTATTAAATCTTTTAATCGCCTGAAAAATTATTACGACCAAAATTAATCTGTCTGTTGTAAGTTCTTTGTAATTTCATATTGAGATAGTATAAGAACTCAATCAATAAAGGAGACGGAAATTTTGGCTCAAAGAAATATAATGAGCTGAGATGTGGCTTAAAAAAAGCCATATATTTTCCTACTACAAAATGGAAAACAGCCCTAAATTCTATCTGGAAGTTGAGAAATCTTAAAAATATGCTCACAAATAATAATATAAAAACACTCAACACTATAAATTCATTCAAAATAACTAAATCAACTACAATTATAAAAAATATCAACATCATAAAAATAAATCTTAAAATTACTTAATATTTTCTTAAGTTTTCGCGACTTGTACACATAATAAAACTACGTTTTAACGGTTTTAAGCGCGGTAATTTATTTGATTTTGGTTTATCCGACGTTTCGGCCGCTTTTCAGTGGCCGTGGTCACGGAAGACAAAGATGACATTTGTCTAACGTGTATTGTCAAAGTTTTTATTCAGCCTACCGCCAACTTGTTCATTTTAATTATTTACTTTTAATTTTGTTTATGGATATTATTTACTCTATGGGAGCCTAATCTAATTTACCACTGTAAAATCACTGTCATCGTTTTACAATCCCGACTCAAGAATGTCTCTCTTCTCAGAAATTACGTATGTAATGATAAATAGACACTATAGCTACGTAAAATTGAGTTGGAGTATGCATGGGGGAGGACTCAAAAGCTCCCAATCGCTCAGTTTTCAAACATATCGAAATATTCTCCATCTAGTTTTACCTACTACTTACTAGTTTAGGGGGCGTCCATAAATTACGTGAGGTGTTTAAGGGGGGGAGGGGGTCGAGTCAAATCTCATCTAATCTTACGTTGGCGAGAGGGGGGGTCTCGGCAAATATCACGCAATTTTTTTTGATTGCACTGATTTAGAGTAGGTATTCTTTTTTTAATCACAGTAGTTACGATTTAATTATTCTATTGTTAAATTTTTATTACACTTATAATTAAACTCTCAGCAATATTGATTACTAGTCTTAACTAGTCGTAAATAAAAGCACGAAGCAAATTTGTTTTTTTCTTTTTACAATAACAATCCAACGCGTTTACGTAAGAAACTCACATTTTGAAAAATCTCACGTGAGATTGGGGGATGGGGGAGGGGGTTGAATAAAATCTCACGACATCTCACCAGGGGGGAGGGAGGGGCAGAAAATTAAAAAAAACACCTCACGTAATTTATGGACGCCCCCTTACTAGTGCTTAATGCGGGTTAATTTCTGCTCGATCACGTTCAAGTTAACTCAATTTTGTATGGGAATGACGCGCCATTTAGCGCCGTCTTGACGTGAAGGGAGACATAGGAATATGCACTGTTTGTTACAACTCCATTAATTCTTCAAAAGTCATTCTGTAACATACTTCCGTATAAAGCTAAAAAAAGGACTTGGGAAATAGAATAAGATAAATTAAAGAAAACAATTTTTAGCTTGACGTGTTGCTGGGGAGTTTCTTGACGCTTTTTCTCCTTAACAGCAATAACACGTTGCGAAGCGGTGTACATAGATAGACTAGGAAGTAAAATTAAATTTTAACGGATATGTATGACCTTCAAAAAGTGTTCTCCAGTGGAACTTATTTTGAATAAAAACTTTGAATATATAGCGTTCGACTCACGTGATTGAGTAGTAAAGAAACTAAAACTATATAAGCACTCTGTGTGCTGTTCCGCGCAACCTGTCACGTCCTACACTTAGCATATCATGGTTCTCTGTGAAGTTGTATACAGATAGTAACATTGAAATATTGGAAATGTCATTTGTAGTATGAAAACGGTCATTATGTTAAAAAAAATTGACAAACTAAATTGTATGAACTAGGCCGTGAAGAAAAAGTGGTGGTGCGTTTGTTAGTAAGTAAGATATATAAATGTGACAAAAATATTCCTGCTAGTCATGTTAGTACAGATTTTTATACTGAGCACGTTAATGATTAATGTCATTGTTAAAAGTTAACTTTTTTTTTGAATCCGCTTAATTTTATATAAGCTCTGGATACAGTATCGTACAAGGCACGCGAAAATGTTTTGTTGAATACATTCGAGAATATAGTGTCAGATATCAATATCTAAAGTGATTTAAGAAATTAATAATCTGACATAACATTATGTGGTTGCTCATAGAAAAATTTGTATCGAATAATTACTATTCTAAATAATCAAAGTTGAGCTCTTAACAGATAGGCGATTCTAAAATAAATGTTTTGATTCGAGTCCGCTCATACATAGGTTATCGATTCAAGTTGAAAACAGTAACGGAGGAGGCATCGAGTTTGTTGCAATGGAAACATAATATAATAATTATAATAATAATGTAATATATATATATATATGTAGGCGGTTCACTGAAACGTCACTGTCATACTGTCAAGAGTGATAGGTTGTTAATATCACTCTCGCGGAGCGTCGTGACTACGGAAGCGGGGCGACAGGAAGAAGGAAGAGATAACTTCTTCTGGAGAACGGTCGCCAGCGCACCAAGTATTTCGACGAACTGCGATTCATTGTTTTAGCCAAAGTGAATTATAACGTAATCAGTGATAATATCAAGAGAGATGATTGTTATTTAAACAATAGAAACATTATATTGGCAAAGAACACAAAAGATGTCAATTCCATGAATATACCCATATACATCATGCCATGCCATGATAACTTCTGATGAATAGGCTCGTCATGAGCTTATACGGCTCTGACGAGCTTACATATATAATACTAATTTTGATCTGAAACTTTCAGAAACATATTTTTTATTAAAATAAAAAAATAAGTCGATTTTTTTGCAAAATAATTTTGGTTTATGCGTTTTAGGTACTAGGGTAGGCATAAACCAAAATTATTTTATAGACAATACACGATAATGTATCCAGAGCAACGAACATACATTTGACAATAGAGTTGATAGGATACATAATATTTGTAAGTCTGAGATAAATTACTACTTTATATGCCCCATGACTTTCCACTAAGTGTTCTGTGATTGCTAATATACCAAAAGTTAATTTTATTGAGTTGTCAACTCATTATCTTTTTTTTAGATAATTTTATTATTCATATTGTCTTTGTGTTAATTTATCTGACTTCTACATACAATCATATGTTTTCATATAAAGTGTTAAAGATAACATTCTTCGTCCAATGTCTATTTAAGAGTATATTGTGGGAAAATTACTATTAAAATTGCAGGTGGTATTTATTTTTTCTTTAGGGAGTAAAATAAAATTAATCCTGCCCCAATCCAAAACAAAGAAAGAATTTAGAATAATATTTCCTTAACTTTTTAAAAAATATTTTAATTGATTGAGATTATAGGTATTATACTCAAGGATTTTTTTTAATTTTACAATCTAGCAAATTCTATAGCTACATTCCTTTATTTTAGTTTAGAAGTAAGTTATATGGGTCTGGAGTTCAGCTGCTGTTTATCTGTTTGAAGATTGTTCTAGACTTCCAATCTTCACTAATACCGGACATTAATTAAATACATAAACCCCTGCAAAATGATATTAACGCTGGTGTGCACCGACTTATCACCGATGGTTAAAATAAAATCTCCCAAATGTATGGAAAAAAAGTGATTATTTTTGGTTAACCGTCGGTTAAATGTTGGTGCACACCAGTCTTAGAGTATGGCAAAATTTAAAAACATAGTCCAGTGTTTCTTCTTTGTATGAAATAATATATCTTTTAATAGTATTGTAAATAATGAAGGTGCCTTAAAAAGTGTCCACTTTTTAACATTACAAAGAGATTAGTTTGTGCCATTTTATTTTTAATGACGCATAATTATGTACCTTTTTAGGATAAGCTTTTAGATATAAATGTTTTATAAAAATATTAGATTAATAAATACTGTTATTTATAGTTCACGTCAAACCTTATGGCTATACTATTTACCAGAGCCTGGGCTCCAAGATTTACTCTCACAAAAAAGCCATGCCAGTGCAATTTAAAATCCACTCGACGAACAATGGTCAAATGTCGGTAGTCACCAAAATTCATATTAAATAAGTGTCAGTCAAACAAAAATTCATCCAATATTGAGCCGAGATGGTTTAAAGACTACCAAAAGCTATGATTCCAATTTGAGTTACAAACTCGGGGCCCTGGGTAACCACGAGTAAGAGGCATGTAGAAGGACAGCTATCTGTCGCACATACATGATGACAGTCATCATCTAAGCCAGTGGTTCCCAAATTTATGTTGTATACCGCCCACTTTCAGAATAAATTATTTTTTAGCGCCCCCATTTTTTCACCTACTTAAAAACATTATAACGTCAAATTAAATTAATTGATTATTGAGAGCTACATTAGCGAAGATTAAACATTCATTCTAAATGAGACTTTTACTATAGCCCGCAAGAGTTAACTTGAGACCTAAGTGCAGTAGGTAGTACACAAAGGCGCTGAGGTCTCAAGTTAACTCTTATGGCGTACACCTGCCAATGCCCTTTTTTTCTGGGTCACTTACCGCCCCCTTTTAGGCCTGCAGCGCCCACTAGGGGGCGTTATCGACCACTTTGAGAACCACTGACCTAAGCGTCAAATTTCGGTTGTTCCCCGTTCAATGCGATACAAGCTTTGCCTAGAGCAGGGTTCTTTAGGAGCCATATCTCGTTCAAACTCGGTTGTATTCGGAGAGTCCGCTTCGACTATGTCCACTTGCCTATTTTTATTCTCCGTTTCGCCCGGTCTTTGGCAGCCCTTGTATTAATACCAAATGTACGCATGAGCATTTCTTGGGTCGTCCCCGTCTACCGGGATCTCGCGGAGGTGGTTAGATATTTGTTAACCAAATGATTAACCGGTGCCTGTAAAACATGGCTGTACCAGCGTAACTGCCTCTCTTGCAGTATGTCTGCCATGTCAAGAACGATAAGATGAATCTTGCTCGTTTCTCTTAAATTCAGGTCAACACTTCACTGCCATACTAAAGCACAAAGCCAGTGATGGATTTATAAACCTGTGCTTGTAACTGAACCCGCTTTCTAGGGTGGCAGATGATGCCTGTCATCTCATATGCCTGTGCCAAGTGTAGCGAGGAGCGAAAGAACAAGCAATATAATCGTATATCTTCTATCCCGCTCATGCAGCTATTCTGCGTTCCCCGTCACGTCGCACATTTTGTGTACCACTCTCTGTTAAGTTGTATAGCTATAGTAACGTAAGACTGTGCAATAGTTAACTTTCATTATTTGGAGAAGCTATATGATTTAGTGTAGGTGAAATTGTTATTTTTTAATCTATTATAGAGTCATAGATTCCATTTTTATAAGTTTGTTTAAAATACCCACTTTTGATCATGAATATTTATATATAATAAATCTATAGAGGGCTTAAGTTTGTACAATGTTATTTGTGAATGATGTATTATCCCCGCAAATTGCTATTGCGCCTGGCCGGCATTTTGATGACGTAACCGTAGCCGAACACTCGGTACTGTTAGCATCACTGGCCGGCGAGTACGCAGACATATCGATTTGCGGATGACGTCACGCGAATGTTAATTTGACAAGGTTCCAGCGCATTAGCAATTTGCGGGGATAATACTAAAAAGATTTCATCTAAAAAAACTCTTATTGTAATTACATGCATAATATTTCCTTCTAAACAGCTACAGGTGTGCTTTATTTAAAATTATTTTAGAAATATTTGAGACGTTTAATATTAAAAGCTTTTTTTATTGTGCAAGTTGTCTAAACTACACATTCCTCCTTCACTTAGGGCTTCGATTTTTCAATGGTCAGAAGTTATCAGTCGGATAAAATATAACCTGATTGAATTCAAAAGTGAAACCATTTGACTGTTTTACACATGAAACCGACATTTTTGATTTTTCCCTATTATAATTTATTTGATGAATCGCTTTTTATCTGGTGATTGAAAAACCGGCCTTTAGTCTTGCTCATTAAAAAGAATTTATTTTATTTAATATTATTATAACATAATGTTAAAATAATAAATATCAGTGTAATATAATAATTAAAATTTAAATTTTGTTAATCACTGTCAATAGTCAAAATGTGTTATTAAATATTAATATTTCCATTTATATATTATTATAATTTTATAATATTAATCAACATTGTAATTTGTTTTATTTGGAACCATACATGAATGACGTGTTTGTATTATATTGCATTTATAATCCTTATATGTTTGTTGTCAATTTGTAAATGTGATTATTAAAACCAAATCTAAAATTTGTAGAAAATTAGTTTTATTTCGTTCTTTTTTCTTAAATAAATACAACAGAAAATATGTATATACAATAAAATTCATTATAAACATAAACAATAGAAAAGTTTTAATTTTAGACAAGGTCAAATCTTAAATAAGTCCAGAAGGTTAACTTAGTCCTGGAATGGGCGATCGTAAGTGTATACATACATCTAAAATCTGGAAGAGATCCTAAATCATATTATATTTATATGCGGGTGAAATACTCTAGTAATTAATTTTAATGACTTGACAGGGCCGCTTGCATAGCGTTCCATTTTATTTAAGAAACACTATACACATTTATCACCCTTAAATACGATTAGCGTCTATCACGACGCAAAATTTGTCGCTAAATATGTTTAAGAACTGTCAATACATTTTGTGTAAAACGTATTAAGCTAGTTTAATATTGTTACATGCCGATAAAAAGTGAACGCACATCTGCCTGCAATCAACCTAGTTTATTACCTTTCCCGCATTTGGGCTCTTTTGTTTACTTTGTGTTTAAAATGTGTAATTAAGAAAAAGATTCTATTGTTATTTTACTTGTTTTATGGCAGTCATTAGATAGGTGTGTCGAATTAATTCTTAGAAATGGTTGTTTTGCGTCGAGACATATTATATTTGTACAGGATAAAAGGAATGCTCGAACGGAGGCGTGAGTCAGTCAAGCGAGGAGTACGATAGGAGCAAGACGTAAATTCGATAAGCGATATAGTGACGGATTTTGCGCGTGTTATTGAATCGTGCAGTTTGTACTGGTTGCGTCCAGTTATATTTTTACCTGTGTCATACGTGCTTGTACAGTTCTAATAAACTCTATAGTAATTCCAATGGCATTTTAATTCAAGTCTCACGCTCCTAACAATATGATTAACTAATTTTGTTTAAAGGCGATCGTTATGCAAGCGACCCTTAATCTTTAATGAAAACCTTTTAAATGTATACGGTAATGACATGTGTTTCTGAAATAAAGTTACTATTATAATTGACCATAACAGGCAAGTCATTTTTTCTCATTTAAGATATTTAAAAAATCACTAAGGCTAAAAATTCTACATAAGTTCCATACAAGTAATATCAAATTTCAACTAATGGTAGGACAAGTGAATGAATAGTAACATATAGGAAGGAACCAGCCATAGAAATTTCGAATTTCGACAATGAAAAACTTTTATTGTTTACCATGAACTTAAACCTAGACAATGGGGTAGTTGACACATGTTACATAGTATAATGAAACAATCAGCGCGTTCCATTAGTAGCTCACAACGCCCGAAATTATCCGCTAGCCGTTCCACAAGGCGACCACGGTCGTTCTGGTCGTGGCGAAAACGACACTAATGACGTCATCATTTTTGATCACACAACGCTCACAACGACCTATGTCATTTACATACATCTTATCGCTCAACTATGTTCAACTAAACTACGTCCAACCCGCATAGTGCAGATCACTAACACATTGAAGTATTGGAAATATCTTGAACATATCAGATTTTTGGTCAAACAATAGTTGTAGTACCTACATTCATAACAAAAGTAATACAAATAATAACCTTCCATGGTCAGTGACGCGCAGACTGTCTAAATGTTTTTGCAGTTTACATCTACAATCAGTAGTATAATTTGTCGGTTATGTAACACTGGGAAATATAAGGCAATAAAAATATCATCATGAAAAACATATTTTTACGTCATATACGTACAGCCTCTCTCTATATACCTCTTTCCCATCATACTGTAAACACACTACTAAGTATGCTGGCAATTTTTTTTTCTTTGTCAATTTTTGACCTCTACAAAATTAGCTAATTTTATTTCAAAAGCATTGCAGCCATAACTCTAAACAAAGAAGAAAGTAATAAAAAAACCAACATGTTCCATATGGTTAATTTTTCTCAATTTAAATTATTCATTTCATAAATTAATAGCTGTTTTAAACATTAGAAAACAGGTATCTATTGAGTTATAGTAAGTTTGTAGGCTTCTTTAAGAATCTTAAAGAAGCTTCCAAACACACTCTAAGTCAGTATGAATAAGACCATAGAGAAATAGGACTTAAGGGTGTCTGCTCATTATACCAGAACATGACGATGCTATGAACTTACCAGACACAGTAAAAATATTTATGATCTACTATGTCCATTAAAACATATCAATACTGTATCATATCTGTCCATAACAGGCTTACAACTTCATCATATGCGGTTAAAACAAGTATATTCCCCTTTCGAGCCAACCTGGGCTCACTAGTTTGACAATAACGCATACCAGGAATGAGTAGCGGCATGGGCAAAATATTCTCTCTGACATTTGTTGACTGTCCATGCCTGGCATGCAATGATGATCGTCAGCAGTGTAACAGTCTAGTGGGCATAGTCTAATATTTTTCAATACATAGAATATTTTGTTGCCAGGTACATTTCTAGTACAGTCTGGAATGATACAGTGTAGTAGGCATAGACCTTTACTATTAGAAAGGCCTTACAACAGTGCCTGGGCCAAACCTTATTTCTCTTTCAAACTGTTCAACATTTATAGTTCCATCAATACTTTTACAGTTCTCGTTAAAAACACTATAAGCGGACACTTCACCTTCCTGTTTTGGCCTTGTTCGGGTATTTAAATAAATACCTATCAAAACTGTTATAACAAAGTACACTGCTCCAAATTGTATTTTTAAGAAATAGAGAAAGAAGGCTAACCAGATAATTGCAAAGAATATCCATTTAATCATACAGGGTTGCCATGATTCACGGTGTTCACCTTCAATGGATTCTATATCGCTGATTTCTGATGCTATGTCACTTTCAGTTTGGTGTAAGAGTGGTGCATCTATTGGTGGTGGGGCTTCATCATGCATCTGGAAAAATAAATACAATACTTTGTAAAATAAAACCAGCTGATCTGGGAATTTCACACTAGTGTTAAATTACGGTACTATTTATTGTCAGTAAGGGAACTTCTTAAGTTCCAGGTAGAATAATGATAAACGGCAATTTGTATTGATTACCCTACTACTAGCCTTATTCTGTCATTTATTGAATACAAAAGTTTCCACTCTGGCTTTTATCGGGTGCAGAGTTTCCCTGTGGCTTTGGTCTGATAATGTGTCTAGTAGTACTCTAGGTTGGTTAATTATTGTGCAGTAAGTGAGACTTAATTACATCAGCTATTATTAGGACCGTATTCAAGGGTGAAAAGCTAAGTGTTTTAAAAAAAAGTTGTAAAAAACTTAACTTCCATCCTAATGTCTTACCATAAAGAAATATAAAGAACCTAGTCTCTAATTGAAATCTAAAGATATTCTTCTTTTTAAATAGGGTATATATTTAACTAGTAATATGTTTTCTGGGTTATTTGAAACTTTGAAACGTGTCAAGAGAAAAGATTGCTCACAAATTAACTAAAATTTCACTACCTACCGCTTTTAAAATAGCTAGAGTAAGGGGTGTCTTTATTCTGCATCTTTGTAGTTCTCAGGTGCGGTATAGTCATATGGCACATTTATTTATTATAATAGAAATAAAGTGAATTTTGGGTGGTTATAAAAAAATAATCACAAAAGTTAATGCCTTAGCCCTCTAACCTATGTTGAAAGAGTTCAGATCTGTCATAATAGTTCATAATTAATAAATGTTGTTAAACTGTTCCATACAATTCTACAGTTGGCTGGTGCGATTAAATTTGTGCAATACATTTCTATAAATAATTGATGATTAATTATAAGTGTTATCATACAATGATTTTGGTCAAGATTACAGGTAATTATCACTTATTTTGATCATTTCAGGGCTGCGCTTTGCTCCAGAGTGACATGAGATTAAGGGTAATTTGAGTTTAGGTGTCTGCCTTACATATAGAACCATTATTTGGGTTAGGAATTAAGTCTTTAGGGTCCAAAAACAAGTTTTGAATGAATAATGAGAAGACCAAAAATAGATCAGATAAACAAGTTTATATCACTTTTACTGATAACAAAATATGATTTTTGCTTAGGAATACACTTACACATAATATATAAAAATGTTTTTGAGTTTGATAAATAAGTTTTGAATTTGTTTATTGATTTTTAAACATGAAAATACTTTTTTTGCTTATGTATTGCATCAATTGTTACAAATCCGTTGTGACACTTGCTGACTGCTACTGCACTGCACACTCGCATGGCTTGTGAGCTTTAGTCTAAAGTCGCAACCAATGACTAGCATAGTGACTTTATTCAGGTAGGATAGACTTGAAACCAAAGTGCACAAGCTGAGCGAACATGCTGCTTTAGCAGTCGGCAAGTGCCAGAACAGACTGGTCACCATCTTCACAATGAAACGAAATAAACTAATGAAAAAAGTAATAATTTTGGAACTACATGTCTCCTAGACATGGAGGTTGCAGAAGGGAAAACTATTCTTTCGCCCTCGCCTCTCACTACTTAAAATTTAGTGACCACTAAGCATTGAGTTATAACATGTCTATGATCTAAGCCACTAAGTTAAGGTTTAAACAATTTCAGTAGTCTGACAACAACAGTAAAAATGTATAATCATCTTACCAATAAGACTTCTTCGTCATTTTCGTTGCCCATGTCGGTAAATATTTTCGGAGTCGAGAAATCCGGCAATTTCTCTTTTGTTTCGTTTAACTTCTTTGCCTCTTCGATTAATTGATTTCGACGTCTTAAAGCACGGTATTCTTTTAGTTTTGCCTCCATACGTGAATTTTAAATAGTTTTTTTTTGAAAAACTAGTCTACTACTAGATAAACTCTTTATTGTTTACAACTCCCAACTCCTACAGGCCTGTTAACGTGGAATAAGAACTTAAAATTTAGACCACGTTATAGATACATGTCATATACAATATTCATTTCAAAATGATCATTAACTCCAATTTAATTGTTTTATGTTTATTGTAGAACATGAAATTGAATTTTACAATACTAATAGAAGGCCGAAAACTATTGTATAAGTTAGAAAGATAGCGTATTTTGTGTTATTTACGTGATGTAAAACGTATCAAAAGTCAAACGTTAAAATAAGACAATTGACAGTATGTATAACTGTCAGTGCTTAATTTTCTTTTAAACACTCACAGCATGGTTTGAATATTTGCTTCATTTTGTTTTGAGCTTTGGCCTTAAGAGTATATAAAATATAATTCATGTTCAGGTTTTAATATTAAATATTATATATATTTAAGAAACATTAAATTTTCTTGATAAAACGGTAGCCTGTACCTTAGACATTTATTTCATACATAGATATATAATATGATATCTCCAAGAAATTACCAATTATCTATAACCTACTTTTTAGTGGCAACACGCAATCAGGCGCGAACTTGGATCGATATCCTTTTCCTTACTTACACTAAACACATAAATAAAATTCACGAAGTCAAATGCTATTTTAAAGTAAATGGAACATCAGTCTGAAATGGGGGGATACGGGGATAATCCAAATGTCCAAAACAGTGGTAATTACATCACAATAATACCCGTAGATTATTCACGAAGAGGGTACCCAATGCAAGCAGAATATCAATACAAGTAAGGTTTAAAATCATATTTTCTTACTCTTACAAAATTTAATAAGAATTTATGACTGTGACGATGTGTTTGTGTGTGCAATATAAATAATAAATTACTGGACAGAAAAAATATAAAGATAAAATATAGATCAATCCTTGTAATATATTGTGTATTTATTTTTAAATTAATCTAAAATCACTTGCGGCTTCGCTCACGTAAATTCTGAACAAATAATGCGTGAAAACTATCCAAATTTCCGGGAGATAATTATTATCTTATAAAGTCCCAAAAAAAAATTGAAAAACTTGGTATAGAAATAACTGTTCTTCGCAACGCCAAAAGAAATAAAACTATCTGAATCCGTCACGGACTGACTCCGCGCAAAATGATGTTTCCGTGGTAAACAAAACCAAAACTCACCTCGTAGAAGTTTATTTGTTTCAGTGAATTCAGATCCCGAGAAGAGTACTACAGCGTCCAAAGTCAAAAACTACAAGCAGAGGTCAACGCGCATCTGTATTCTGTGTCCCAACGCTTACCCCCACTCTCCTACAGCCCGCTAGGACGACATAATGAGTGGGACAAACATGATCCTCACAAGCCTTTGCAGCCAGATTCCAAAGAGAGTAACAGCTCAGACTCCCTTGAAAAGAGTGTTATGGGTATGGAAACGTAGAAATATCTTTCTAAATTAAACACCAATACAACATAATACTTTCGAAGTTTGTTTATCTTCTGTTTCTTCAAAGAAATTTGCAAGAAACAAAAACCACTTTGATGCCACCCTTGATCGGAAGGCTCATATTTCGCACAACGAATAAGCATCACTATTCGTATAGCGCGACAATGCAGCCAGCTTTCTGGGCACGCTCCCATCTGGCAGCGATTTATTATACAGTCTTTAATTATATAATTTGTACAATGTATAACTTAGTTTATTTATATTTTTTAATTATATTGTTACAATTGGGCTACCTGCATATTTGTAAACAAAGCACATTTATTACCCGCCGTCGGTGTTTGTCTTTTGTTTACTTTGTGTTTAAAATTTGTGATTGAAAGAATAGCCCATTGTGTATTGTAATCTCTTGCTTAGGGCTTATTGTTGTATGATAGTCATTAGCCATGTGTGATTCTTGGAAATTCAATCCATGCGGTCGAGTATTGTGTCGAGACATATTGTATTTGTATATTTATTTGTAGTAATTCCAACGGCATTTTAATTCGAGTCCCGTAACTCGTGCCACTATTTTTAAAGTTATTTCTTTATAATATCATTATATGAATACGGGAAGCAAAAACTTTGTATCCTTTTTACAAGAATGAATATTAAAAAGCTACTAAAAATTTTAAACAATGGCCTTACTTACAATCGTTTGTTAAATTTTAAGAAACTGCTCAGAAACTGATTAACGAAAATCTTACCCCCTATGGGTATGGTATGGAGTCTATACTCTTCTTAAGGATAAGAGGTGGTGGTAAAGTAACTCATAAATAACTGTCAAAAATAACCAACAACGAGAGGTAGTTTAAGTGACTGCTAAGAGGTAAGAATGCAAGTTTTATTTGAATCAGCCATTGATTAGGGGCTTAAGAGTCTCTTATTTAAGAGATGGCTAATCCTTTCTTATCGAGATTATTATAAGTGAGGCCCTTATTCGCGAGTATTCACTTACAAATATATCAATTACTAGCGACCCGTCCCGGCTTCGCACGGGTGCAATGCTGATACAAAATTAAATACACTACAGAAAAACTTGTATTATACATATAAACCTTCCTCTTGAATCACTCTATCTATTGGAAAAAACCACATCAAAATTCGTTGGGTAGTTTTAAAGATTTAAGCGCACATAGGGATATAGGGACAGAAAAGGCGACTTTGTTTTATACTATGTAGTGATAGTGATGATAGTGATGATAAAGATATAGTGGCGTACTTGACACGCCATTGGGTATAATACCCTCAACATATATTTACCTCTATGTTACACTGATTCGATCGCAATTAGATTATGCTGTGTCCATATATGGAATATATGGAACCCCTTTTACAATAAATATAACAATACACTAGAGCAAGTTCAAAGAAAATTTGTACGTTGTGTACAATATAAATGTTTTCATAATCGCTTGTCCTACGAAAATCTGCTTGATAATTTTATTAAACTTGGGCACAGAAGACTGCAGCTTGCTGCGATGTTTCTATATGATTTGTGTCATAACAGGTACGACTGAACATCTTTAATAAATAAATTGTGGTACAGGGTTCCTACCAGGACGCATTGCCGGGGCCCCTGCCGATTGTTTGCGACCACGCGTTGCCGAACAAATGCCGGCAAACGATCCCCGCTTTACCAACTAGTGCATTCATATAATCAGAACTTCTACTTGATAGATATAGCGGCAACTAGGCCTAGCACTTATAAACAAATGATCCGTGAATGTTTGAAAAACAAGTAAACCGCTATCACTATCAAGTGTTTCTGGTAATAGGCGTCCTCCTTGCGGCTGGTTGCAGGCATTCGGTGTGATCTTGGTTCCGGCTCTGCGTTCTGGTGAGGTCTTCCTTTTTTCTTCTTTTCCTGTCTTTCTTTCTGTCTTTTTCTTACTTTTTATTTTTATGTTTACAGTATTTTACGGTAGCTAATATAATTTAAATTATTTAATATGTGGCAAATGATGTTGGTATGGTATCAAGATAAAATATTTATGTATAAGTTTCATAATAAGTTGACAATTCTGTACAATACTGTTTTTTTGTCCAAATAAATAAATAAAATAAAAGAATACCAAATTCAGACAAACCTACGATTGAGATCATAGTGTCCGATGATTTTGACAAGTATGACGAGATAGTAATATCCGAATTGGGCCCCTGATGGATGGTCACCGTTGCCTTTCGACATTTGCAACACTAGAGGTGCTATCAACGTCCAGCTGGCCTCGAAGAAATTTATAGACTTCTTTAAAAAAAAATCCCCATATGGTAGTGCTCGGGGAAAATCTCTGCAAGAAGCTGATACTAAAGTTCTGTGGTGCGCCAAGAAATGTTCGAGAACCGTTGAGAACATGAGGTTAATGTATTAAAAAAGATCAAAATTAAGTGAACAAACAGTCATGAAAATGTTTTCAGGTTCAAACCTCAGCAGTTGCTCGAATCAAACTGGATCAAGCAGTATAGCCGCCGGTTCCTTCAGCACCACGGAACCAATTACCAGTGGAGGCAGTTCTTCAAGTGCTATATCGCCTCCTTTACCAGGTAAATATTCATAATTAGCGAAAGACGGATATCACGAGTAATTTTATGCGCTAGATCCGTAGAAGCTAGAATCTTTGTCAAATTTTGACAAGGTAAAGCCAAACAGGAGTCATTATCTAGTAGATTACAGCTTTTTGGGTCGGCTTGATCAGAATGCGTGAAACGGAAACGGGTATCTTTGAGCCAATCTTATTTCATGGGTCGAATGCGACTTCCTATGGTTCATTTTCCATCTCATGTCCCCTATCCAATTTCTTTTTATTATGTGAGTTTTGCAGGCAGACGACCAACCTAATGGTAAACGGCTACCATCGCTTATGGACATTTGTAACACCAAAGGTGCTGCTAATATTCTGCCGGTCTTTAAAGGAGGGAGGAAGACTGGACGACTGGAGCCTGGTCACTAATGCCGGAACACAACTCAAGGTTGTCCAGACGGGCAAATATCGCACCACCTGGCTGTGGGTTGTATTGTCGCCTCTTTCGACAGGCCGCCCGGCCGCAGGAAATTGTATTCTTTCTTCGTTCCTGAACGGATAGAAAAATCTTCTGTCTGATCCCTTTATCCCATCCTTCATCCCACCCTAAAGATTTACAACGCGTTGGCTTCGCCCCTAGTGTTTCAGGCATCTATAAGCGATGGTAACCACTATCTATCAGGTATCTATCTGATGGGCCGCCTGCCAGCATCGCAATAAAATAAATGAAAGTGGTGGCATAAGGAGTCGGTAGCATCTGTTATTATATTCGTCGTGACTTATAACGAACGAGAACTGAACCTTACGAACGACTAGACGACTATTATGAAATATTAGTAAATTATTCACCGAAGGGAAAGATGGACCGATTACAAACCATGGAGTAATTTATACGTATCTAACTTCCCGCGACTTCGTCCGCGTGGTAGAGTTGAAAAAAAAGGAAGCTAAAAACCCCCTAGAATTGAAACATTCTTCGTTGGTGCTCCGCTCCTATTGATCTTAGCGTGATGATATGTGGCCTATAGCTTTCTTCGATAAATGGGCTATTATCACTGAAATAATTTTTCAAATCAGACCAGTAGTTCCTGAGATTAGCGCGTTGAAGCAAACAAACAAACAAACTCTGCAGCTTTATAAATTAGTATTAGGTAAGCGTAACATGCTTAGCTTAGAAATAATATCTTCACTTCCAGGGTCATCAGGCAGTACTACCTCATCATCAACAGTAACATCGAACCCAGTGACTTGTGTATATCTCATGTCCCGAACCGCAGTCATGGTTGAGATGAGTTCAGAAGAAGTGCCGACTTGCGTGACGGCTGCAAGGTTCCTCAACGCTATACTCGCTACTGAGGAACTGGGGTTGACACAGCCGAGTGCCAGAAGCTTGGCCGCTAATGTCTTCGCCTTGTGGATGTGTAGCCCGTTGTTAGGTGAGAAATATTTACGACAGGGAAGTGAAATAAAATCGATCAAATATGTGTCAGTCCTGGACTATATTTAATGTACTCTTTGTGATTATTGAAAGGTTCTAAAGTGACTACTGTTCATTGTTTTTGTCATATGGCTACGTTTCATTAGAGTCTCAAAACGACCACGTTCACGACAGCGATTTTTCCCGTTCCACTTGTTTGCCGGGGTCACAATCGTAAACTCAAGTGGAACGGTTATTCGACGCACCTCTTGACAAGGGTCATCGTGAGCGCTGCGTGAGCGAAAATCATGAAGTCATTAGTGACGTTTTCGTCACGACCATAATGACCGCGGTCGCCTAGTGGAACGGCAGACAGAGTATTTTGGTTGTTGTGAGATACTAAAGCAACGTGCCATAAAATGTATCAATTGAAAATACAGGTTATATGTCTTATAACTCAAAAATATTCTTAACCACTCTTCATTAAATATCTGTAGTTATTAAGAAAATAAAAATGCTACCTAAATTTCTTTTGAACCATTAAACTCAAAAAGTCACAAGTTTAGCTAACCACATTTCATTGTTGTTTACAAAACCGTATCCGTGCAGGAACGGAGAAAGAATACAATTTCCTGCGGCCGGGCGGCTTGTCGTAAGAGGCGTCAAAACAACCCACAGCCAGGTGGTAGGGCATTTGCCCGACGGGATGGCTACCACCACTGGTCTAAAGTATGTCGCCATAATAACCTTGTGTTGTGTTCCGGCACTAGTGACCAGGTTCCAGTCTCCCTTAAAAAGCAGCAGCGCATTTGTAGCACCTTTAGTATTGCAAATGTCCATAGGCAATGGTAACCGTTTTCCATCAAGTGGGCCGTCTGCCTGTTTGCTGTACTCCTGCAATAAAAAATTGAAAAAACCTTAAAAGATTCATCTTACATATTAAAATACAATTATTCACAACATCCAAACCTAATTACCAGGTATTTCTAACAGAAATCCAATTAAAACCTCACCATTGTCCGTGGCGTATTTGGTCCAGTTGGCAAAAATTAATACAAAGGTATGGCCACGGTTCAGAGTCTCGGCGGTCCAGAGACCAGCCAGTGCTTAGGTTACAGAGGAACGTGTTCTTTCCTAAGCATTTGGAGGAAGGGATCAAGTAAGTTCTGCGTTTATTAATAACTTTATCAGAGTCGGCTTGGTAACATCCACAAACATTCATTATAAACCACGCGCAGAAGGTTTGCCGATGACTACTTACTATTATTGTTTTGTATTACTTACTATTACTGAATATACTTATGTAAAGTTTATACAATAATAATGTAACTACTATTTATGTAACTTTTTTGTTAATCCTACTGAACCATCACCGCGTCATGAGGCTATCGGCAAATCTGCGCACGGGTAAAAAATATTTTAACAATTCCTATTTTTAAAATATATTTACAGTTTGTAAAAAATTTCATATCCAAGCTAAATCATATTCCATCGATAAAAATAATGTTCTACTTGACCAAAAATATATAATTAAAGTCTGCAATAAAACTAAATTATAAACTGAAATAATTAAGTAGAACAGTTTATCTAGCAGATCACTACCGACGGGGAGCGTATCCAGAAGGCTGGCTACATTGTTTTCACAGTTTTATTAAGAAAACTGGGATATGCCTACCATGTGATATGATATGGATATGATATAACTGCCACAGTATTTGAAAAAGCATGTAAGCTATCGTTTTAGTGATAACTGTGTCGGAATAAGCTAAATTTAACAACTTTAACATCTGAACAACTACAAACCGCTCTCGGGAACATTCCTGCGGGATTTCCAGGATAAAAAGTAGCGAAACCTTTAAGTCTAAGAATTAGCAGTCGAATATTATAGATAATCTATTATATTACATAATTCTAAACATACTGTGTATGTTGAATTGCGGGAATTTTCCCAGGAGTGGTTTGAAGCCGTTCGGATGCATAAAAATTAGCTTATTCCGGCACAGTTTTCACATAGCTTGCAGTCTTTTCAAATATTTTGGTAATTGGTATCTCGGAAATCCCATGAGAATATCTAGTCCAGCGTGGACGAAGTCACGGGAATATCCTAGTAATAATATATTAACCTAGGTCCCAACATCCAATCAAATAAGAACGAGGACAGAGAAAAAATCCTTGGATAACAGAAAAAGGTTTTTTAACTAATTATATCAATAATAAACTGAGCAATAAATTATATATTAATATCCCGTTTTTTAAATTCTAGGGACTCCCGAATTCAAGAGTTACTCTATGAGGAAGCAAGACACAATGTTGTAACTGGTCGATATCCTCTTGAAAGTGCCCAAGCGGTGATGCTTGGAGGTTTACAAGCCAGAATACAATTAGGACCTTACGATCCTCATCGGCACACTGCTAAATTTTTTAGGTAAATATGCAGAATGTAAGACTTTATGCAAAAGTATCTGCTGCAAAAAGATTAATTGGCTAGTTGTATTGCGAATAAAGCCATTTTATTTCTGCCAGATACTAGTAAAAGGGTTAGGTCTAAGAAATGCTGGCTTGATGGCGTGTGGAATGCCAGCGCCAAGTGGAGGCGAAGAATTATGAAATTGGGAGATACGAACGGAAACCTGTTTTATTCCTATGATGTGTATAATACAAAAGTTTTTATTCATGTAAAACGAATTACAAAAGAATTGATTTCTGCGGCCGTGCGGTCAGTTGTAAGAGCAACAAAAGGACCCTTAGCCTTTGGTGGTAGGGTATTTGGTGATCTGTATGCCTACTATCTATGGTCTAGCACATGCTAAAATAACCTCACGGTTATGATTAGCTGCACTACTAGCCGTGCGCAGAAGGTTTGCCGATAGCCTTATGATGTCGCGTCGATGGTCAGTACGGTTGATCAAAAAAGGTTATATATATAGTTGTTGCAATAAATTTATTATTGTATATACTTTACATAAGTACATATATACAATAATAGTAAGTAATACAATACAATAATAGTAAGTAGTTATCGGCAAACCTTCTACGCGCGGCGGATAATGTTTAATACTAGTCACATCTCAAATGACGCGTTAAAATCTCGGATATGTCTTCGTTATGTATATATTAGTCCGTTAGTTAAAGCATTATGGCACAGGTGTAGCAGAAGCATGACAGTGGAGGGAATTGTGAGGAATAACTGCACAGCGACTTCAACTTTGTTCTTAATAAAACTACAATAAAATACCCGATATGTGAATGGAAATTGTTCGTTCCCTAAAAATAAAAAACCTTTGGCAGGAGTGGAAAGTTTATGAATCTATTTATTACATTATTCCTTTGAAACGTAATTCTTATTATATCCTAGCTGTCCCGGCAGACGTTGTCCTGCCTTGAAGAAATAAAATTTTGAACCCGATTGCAGCGCCATCTACAGGGTCCATTGAGATGTAAGCTATCCTATCTTTTAAGTTGGATCAAACTGCACACGGTGTGCAAATTTGATTGAAATCGGTTGAGTAGTTTAGGAGTCCATCGCGGACAAACATCGTGACACGAGATTTATATATATTAGATTATTTTTTTGGTCCTTAAAGGGAGAACCAGGACAAGTACCTTCCCCAACACGCTCGTTCCGGTCGTTGGGCGCAACTACTTCCAGCTGGTCGTAAAGGCAGTCCCGAAGCAAGGCTTCTGGAACAGGCGCAAAGACCACCAGCCGCTCCTCCAAGAAAACTAAGGCACAAATATTTAATTCACGTTCGGACACTACCAACTTATGGGTGAGCAAAAACATTGACATAATTTTGAATACAGTCGCGTCTTTTCAGGTCTATGTCCTTCAACCGAATTGATTTTATTTGATTGATCCGTCTAATATCAGACTGTTATTTTAATTATTGTTCTGATTTGTAGTTGTCCATGGTATGCTGCTCTAAAATCTAATCTAGTTTTATCCAAGCAGGAACGAAGAACGAACACAATTTCAAAACTAAGAGGCGATAAAGTAGTCCATATCTAGGAGTTAGGGCCTTTGTTCGTTTCTATGAGCCTGGTATGGAGTATGCCGCTACCTTAACTTGTGTTCCGGCATTAATGTCTAGGTTCAAGTCTCCCTTTAAAGACCGGTAGCAAATTGCTAGCAAGCACCTTTGGTGTTACAAATGTCCATAGGGGATGTAACCGTGGCTGTCTGCCTGTCTGCTCAACTCATGCAATAAAAAGAAACAAAAACTTTAGAGTTTGATTTGCTAGGCCTTTAGTCCTATAGCTAGTTTTCATTTACTCAAAGTTATTAGGTTCATTCTAACTGTCAAGCGTAATAAGCGTGTAATATGAACCTTTCATATTAATTAGCTCATTCCCAAGGCCCTGGATACTCAACGAACATCAATATTTATTCTATGCATTTGCATAGAAGAACTGGGAATGACAATAGCGCTTATTATTTTAGCGCGGCATTCTTCCAAGGTCAGATTGAGCAACCAGTTCGTAGTCTAACGAGTCTTCTGACTCACGAAGACATCCCAGTGCTGGTTGCTGTCAACTCCAATGGAGTATACGTGATCGACGATACTGAAAGCGTAAGTAAAATAAGAATCCGCTGACTGCCTTCACACCTAGATAATTGCTTAATTTAATAACTGGCCAAATGTATACAGAGTTCTTGCCATTTGAATATGCTTGGAAAACAATCCTATTTTCAAAACGTGTTTTACCTTTTGGCATTTGAATGATCTCTAGTTCTTTTAATGGTCGTCTTAATTGTTTACTGTCACTTGTTTGCGATAATTTTCTAATCCTTTTGTGGTTATGGCCGGGTGTCAATTAAAATATCGTAAACCGTTTTTATTGTTCAAATTTCGTTGCAAGTTCTTAGAAGCCCTGTTGGTACAGATAAATCTTACAAGCTCGAGGATTACAATTAATGGTATCTGCAGGTTTAATTGCGGGGAAGGGGGGGGGGGTGTCCATGTCTATTTTGTAAATAGAAAAAGTCAGCCTGGTGAACCAGAGTTAGTCGAGTTTCAACAGCAATCGGGGCATTATCAAGTGTACATTCTTTTTATGTTATTACGATCTTTGCCTAACGAATTAGACTGGTCGTACTTCTCTAATATAATACATATGATGATCCCAACGGAATTATAAATTTGTATCCCTGAAATACTTAACGTTTGTTTTGCAGACCGTCCTATTAGGGTTGCTATACGAAGAGCTCTCGTGGGACATCGGACTTCCTTCTGACGATAATGAAGATTGCCTCCCCTGTTTATTTCTGCAATTTATGGTTGTTGAAAATGGTCTTCGAGTTTCTAAGATATTACAGGTAAATATACATATGACTATTATAATAATAATATTTAATGTTTTTAACTATTTTATTGGATAGGTATAAATTGTATATTTTATTATAAACTCCAATGTTCATATAACAGAGCGGGGATTAAAACGCCTGGCCATAGACCTAATTTTAAAATGTCATGACAAAAAAATATTATCAGTGATTTCTTGCCACTAGGCTAACAACTGAAATTTCGTAGACCGTAGTATTGTATATTAACCGTAACACAAGCGTAACTTGCTTAATTTAGGAATATACAATATCTGCGTTTGTCTATCCCATCACTAAAAAAAAATTGCTAATAAGCTGGTTTTTATAATAGCTACCTACCTTTAATTGCAACATACGTCATCCGCTGTCACAGCATGACCGCTCTGTACTTAGCCCGTACAGTGCTAACTACTTACTATCTTTTAAATCACATAAATATTTCACTAATTTCTATATACTAAATTAGTATATTTATTCAAAAATATATTTTATTTTTATTTTATTTTATTTAGGGGGCTAACAGCTGTCATTAATAATAACTAAAAATAAGATAAATTTAGAGAAGCTATTAATAAGCCTCCACAGATAACAGTAAAACTAAGAAGTGAAAAAAAAAAGAAAATTATACAAAGAAACAATAATAAAATGTACATAAATATAAGGTAGGTACTTAGAACTGATAAATCCGAGTTTGAATAGAATTTGACCAACTTTGCGCTAAACAATGCTACACTATTAGTAAATAAGTCTAAGTCTATATCTTCCAACTTACTTAACTTATTAAATTCGTTTGCTGTTCTGATACAGAACGAATTACGTCGGTAAGCTGTGCGCGTCAATGGTGTGTGTAATAATTTCCTAGGGCGAACATTAGAAGGAGGAACATACAAATGTAGTTTCTCAGTGAGATTAGCACAATCAATTTTGGATTGCGCAATTTTAACCAAGAAACGTAAATCAGCAATTTTTCTCCTAGTTTTGAGAGGTAAAAGGTGAAATAAAGTACAGCGTTCAACGTAACTTTTCTGTGGTAATTTAAATTTGAAATTTATAAACCTTGTGAATTTTTTTTGAATGCTTTCTAGTCTTGTGGAATGTATTTCGTAATATGGATTCCAAATTTGACTAGCGTATTCGAGGTGACTGCGGACAAAAGCACAATAAAGAACTTTGAGGGTTTTCCTTGCCTTAAACGAGCTACCGTTGCGAATGAGGAAACCCAAAGACGATGAAGCTTTTTTGGCAATATGATCAATATGGTGATCATAAGTAAGACGACTATCTAAGTACAAACCAAGGTCACGTATTCCTGTAACTCTGGTTAGAGGCTCATTGTTAATACTATATGAATAATTAATAGTCGTACTTTTTCGGGTAAACGTAATTACAGAACATTTAAGTCTAATTTATTACGTTTACAATAATCGGATACACGTATGATATCATCCTGAAGGTGTGATGTATCATCATATATACATATAATTTGTTCCATATCTTAAGTTGTAATTCAAAAGTCAATTTGACTGTCATATGAACTTTATTTTGCAGGTATTTTCGAAACAAGCAATAATGATGGACACACTAATAGAGCACTTCGCTGGCGAATATCGCAAGAGACTGGGCCAAGAGACGCCAAGTGACCACGCCAATTATGACTATCATTCTGGTATGGTAAATCATTTTAAATTCTTTGTAAATCAAATAAGCCTAAATCTTAATTTACGTAAAATAAATCAGCCTAAGTCTTAATTTAAGCAAAATTAATCAGCTTAAGTCTTAATTTGTGTAAAATGAATCAGCCTACGTCTTAATTTAAGTAAATTGAAGCAACCAATGACTTAAATTAAGTAAAATGAATCAGCATAAGGCTTAATTTGTGTAAAATGAATCAGCCTACGTCTTAATTTAAGTAAATTGAAGCAACCAAAGACTTAAATTAAGTAAAATGAATCAGCATAAGTTTTAATTTAAGTAAAATGAATCAGCCTACGTCTTAATTTAAGTAAATTGAAGCAACCAAAGACTTAAATTAAGTAAAATGAATCAGCATAAGTCTTAATTTAAGTAAAATGAAGCAACCAAAGACTTAAATTAAGTAAAATGAATCAGCATAAGTCTTAATTTAAGTAAAATGAAGCAACCAAAGACTTAAATTAAGTAAAATGAATCAGCATAAGTCTTAATTTAAGTAAAATGAAGCAACCAATGACTTAAATTAAGTAAAATGAATCAGCATAAGGCTTAATTTGTGTAAAATGAATCAGCCTACGTCTTAATTTAAGTAAATTGAAGCAACCAAAGACTTAAATTAAGTAAAATGAATCAGCATAAGTTTTAATTTAAGTAAAATGAATCAGCCTACGTCTTAATTTAAGTAAATTGAAGCAACCAAAGACTTAAATTAAGTAAAATGAATCAGCATAAGTCTTAATTTAAGTAAAATGAAGCAACCAAAGACTTAAATTAAGTAAAATGAATCAGCATAAGTCTTAATTTAAGTAAAATGAAGCAACCAAAGACTTAAATTAAGTAAAATTAATCAGCCTACGTCTTAATTAAAGTAAACCGAAGCAACCAAAGTCTTAATTTAAGCAAAAATAATCAGCCCAACTCCTTAACTTTAATATAATAATATTAATACATATACATGCTACTGCTGAGCTTGGAATTGTCTTATGCATGAATCTAGCCACCTTTAAAGTATATTCTCCTCCACCTACCTTGTTAGTTACAAGCTTATATTTAACTTGCAATGTTTTTTAGTTAGTCATGTTTAAAACATTTCTTACCCTTAAAAACAAATTATAAATTTACATATATTTGCAGATTCGGGCAGCATATCACTTCCTCCTCTCTCAAGACCGGACTCCCCTCAAAGGAGATTAGCAAACAAACTGTCTCGCCTTGCTCTGGCTACTCACGATGGAAGAGGAAATCTGTTGGGAGGGGCTGGGGATTGGAACACTGACCTCAACCATCCACAACCTTCATGGATACTACCTAAACATTAAAAAAACGAATCGCCAAAAAAGTACACTGATGGACATATAAATTGCATCAAAGTTATTTGTTATTTAATGATAAATTGTTTTATTCTAAAAAAGTCACCTTTTTAAATTTGGTTTAAATTTATAAGACGTTGAACCTCCACTATCGTAAAACAAAACTATTTAGCCCAAACACACACCTATGAAAAGCTTGGCGGCTAAATTTGCTCGAATTGTTTTTAAATAACCTATGACATATCAAAGGAATTTTCTGCGCGGTACGTTCCGCAGCTGTGTCACTATACTTATGTTTTACATACATACATACATAACTTGACGCCAGGTCCCTTGCGGGGTAGGCACGAACAACAGAGCGCTATACAGGCTTATTCTTACACACCTCACTTGCTGCTTTGATAGCTCTTGTCATGCACGCTCGTCTGTTCTTAAGGCTCCTGACATCACCTTCTGCTAATACATAATACTTATTCTTTCATTGAAATAATATCTGACTTACATGTATTAAATCCATATACATTTTAACATAATGCATGCAAACGATGGTTTTAGTAATAAGCTGTTACTTACTTGAAATTTAGTCAGAGAATAAGGTGCAATATGAAGAAATTAAAAATTACACTTGCATAAATAAAAGTTTTGAATTATTTCATGTTTACATTTATAATTTATCCGATGGATAACTTTTATCTGAAGATTGGAAATTTGGGTTTTAATTAAAAAAATATTATTTGGTTTTGAAGTTTGATTTTGATGCAATTTTATGTCCGACATTGTATATTTAATATGCAACTATTGTATATTTACTACATATAATAATACTATATTTACTACTATTGTATATTGAAAGATAAGTCTATATTGTGGATGATATGCACCGGACAGCTCTGGAGCTCATCGCAGTCGACCAGACCAATGTATAACGGAGAATTTCTTCATTTTTTTTTAATGTACCTTGCTGTTTGTAGAATCCGTGATTTTATCCTCCCACTAAATAAGTGTACGAATAGTTGTGGTTTAATTTCATAATGAATCTCAAATGTAAATATTTTAATATCAAAATTAAAAAAGGGGAATGAAGTTAAAAATAATCATTAATATTATTAATTTATAAATAAAACAATGTTATCAATAAGTTGTTTTATTATAGGTATAACCAGTGTAAAAATTGTATTAAGATACCGAAGGGGTCTGCGAAGTTTTAAAAGTAATTGATATATAATAATTAAAATTACCGCCAAAAAATTAAGTAAGACACCATAACATATTTCAAAATAAGAATTAAAAATTTATAAATATATAAACAGTAAAAATATGTATGTATGTATGAAAACTTTTCCAACTGATATTGAAGGTGTAAATATTAATTGCAATATTTTCTTAATTTTTCCCATAAGGTACATACACCTACATACTTGATTTTAATTTAATGTCTTTTATTCTGCGTTTTCGGCGACTTTTCTACGACATACGATAACGGGAGATATTCGAAAGAAACGCAAGCGTCACACGTATTCTAGCAACCCTCTACCGCCATTTTGTCGTAACTAACATTTGGACCTAAGTATATTGTTTGCTGCAAGAGGTATTTTAAACTGTTTATTACAGTTTCAGTTAGAACCTGAATCAAAAACTGAAAGTCTTAAAAAAATAATTTAAAACACCTTTTACAGTACAAAATATACTTGGTCCAAATATCACTTAAGATTAAATGACGCGGTAAAGGTTCGACAGTATCTAATACTTTTCATTTTGGTTAATCTAAGTGTCTAACAATATTGGCTAGACTAACAACTAAAGATCTGATTAAATTGAAGAAAATACCGCGCTGGATGTGAGATACACGTCTTTCGCTTCGATTCTGTCAACTAACTTCTATAGACAGGTTCAAATTAGCGGCAACAGTCGCATGTAAATCCTACAACTTCCGCGAGACACCGCGGGATATTGTTTTTGCTCTACAAGGTATAACTATTTTTAGAAAAAGTGCAAGGTAATGAGATTTCATATGGTAATAACAGGAAAACTTCGCTTTTGCAATCGAGGAACATATTCTATAGAAGAACCAGGAAACGTGTATGTGGGAAGTCAGTCAGTTAGAGAGCCTTAGCGAGAGAATGAATCACTCTAAACCGCAACTACCGCGCGGAATCCACCTCAATTTGATCAGAGCTTAAAATGTAAATAAAAAATTTATCTACATTTTATAATAAAGCTTGGCGCGGTTATATTCCTTCAAAAGTGGGTGTTTATCCAAATAATCCATTAAGACCTTGAATCTTGGAGCTGATAGATCACGGTGTCTGGTCAACCTTACTTCCAGGGAATGCACTTGGAACGCAAGCTCGGCACTGAAAAGAATCGGTTTTCAAAATGACCCTAACATAAAAACCTTAAGATTACAGACTGCTTTTCTAAGTTTTTTTTACTCTTTGAAGACTTGTAACAAGAGCTTTGGGAGTAGTGGTTTGCTGATCAGTTTTATTTAAAAAAATGTATAGGTAAGTAATATTGTTTTAAAATAAACAATAGGTAAGTAGTCGCTGGATTCTGGTTACATTTAAACAAGAATATGGTGTTTTAGTTAAAAACTAAACTGTTTTGTGAAATGTAGTTTTTTGAGTCTGTAGAAGAAATCTCTCTTTCGGCCCATTCGAGGATCTACAACTTGGCTGACGCTTCTGAACATGGGTCCGACATTCGCTCGGTGCCTGTATGCATGAAACTTCTTCTAAAACGTGAATTTGTATAAATACTTGATAAATGTAGTGCGAACAAGGGGTTAGACATAGCATATATACTCTTATGATTGTTTATTTTGGTTCGCAATAATATTATATGTCTATGTATTTAGCTACGTTTTCTTACCTTAAAGTGAAGTAAGCACTCTCCTTTTCGGGTGTAAGAATAAATTGATTCGCCAAATACCAAAGCCTTTTGCTTTTGTATTCGGTGTTGAGCTGAAAATAATACATCACAAATAATTTGCTTTATGTATCTTTTTTATAACACTAAAATAATAATGTCAGCACATAAATATCCCACTGCTAGGCTGAGGCCTCCCATTATAGGGGAACGGACAGTATATTCGCCACGCTTCTCCAAGGCGGCTTGGCAGGTTTGACACATCGGTTATCTCGATGTGCAGGTTGCATCACGATGTTTTCCTTCACCGTTTTTAGCACGTGGTAATTGTAACAATATGCACATTAGATCAGAAAACTGACTAAGAGGTGCATGCGTTCCGGTCAGGATCGAACCCGCGCCCTAAGAATTAGGGGCGCGTGCGCTAACCATTACGCTACCACGACTTCTAATCTTTTATAAGATAAAATTAAGCTACAGCCTCTCGTGACTAAAAGGCTGGCTTGAACTTAGGGCAACGCATCAGCGTTGCCATCCAACGCGGAAATGCGGCCAGCATTTTGGGCACTCTCCCCGCCGACAGCGACCTGGAGTCTAATTTTTATTTATAGATGTTATGTTTTTAATTTTAGTTTAATTTTAGTTAATATTTATTTATAATTAGTTTTATTTAAATTAGTTTATTTATAGTCTAGTGATTATTCAAATTTAAAAGTAAAGTATTTATTTTATATAAAATGCTTGTCATATGTAATGTTAATAAAGCTACAGCCAAAATAAGAAAAATATTGAAACTATTTGTATACATTTTACACACTGGAAGAACATGACTTCTTAAGCGAATCTTTCATCACCTCCAAAAACTATTTATTGTACTATAAAAAGTACCTATAATAAATTATAAACCATTTGTGCCTTTAAATGGTAGCAAAGAGTACAAATTATTTATACTAGTGTGCTGAAAAAGGTTTGTATATCAAAGTTGTATTTCTACAAAATGAAGATCAGGCCTTACTGCATCAAATCTCTCTTGTACCAAATGTTGTCTAGCCAGTTGCTTAGCCTTGAAATCATTGATACATTGCTCCCTAACAAGAGTGGCCTCTTTCACAGTTAGCGGAGTTCCAGACCCGTGGCCAGAACCGAACATTCTGGCGAGGTAAGGAGCCAAAGGATCAATCTCGGCTTCTTTCTCACGTTCTGTTACTTCCGCTCTTTGGGCTTCCTGAAAATAATATTGGTAGACTTCCCTTAGGGGCCATCCATAAACTATGTCACACGTATTTCATGATTTTTGACCCATCCTTGTCACAGCAGTAAGACGCTCATTAGTAAAACTCCTCCCTCCCTAATGCATCATCGCATGTTTTGCAATTTTACATCAAGAAATTATTAAACTGCGTTCCGTTCAACAGTTCCATTTAGATTCTGTATAACAATTTAAACGCTATAGTCATACAGATAATGTTGGAAATACTTTGAAGTACTTCGTTAATAGTTCAAAATTTCGTGTTTCAAATCTTAAATATATTTTAATATTTTGAAATGTCACCCACCCCTTGTCACACTTCATCGACTCCCCCCTTAACGCCCCCCCCCCCCCCTTAACGTGGTATTTTTTGGATAACCCCTTGTATCTAAACGAATCTGATTTTACTTGTTGAATATGAATACACCAGGATCATGGACAAAGAATACTACTACTTCTCTCATGCCAGTACTAAAAATCTTAAGGTAGGTATTTCACTTTCTTCCTCGGTCATCCTGTTCATTTGTAAGTTAAGAAAATTAGATGCTAGAAATAGGCAAAGTTTACAAATGTCTATACATATCGCGATCATATTTCCCTTCATCTAAGAACTGGCACATAGCAAAAGCAATATGATTATCCACATCGTGGTTTAAATTTACTTAACCTTCGTCTGGATTACTACAGCCCCTACTAGTTGAGTTGTATCCTACATTAGTGGCCTGGTTCTAGTCGTGCCTTTAAAATGGACAGCTCATTGGCAGCATCTCTGGAGTTGTAAATGTCCACAGGTGACAATAACCAATTTACATTAGGCGAGCTGTCAGCCTGTCTGCTATCTTTCTTTTAGCGATTTCGTTTAAATAAACATCTTCAAGTACGTTTGACCATATTAACATGCATTAATCTTGTTGGTTTTAGTCAAGTGCAGGATTACTATTACTTGCTCCTCCAAATTAATTCAATAAAAAATTAACAAAATTTCAAGAATACTTACTTGTTCTTTCCATCCTTTCTTAGCCGCTTCATTCCTTTCAGTATCAAACAATGCAACAAACAACGTAGGTTCAGTTAATTCTTTGTGCCTATCACGCAAGTATCCATTGACATCAGTCTCTCTATCGCGGATTGCTTTATTGGTTTTGTATTCCCAATCCATATTCTCACAGAGAGTGTAGTATACGTCAAGAGGACGCGGTGGTTTTGCACATGGATCTGCCTGAATAGTGAGTAAATGATTGAATTCTTCAATAAGTACTAATGCTAATATGCACGACAAACAAGTTTTAACAATTACATACATACACCTAGTTGCTTCAGCATCGCAGTTATGTACAATCGGTTAAACAACAGATTCGGTAAGAGTAAAAGAGAGAAATAATATAAATTCAGATGTTATTTCAACTTTCATATAGAAAACTTCGTTGCAATTACCTTTGCCTTACATCTTTGAAGAACCTAGCCAACCTGAGCTCACAAGTTTATCTATTTGCAAGCAATATCGTGGATGATATCAATAAATCACAATGTTTTGTATTACCTGAAGCAAACAAGTGAATACCATCGCGTATTGTGACTATAATACGCGACGGCAGTAAATGTTCTATTGTTGAATGAATTTACTTAAATAGAAGAATGGAGTAATAAATAAAATTAAATAAAAAGCAGACTTACTATGTAGCCAGATGTTTTATCAGGATAAAAGAGGATCTTGCCACCAGTTTCAGCTAAATTAGGCTTAATGTAATTCCTAGTATCATTTGTAACAAAATTATGAGCATAGTGATAAAGTAAGTCAATGGTGTTTTCTTGCATATGGAAGATCTTCTTCCAAATGTCCAATTTGGCTGGTATCGAATTATTGCGACTGAAGGTTTCTATGATATCTTTGATTTGACGCTTGGGCTCAGCTTTTGTGCCTTCTGTGTATGTTATTTCACGGGATTCTAGTCTGAAATCAATGATATGTTGAATATAATACGAGCTATTATGAAAAAAAAATTAAACAATTCGTTATAATTTTATTATTTTCTAAAGATATCTCAAAGATGGTCGAGTTTTTATCTAATCAGTAAATGTCATAGATTTCTTTAAAATTAAACTACACTACAAAAAAACTTAGAAATTAATAACTATAATATTTTCTTAAGTTTTTGCGACTTGTAATATAATAAAACTACGTTTTAACGGTTTCAAGCGCTGTAATTGATTAAGTTTTGGTTTTTTTCCACCCGTTTTGATATTATAAAAAAATTTAGAACTAAGCATGATTGTTGAAGAGTTTCTTGCGCCGTTTCTTCAAGCCACAACATGTTCCGAAGCGGTGGTAAATTAGATTAGGCTCCCATAGAGTAAATAATAACCATAAACAAAATTAAAATTAAATAATTAAAATGAACAAGTTGGCGGTAGGCTAAATAAAACTTTAACAATACTTGTTGGACAAATGCAACCTTTGTCATCTGTGACCATGGCCACTGAAAAGCGGCCGAAACGTCGGACAAACCAAAACTTAATAAATTACCGCGCTTAAAACCGTTAAAACGTAGTTTTATTTATTAATTAAATACTATTATAATCATATTTATAAGTATCATTAGAACATAATAATAATATAATTTGTTTGTTATACTTTATGATAAATGTATTTTATTACTAAGAATTCTTCCTGACGTACACACGTAGTAGGCCAATTTTAGTAGCGCATTAGTGCACGAATCATATACTGAGAACAGAACTTAGAATGCATAGCAAGAAACACTGCCCTTATATTATATATGTACATTTATATATATGTATGTTGTACAAACCGCTTCCTTTTTTTTATTTGTAGTTTTAAATTAATTATTAAATTTAATTCGTATTTGCTAATTAGCGATAGTTTTCGTTTGGTTTAAAATAGCATTATTTTTTGTCGCGTGCCAGTGAGGGTAGATATTGCTTCGAGAGTCACTCGCTGCGCTCGTCGTATACGGACATAGTTCGAAATCGCTCGTTGTTAAATTCACCTCACAGACTCGTTTTGGATTTTGTAAAAACATTCGCAATTGTCGCCAACCAGTGCATCAGTGCTGCATCGTTGTCACGAGTGGTGAAATTACTCGTTATAAACAATATTGTGTTCTCGAAGAAAGCAGTCGGCGCCGACCATTTGGACTCGGAACTCAATCTTTGCAAGGTGAGTTGACCTACTCGTTGTAGTTTTGTTCTCACTGGCCAACTTACCGTTCTTCGTATAATTCGCAAATACAGTCCGCTTAAAACATTAGTTACAATCTCAGCATTGGGGATTGTACATTTTGGTCCATCTCACCGTGGATGCCTTCTATCTGGGAGGTCGGAGTATTGTCTCAGCTCCCTGATAGAATGGTGATCGAACCGCGCCTAGTTAGTTGTCGAAAATGTCGCTAATTTGCTCAATTTATCGTAAAAAACTTGTCATAATTCGCGTCGTCATCTTCATAGTAAGCTCATTTTGCCATCGTATTTTCTCGTTATCTAATCGATTTTTATAAAATTTATACATTAACATAGCAAGTTTAAACCCTAAACTTCGCATATATCGAAAAATAATTTGTCAATTGTTCGTAATATTTCTTATTTTAATCATATAATTTCAACGTTGGAAGGCGGTTAGATGATGCAATCGTGTATAAACCGTTCAAATTAAAACGTGTTCAATATTGTATTAGCTTGTTCGCAATAGTAAGCCACATAACGCCATTCTTAATTTGTTCGTATAATACGAGTCGTTCCCTAGTTCATTTACAATCGCCATCTTTGAATCGCCCCTGCGTCGGAGTTTCGCCCGTCGCACGCCGATCGGGTGAGCGATTCACGCATGTCGCAGTCATATTATGAAAACTTTATAACTTTGAAATTTCTCATTTATAACTTGATTTTTATGTTATTATATTGTGACTTTAAATAAGCTATTAGTTCGTATTAGTATATCGCACTAGTGAGTGTTAATCGAAACAAAATATTTTTATTTGAATTGATTACTTTATTGAAATTTGATGGAAATAAATATATATTGATTTGGAAATCGTCGTATAAATGTTTATTTAATCTTCGTCATTAAAAATATCGCACGTTTGATTTCGATTTACTCAAAATTAGTTAAAATCTTCTAATTTCTGGTAATTTCTTAGCTTCACCTTATTAACACAATTACTACGACATACATTATCGATTTTTAACTTCAATCGTCTGTTGATTTTGTTCATTCAACATGTCGAAATGCACTCGTCGCAACTATGAATTAAAACGCGACTTGGCGGTCAGTCGCATTAATGAATGTCTCTCTGCTGGTTTAAAAGCGAAAAATGATAGCTCGCGTATACCTATATTTATGTCCCGGCATAGTAAACTCGAAAGTTATTGTTCTAGTTTTGAATCTAATCATTTATCGTTATGTTCGGAAATCACGGATCCCGATGAAATGGAGATCCAGGATGAAATTCGTCGAAAATTCGATGAGAAACATTTCGAAATTATTGAAATACATTCTTTGTTAACATCTTGTAATATTAATTCTAGTGTTTTGGAACGCAATACTTCGGACTTATCGATCAAATTACCTCGTTTGAACTTATTAAATTTTGACGGTGACTTGAAATCTTGGGGAACATTTTATGACATGTTCAATACAGTCGTTCATCAAAATCGTAGTTTGTCGAATATAGAACGTTTTTCAATTTTAATTTCTTTGCTTCGCGGCGAACCATTGCAATTGTTGAAAGGTTTTCCATTGTCTGAAAATAATTATTTAGATGCTTACGCGGCACTCGTCGATCGTTATCAATGCAAACGCAAAATAGCATTTCGGCATTGGGAAGAAATACAAAACGTAAAGTTGAACTCGAGTTCTCCGCGTGAGTTACGGCGTCTCGTAGATACATTCAAGGAAAATATTGCAGTGATGAGAAATTTAAATTTGCCAGTTAGAAACTGGGATTTTCCACTTTTTTATTTATTGATAAATAAACTCGATATAGAAACTCGACGTCGATTTGAACTTCAGAACGAATCTAGTGATATCCCTTCTTTCGACTCGTTGTTGGAGTTTCTCAACAAGGCTGGTCAAGCGCTCGAGCTCGCTGAGCCGACCATGCCTGAGCCCGCAGTGGCGCGCACTCGGCGTGCCGCCGCGAGCGGCAATCAATCGACTTCTCGTACTCTCGTCGCTCACACCATCGCTAGTGACTTACCTTGCCCACAGTGTAAGGCTAACCATGTCTTACTATCTTGTCCTTCGTATCGTAAGTTATCTCCTCGCGATCGATTCGGCATCGTGAAGGAAAATAACTTTTGTGTGAATTGCATTCGCTCGGGTCATGTTGTAAAATCATGTCCTTCAAAATCTCGTTGTTTAAAATGCAATTTTCCACATCATACAACTCTACACTTCGATTCCACTCGTTCGACTACTCCCTCGGAAAATATAGATTTTCCGACGGAGACAACTGCTACTCTGAAACATTCGGTTTCAGAAACCTCGCCTTTAGTTGACTGCGATTCGTCGCGCAGTCAACACTACCAGCCTCCAGTCGCCCTCATGGCTGGTCAGGCCTCGTTATCGCATTCGTCTCTTCTCGCAACCGCATTTGTTGAAGTTTTGGATAACTTCGGCAAAGTTCGTAAAATTCGTCTCGTAATTGATAGTGGCAGTCAGCTCAACTTCATTACAAAGGAGTGTGCGTCTCATCTCGGACTGCCATTACAAACGACTACCATGCCAGTCGAAGGTATCGGTCGGTCGTCGACTGTCGCTACTGACTCCACCGTCTTTCGTATATTCGGTGGGGAACCTCGTTTCGCTATCGATATCAAGGCCTTTACTATGCCAGAAATTTGTAGTGAAGTGCCCTCTCGCAAATTAGATATTTCTCGCTGGTCAGACTTGAAGTCGATTCGTCTGGCGGATCCTGGTTTTCACTTGCCAGGTTCCATCGATGCCTTGATAGGTGTTGACATATTTAGTCGCATCCTTTTGGGCCAACATATCGTTTGTGGTACTGAAGGTCCAATCGCCTTAAGCACCAAACTCGGTTGGATCGTGATGGGAAATGTAGACACTCCACCACTTCCCACTTCATTGTCGTCCGACTCGCACAAGGCTCCTGAAGTTCGTTCGTTGGAGACTCTTGCTGCATCACCGTTTCAAAATATTCGCACTATTCGTTTATCGCAAACCTCTCGCTTGGCTTTAAAAAATAATTTGTCGAATAAATCATTTTCGAATTCGAAAAATCGTTCATTGTTATCTCGTACCTCGAATTACGTTGCTACTTATTTGAAGCATTATCCTAAAGCAGCTCAGTCAAAATTAGTCTCGCAGAAAAGAGTTCGAATGCCTCGTTCTAAATTTTGCGTCACAGCCTTGCTATGGCATCTTACTAAGTTTGTGACAAATACAAACAACCAAATTCTGCGCTGCTTCGACTACACAGTCGGTCTCTCGTGGCGTCGACCACCATCCTTGCACTGGAAATCTCTTGCAGTAGTCGAGCTAGAAATCTCGCTTTTCGTTCAACTCCAACAATCTGACGGTTTCTTAAACGATTGCTCGATATTCAAGAAGATTTCACATTCCGTTGTAGCTGTAAAATATTTAGTTCCTGGTAATTATACTCAGTATGAGTTTAGCTATTCAGGACATCTTGTTGAAACTGAGCTGAACGAGTTAATATCCTGCCTCGTGAGATTTGTTCAATCCCAAGTCTTAAAAGAAGGTTCGCTCTTGTATAAGACATTCGCGTATGAAACGTTAGATAAGTGTTTCACGAAAAACTATCGCGCCAAGGTGGGCGGTCGTATTGCCCACTTGTACTTGGATTGTAGTTACAACTTGGGTTTGACACCTTCTAGTCAACACCATTTTACTTTTTTCGTTGTCGTTGGCATTCACTAGGGACATCGCCATCCTCGTGTTTGTAACTACGTTAAAATTCGAAAGTATTCAAATTTATTATTATATCGCATTTGTAGTTTGGTTAAATGTATAGAATGTATTTGTAAACATTATTTATTTTCGCACCTCGTCTAGCATGTCGTGATAATAGATCGCGTACTTTTCCGTCACATTGAATTCGTACTGTTAAAATCAAATTCTTTGCTCTTAACCAATTTCTTACTTTAACACAACAAGTAGAAATATTTTTGAAATTTTGCTTACTTTTTATAATAAATCCGAGTTTAAATGACAAGTCGGTCTTTACTCGGGCATATTTCTTACTCGTAAACCATCAACAACAATTCCAGAATCGAACACTACTTTAAATTATCGTAATCGTTGGCGATTGTTTCGAAAAATGCATATAAATTTCTGGAATCGTTGCTCCTTGGAATACTTAAACACTAGTAACGTACGCGCTAAATGGCATACTATTGCTAGCTTGCCTAAAATTCTTATATTAGTTGTAGTTATATAGCCGAACGATTGAACCCATTATATTCGTTGCTCGGTCGCATCATCTCACTGTATCTTGAACGTGACAAACTCATGATTCAAATGCAATTAGGTGAATTGCGGAGATCTCTTATGAGACTCTACCTTTAAATAATTAAAATACATCATCGTATTTTGGTGGGCGGAGTTGTACAAACCGCTTCCTTTTTTTTATTTGTAGTTTTAAATTAATTATTAAATTTAATTCGTATTTGCTAATTAGCGATAGTTTTCGTTTGGTTTAAAATAGCATTATTTTTTGTCGCGTGCCAGTGAGGGTAGATATTGCTTCGAGAGTCACTCGCTGCGCTCGTCGTATACGGACATAGTTCGAAATCGCTCGTTGTTAAATTCACCTCACAGACTCGTTTTGGATTTTGTAAAAACATTCGCAATTGTCGCCAACCAGTGCATCAGTGCTGCATCGTTGTCACGAGTGGTGAAATTACTCGTTATAAACAATATTGTGTTCTCGAAGAAAGCAGTCGGCGCCGACCATTTGGACTCGGAACTCAATCTTTGCAAGGTGAGTTGACCTACTCGTTGTAGTTTTGTTCTCACTGGCCAACTTACCGTTCTTCGTATAATTCGCAAATACAGTCCGCTTAAAACATTAGTTACAATCTCAGCATTGGGGATTGTACATATGTAGTTGCGCTCGGAGACTGGGTCTTATTTTAGGACTTTTTTTTCTATTGTTTTACTGTGTGGTTATTTTTGTGGTATTGTTATATCCTAATTGCTTTCTTTATGTGACTTTTTAGGATCCCATAGCCAAAGACCGGTACATTCGTAAGATCTATCATCGTTCGTTTGGCCGTCTGTCAAAAATCGTTCACCGCCACTATATAAGGCTTCTATGCTATGCGTAGACCAAATATACTTGCTTAAAAAACTTTTTTTACCTGTCATTTCTATTGGTATAAATTTCATTAAAGGTAACCGGAGTGCACACAAGTTTGGTTAAATGGTCTAGTCTTGCGTAATAGTTAAATTCCATAGTGCGAACCCCTTCCACAGACGTTGTCGGTGCATCCATTGAATACACGTGCTCTGAAGAAAAATATGTTTGGATTGGATTTCTTTCCGTTCAAACTATTTAATTTTAATACTATTCGTAGTAACCACTTGCAATAGGTGATAATTTCAAATGAATTATATGTTTAGTAACTAAGGCTGGTGTGCAATACACGAGCGATGGTTGAAATAAAATAATCGTTGTTTAGCCATACTGTTTATTATTTAAGCGGAAATTTAAAACGTGGTTTCCAGGCTACAGTTTCATACATTACATACTATACTCTTCTCTCTATGACTATAGTAATATGTATATATGTCTATTTCCCTCCCCCAATACGGTGGACGCGCGAAATGCAGCGGCGTCAGAGCGTTTTGCAACACTCTTTTATGAACCATGATACTGTAAACTTCTTGTGAACATGTATATAATAAAAACAATAATTATCAAAGGTTCATTGAACTATTCTACTTATATTTATGTCATGGTGTATGTGAAGTGCTAGCGGATATAATATGGTCGATTGTTAAGACTTAGACGCAGACAAAAACAAATTCACACCTGCATACCTGTAAAAACACATTTTATTACATTTCGGCATTTGGACTTCTTTATTTACTTTGTGTTTAAAATATGTGATTAGAAAACAGCCCATTGTTGTATTGTAATATTTTATGGCACTTATTAGCCAGGTGTGTCGGATTAAGATACGGGGACATTGCAGTTGCGCAGTATAAAACAATAGAGGGGGGAGGTAGTCGAGCGATAACCACAAGCGAAGCAAGACGTGTGTACTACAATAGGGAATCTAATAAGTGACGGACTTTGCGCGTTTTATGGAATTACGACCTTCTGCATTACGTTTGGACTTGTTATGTTCGGTAATATTTGTACCTGTGTTATACGTGTTTGTATAGTTCTGATAAACTCTATAGTAATTCTAACGGCATTTTAATTCGAGTCTCGCGACTCTTAACAATATGTATTGACTGTTTGAATACACAAACGGACGCAATCAAAATTGAACTATTTGATCAAATTCAACCAGCGGTTATTATTCGAATGCCCGGAAACATTTTTAAAGTATTATATACATCTTTGGAAATACGGTCATATAAAATGTTAACGATTATTTTATTTTAATCACCGGTTAAATGTCTATGCATAACAGCATTAGTAACGTAGTGAGAGACAAATTAACTTACATCAATACTCACTTAGAAGATGTTCTTTCCGACCAATACCGAATGTTTCCTTTATTTCCCTGTTGACGTGGTCGATCTTAACCATCTCCATTTTGTCAACTCTGTTTCTATACCACTCGTATCTGAACAATTTGTAAAAAATCATAAATTCAACAATCACTATGGTGGTGTAAAATACGAACTACAAACACGACTATTTAATTTTTTCAAATCTCATTTCAAAGTTCAGAGCATACTGTTCACTATTGTCGCAATATAACGAAAGTAACAAACGAAAAAATGAATATCTCAAGAACTAGATGTCTCCCGGCCATGAGGATTGCAGAAGGAAAGAAAGAAAACAATGTTTGTTTAGAGTTATTTAAAATTACAAAAGTATACATAAGCAGTTTAATAAAAGCCAAAGTTAACTAACTCTAAACCCTAACTCAGCAAATGCTGGTTGATAACAACCAACGCTGGTCTTACGTTAGTGCCAAGCAGTAACGCAGAAGGAAGAAGTGCCTCTCCGTCCCCCACTATTCAAAATTCAGTGACCACTAAGATAAAGTTAAATAAAAAAAACAAATAATTACGCTAAGTATTATATTGTTTATCATTATTTACAAGCTAAATCACCGTCAGTATTAAAAAACTATCAATTCTTGCCAAGTTTTGCTTGGAAAAGTTCGCGCTTTAGCGATAAGGCCACCCGTTGTACTATCTCTTGTATTTTTCTATTACTGTTTTTATCTATGCTTTGCTATACAAATAAGAGTTATCTATATCATTCCTAATAATGCCATTTTTCTAGGGTGGCAGATAAACTTACGTGAGCAAAGGTACAGTCAACGCGTAGTCGTCGAAGATCTTGATCCTCTTGACAATGCCATCCTTCTGGGAGTACGCTGAAAATTTCTCTAGCAAAACCTTTTTATAATGTATTGTTTTGTGGCTCCCCGGATATCGTTGTTCGTATTCTATAAGATAACATAAATTGTGCAAAATTTTATTGTAAGCTGGTTATCCTTCACAGATTTTCTATCTACAAAAGGAAATGGCAATAGTCAAATGATTTTCAGTAACGATATTTTCAACACTATATGGTTAAAAAGCAATCTAACAAGTTATAATTGTACCTAATTCATATTTATTAAATACATTTTTCAAATAAAGGGCGCAGTAAAACCTCACACACTTCTATGTAATTCCCGCAAAAAGTTATACGCTATCTGCATACTTGGAGTACTGTTTAAACATTTCGATTTTTTTAATAATCTTATGGCTTGGTTTCTAGACTTTTAAGCCACTGTTTTAGATAATTTGGGAATAAACCTCGTCAGTTAAAACTAATTTATATTGATCAATGTATTGACATCAAATTTAAAGATGCTGACTTTTTACTGGCATCGTGTGAACTGGTTTAAAGTCAGTACAGCTGTACCAAGTCAGTACTGTCTTTAGTAGTCCTGATTGAATATTTTGAAGTTAGTTGGCTCGTCAAGTCAGTAGCTAGACACAAGAAACAAGAATCTCAGAATAGGTTGTTTTGAATTAAGAATGACATGTTTTTGATGTAATAATGAGAATACGCTATTCAATAACAGATGGCGCTATAACTCTTAACACCCCAACTTGTTAAAATACGTTCTCGTAAAGAAACCACAAGCTTATAGTTATGAAAGACCTAATATTTAATTCATACTTCACTCTGGTTACATACAGAAATAGTGCAATGCTATATTTAAAACAAAAAGAGAACTTTTTTAACTAGCCTTTTTTAGACATCGCAGTATAATTACTGTGATTTCGACATAAGGCTTATTAAAACAATTATACCGTCAGCAGTGATGTCAAGCTTCTCCACCCAGCTTGCAGGAACATCGAGATGCTTCTCCGTATCCACCGCAGTTCCCTTATCGGCATAATCTACACCCACCATCTGCCGCCGGTGGAATGGTTCACCAGCCAACAGGTGCTCCCAACAAGACAGTTCTCCTAGATCATAGTTCAGGGCTTGTAGACCGTCAGCGCAGTTTTGAAGATTGGCCTTGAAAATGCACCAAAATTTGTGATTAATTATTTTAATACTACGTTTTAACGGTTTAAAGCGTAACAGAAGCGTGGCATTTATTTGATTTTTATTTCGACGTTTCGGCTCCTTTTCACTAGCCGTCTTCCGTCATCACGATCACACTGAAAAGTGGTTAAAACTTAGTTCTATACATGTGTATTATTCGCGAAAACTTAAGAAAATACTATCCTTAATGATTTATACGAAGACAGCTAATCCGAATGAAATCCGATTTTTTTGTTTGTTGTTTTTTGTGACTTAGGTCATTTCGAATATTAATCCTAATAAAAAATCAGATTCTTTACTTTACGTAATTTAGAATTTCTTGCACGTTTTTTTTTCATTTAATTCGGCATGGTGCAACCAGTACTGTAGCCAAAATCTCATTTTCCTTCAATGGAAGCCGCCATAACGTCTATAAAGCTGTATTTCTATGAATTCTTTTTCTATGATATGGATATAACCACAGATAATAATTGAAACGATTAGTTCAGTATAAACATATCTTGGAAAAGGTATTTATTTATAAATTAAACTACTAAAATTTTGTGTAGTGCATAAGTCTTGTTACTTTAATTGTCGCTGGTATTGTTTTGTAATTTTGAGTCTATAACGATTATATTAATGTACTTTGTGGTACGTAACATAATATGGAAACCGATTTAAGTAACTCTTATGCTTAAATGTTGTTTAAATATTATATTGAAAAAAGTAATTATGACTTTGACTAAAATGAATTGAACAAAAATATTGCTTGAATGTACTCACGTAATAATTCTCGTGATTGTATACACTATCCAAATTCTGATACTTGGATGCGTCTAGAGAATACGCCTTGCCTTCGCTAGGTTCAATAAAGAAAGGCTCTTCCACACCCATAAACCCGGGTAAAACCAACACCCAAGCATGGGTCCGCCAGCCGTGTACTTCGTCAGGTGGCGGCTTTTCGAGATCCTATGAGAAGTGACATGTTAAACACAGCATCAAATTAATATAATGAGTCAACAAGGTTTTTCCTGCAACCTCGACCCGAATGTTGTACTTCAGTTGTAAATCCTGTGATATTTTTTGTTTTTCCAAGGACTAAGTAGTTTATACATGTAGCAATGGTAAGTGGATAAGAGATGGCGCTATACAAACTTATTGATGAGCGAAGCGAATACAATTAATTTAAAAAAAAAACTGGACATGCAACTCAAACCTTTAGGAAAATTAAATCCACAAAATCATTCCAAAAGACCTGTTTTATGTGTACATGAATGTAATTGAAATTATTTGTTTTAATAGCATCTAACACGTTGTGAAATTCGTTTAACAATTTAAAAATATATTCGGCAAATTGTTAAAAAAGGACATAACTTCATTTATTAGACCTCTTTTAAACACTTAAAAAGGAGCAAATTCTGTATTCGTCTGTATATACATATGTGTATTCTTTATACTTACAGCAATTTTACGCAGCCTCTTATTCTCTATCTTATCCAATTCCAATTGCTTCCTTTCAGCCTCTTTCTCATCCATCTTTTGACAGTACTTTGAGGTTAGATCAGGAAGAGGCACCAAGCGATATCTGGGTTCTTCCTCGGGAGCTTCGGGTTCTTCTACTTTCTGAAAATATATATACATGGAAAGAGAGATAAACAAAAAAATAATCCTGAGTTCAACGAAGAGCCGTTCGCGTTGTCGACAATGCCGTACCGACAGACCGCCTAGGTACGCGTGGCCTTTCAGCCCTAATTACACTATCATATATTTATCAATGCTGTTCTTTATTTTTACATATTACCTACACTGACGATCACACAAAACTTAATCAAGATGGATAAAGATTTAAAGCCGTTTTTTCCATTGCTGTGAGTGTAATTTTAAAGCTTATTTACGAGATTTACGTTTTTAACTAGACGATTCTTTTTGAATTCTTGTTATATATATATATATATGCGATAAATAAAAGGTGCTGAAAAGTTTACCTCGCTCTCGTCCGGTAGATCAGGACACGCGGTCCGGTATCTTATTGCCATGCAAGTGTCCCTGTCAGCGCATCCTACCACCACGTAAGCGTCGTATCCAGCACCAATCAACCAAGACACTGTGATGTGAGCCAATTCAAATGGGTTTCCACTGCGACGAATGATCGCAGTGTACGGCGACATGATTCTTTCGGGCTGTGAAAAGAAAACAATATCATTGTCAACAACAAACTTTTTAAATGTTCTGGTATTGGCACAAGAATTGCAAAATTTATAAAACCGAAATTGATAATTATGTTACTATAGTTTACGAAAGTTCGCAGTTTGAAATAATGCATTCTAATTTTAAATAAGTATGGAGGTTAGAGGTAAGGAGTCTGTGTCAAAACGCGGATAAGTTTTAAAGGAAGCACCAAAAGTAATTATAGAGCGAGACTGAAAAATAAACATGGACCGAAACATTTCCGCTTTGTTTTTATTAGGTTTTTTTATTGCATGAGTCCAGCAGACAGGCAGACGGTCCATCTAATGGTAAGCGGTTACCATCGTCTATAGACATTTACAACACCAAAGGCTTACGCTGCTGCTCTCTTGGGGGAGTTTGGAACCTGACCATTAATGCCGGAACACAACTCAAGGTTTGCCATACTCTAGACAAGGGGCTATCCAGACGAGCAGATACCCTACCACCTGAATGTGGGTTGTTTCGTCGCCTCTTGCGACAAGCTCGGCCGCAGGAAATTGTATTCTTTCTCCGTTCCTGTACGGAACAAAAAAGGTGTTAAAAATTTACAATAATCGCTCTAAATTTCATACACTATATTTGGAAATTATTTTACACTGCGTAAATAGTTCAGGTATTCTATACTGACATTTTATTCATTCTGTAGCACTTCAACAATTTGTAATTCATATCGTAGTTTTTGTATGACAGTGCTATATATAGTAGTAGGCTTTAAAACTCCTGTTTTCAGCATGCTGGACACTGTTTCAACTTCTCATCCATATAAGACGGTACTTCTTACCTCTACCCTCCATATTAACATGTTAAAGGGCATGCCGTAAAGTATTTTTGGGAAAATTTCAATAGATGGCGTTACTCGTAGCAAGAGTAAAAACTTCACTAAAATTAAATATTATTTTGGATTTTGTAAATACTGTTATTCGATTTTATTTACAAAATTATCAATTCTATAATCTATTATATCCTAATAATGTTTTAAATAATGGATTTAGTGCTTTAAAGATATTTATCATTTTTGTACTGAAAATAAACATAACAAGAACTTCCAACTTTTTTTATATAGATAACAGTATAATACTGTTATTTATAAACAAAAAACTTCAGAACAAAGTTATGTCCATTTGTATATCTCACCATAATATCATAAACGCTTCATTATTTACTCTAACTTCTTGATCAATACAAAAAGGAGTATCCACAAAATATTATTGATAAATATATTAATACAGTGCAATAAGCAAAATTACATAAAATTACGTATATTTTTTATTATTATTACGTATTATTATTATCACGTATTATTGGTGTTTCAATTATAGATAGGTACTTAAAATGGGAAATTGGCTGAATGGACACTGGATTCTTACTTTTTACGTCTGTCTTTGTATTAGTATGTGGTAGTATATGTGGTAGGTTATATATAGTGTATCATCTATGGTGATTAAATAAATGTTAATCACAGGATTAGTTACGAGGTACATTTATTATGCCAAAATCTATCATACATGTACATTGTATAAATATACATGAACACATTTTATATTAAGATATTTCCTCGTCTTTTATATTCATCTCCAGTCTCTAAATTACTTACAAATAAAAGTTTTATAACATTTAAGAAACTAATAAAATAAAAATATTTGTGTTTATACATACACAACGAATTAACTTTCGTATTTTAATATAAGCATGGTAATTAATAAGAATATGCAATATGGAACGATAGGACCAACTTGAACCTACGCTATTGCGCATAATAACACTGGATTGCGTACGTCGTTCCTTGACGGCTGCGCGTCGCCGGGTCGGAGGCTGAAGGGATGGGGCGTCTCCCCACAAATTGAATCCGAAGTTGGACGAAAACAAAGTCAACATCCACAACTTTTCCGACTACAACTTTTACTTTTCATTGAAAACTTTTCAACACTTTCGCTGTTAACAATTCCCTTTTTGTTCGCAGTAAGTTTCATTGTTATGATTTCTGATGTAAGTAGGTCATTACCGGACTGTATTATGTAGTATTAATACGTTTAAACGTAGATGTATATTATTCAAAAATCTGCTTAAGGAATGTAGGTATATTTATTGAGAATCGATAAAATCACGTGCAGGTTGGTCTGATTCAGAATCAAGTAAGTGCTTACAAAACAAAATCAAAATGAGAATAGGGCGTTCAGTCATGTATATTAAAAAAAAACGCTTTTTCATTTTTTTTTTTAACAAGAAAGCCAGTGTTCGCTCTCATATCATTAAATTGCCACGCTCAACTACGCAGTGGTTCTCTAGAACGTTTATTCCGCGTACAACAAAAATTAGGAAGGAACTTGGTCTAACTTCCACTACGTACCGTCGTGCACCATTGCCTATGGATGTATACAACACCAAGGGTGTCGGCAAGGCTTTGCCGGCCTTGAAGTAATTTTATGACGCAATTCTTAAACAACACCATGTTATAGCCAAGAGGGAAATTTTTGCGGGAAAGATACCTCCAGGATGTTGTACGCGGAATTAATGTTCTAGAGAATCGTTGCGTAGTTGAGCGTGGTAATTAAAGAAGATGATCATAAACATTCAGCCAAGGAGGCTCAAGCGATGCGGTTCTTAGCGCGAGTGTTATTCCTAGCCAGTTAATTCTGCGAAAAGTAATTGTACTTCTGTATTTATTAAAAAAGAAGCTTGAGATAAATAAATATGAAGAAAAAGAATTGTAGCAAGTCGTGTTGTTGGGGAGTTTCTTGCTGGGTTTTCTCCACAACGATAACATATTGGGAAGAGGAAAATATTTTTCAAATTATAAGTATGTTCTTTAATTATGCTTTAATACCTCGCGATAGATCTCAAAATAGGTGAATTGACCAGATTACTGACCAGCTGAACATTTCAATAAACTCGGCTGTACTCAGAATTGATCTCGGTGGAAAAGAGCAATTATTCACTGCCATCAAAGTCACGATCAGCAGTTAGAAAACAACTTAAAAGAAGAAGTATGGACCTTCTAAAAAGTAAGATTATCGATACAAATAAATAAAATTGAAGTGTCTGTTTGTAATGTCAGAATAACAGCATTTTACTACATGCGTAAGAAAGTATATACGATAATAATGTAAAAAAAATATTTTTGTCTGTCTGTCTGTTTGTCTGGATGTTTGTTCCGGCTATCTCTCAAACGGCTGGAATCATTTTAATGAGAATTTCACTGGCAGATGGCTAATGTTATAAGACTACTTTTTATCACTTTTTTAGGATTCCGTGGATGAAATCGCGGGCACAGCTAGTTTTGAATAAAACCCTTTTAATATATTATGTCAGGATTTGAACCACGTGACAAAGACTTTATGACGTCTAATACAAGAATTAGATGACACTTGTTGCTCACCAATTCTGTAGTTCGAACAATTTTGCACTACAGGATGTTTTATAACTTATGTCATGTAATCCCCAACTTTCTGCAACGAAATACGAGTGGAAAAGATTTGCCAGTTCTTTTAGAAATCAGTTGACAGGGGTCGTTATGTCGAATTCTGTGAATCCCTGGTGAAGCCGGCCATTATCGATACAAGACCCAGGCTTGAGGCATCGCAAGTATCGATTGGAGCGGAGGTCCGGTCAAGGGGGGCAGCAGGCGAGAGAGGGGGGCATCGCGCGAGCAACGCCGGCGACGCGTACAGACGCCACTCATGCGAAACCGTGCTGTGCCTCTAATTGAAAACGATGGGACATTTTCTATCGATATCGATAAAATGACATTTTTAAGAAAACAATGGAAACTCTTTATTGTTCACCATAGACTTAAACCTAGAAAATTAATATGGACACATTCGTATTAGAACAACGGGCGACCTTATCGCTCATAGCGATCTCTTACAGGCAAGGTAAGCCAAAGAATATTTAAAAAAAAATGATCGGTATTTGGTGGCGTATCGAAATTACTAATAACTACTAATTACTTCTACTAATAAAAAATTAATAACTACAGATTTACAAAAACAAATATATCACTCACGCTCATGTTTAACAGATTCGAATAACCGTGAGCGGAAACCGCAGAAAAATGTAACACATAGCCATTGGTACAAGTCCCCGTATTATCGTTTTTTCAGTGACAGATTTTCTTTTTAGTTACGGTTTTAAAAACGCACGATTTTTGGCGTGTCATATATTAGTATGGTGACGAACGTAATGTGGTTAACCGCGTCCGGTTTTGGGATACATTATCGACTGAATGAGCGTAGAGGATAGCTACAACTTACAGTGCTCGCTAGCGAAAAGCTAATTCATTTGTGAAATAAAATTAAGCAAAAACACCAATCGCTGGGTTGGTGTTTATACCATAAAACAAAATGTTTATACCAATAATTTTATTGTCCATTAATTTTTTTATTGCAGGAGTTCAGCAGGCAGACGGCCCACTTGATGGAAAGTGGTTACAATCGCCTATAGATGTTTGCAACATCAAAGGTGCTACAAATGCACTGCTGCTTTTTTAAGAGAGACTGGTCAGTAATGCCGAAACAACTCAAGGTTATTATGTCAACACAGTTTAAATTTATGTATAGATTAGATACCTAGAGTCAGTCGACTCGAAGCGGCTTTACCCGAACGAGCGTTACACAGCCGAGTGTGACGGCTCAGTCTCATTCAATACCCCCAAAATAAAGTACTCAGCGTGCCTAAAGAAGTTTTCATTCCAAAAATATCGACAATAAGTCAATTCGTAGTTAAACGAGGCACATCGCAAGTGCGCTCTCCAAGAACGGTTGAACGGCAGTCCGCGTGAGTGATCGCACCACCCGCCGCCGCGTGGTCGCGACGCGGCCCAGTGATGTACCTACATTATCCATTCATATCGATAGTTTAACTTATATCCGATTCACAAACTATTATGAATCACTTATGATACTCGTAAGACATTCTTTTTTGTTAAGCAAACATCTAATAGTATTGAAGTATAATGCTTACAGGACGACATAATTATTGAGGCCGTAGGTAAGGCCCACATATCGATGCGAGTTTAATCGTGTCAAAGCTTTGTGTCAACATCGGCTCCTTTCCCAGGGCGGCCACAACGGGGACCAGGGAGCGTTGGGTCGGCAAACAAAGGACTGTTTTTGTCACGCGACGCCGCCCTCCCGCCGCGAGTCGTGGCCGTGGCGACGCGACGGTGGCCGCGGATCGATATCGCTCGAGATCTGTCGGCCTACGCGCCCGCTTCGCCGGCCATTTGCCTACCTCGACGCCTCGGGCTCGTGTGTACATAACCCACCACCCACCACCCTTGCCGATACACCCCCGCAGATTACCGCCTACAAAGCAAACTTCATTGGTACGTGCATGCAATATGCGCAAGGAGCTGGCCCGAATTGCGCCTCCACCCAGATTGCTTTGATATCCTAGCTGACGTCGTATTTAGGCCACTGCATCTCGGGCGCTGGCCAAAGGCGTTCGTCTCTATTTCGAATACACCAGAACACACGGCCCGGGCGCAATCGCGTTAATTACTCTTAGAACTGAGAACTACAGAACGGTATTTGCATTGTCTACGAAATAGATTACTGACCTAACTCACACATCGAATTGTATTGGAGTGTACACCAAACAGATCTTTATGAAACACTGGCATCAATGCATTGCTAGCCGGTTACACCAAACAAAAATGTATTATTTGCAGATTGCTGCATAGAATAATTAATTAATGTAAAATATATGTGAATGAAATGCTTAAATTAAGAACTGCTGACTGATTGACATTTATTAATTTTTATTTCTAATATTTAATTTAATTGTTCGAACTATTATTGTGGATCTTTGTGTCTGAAATAAATAAATATGAAGTATTATTAATTAATCTTTAATTAAACTATAGATTTCATTCTTCAATAATCTTCAAACTTTTGAACTATAAGGTTGAAAAAATCAGACAAAATTCAAAATAATAGAACTTGAAAATAAATTGGATTCCGCAGGCAGACTGAAACATTAATTACACATACGGAAATTCTTCTTTGTATTTGTTAAAAATGTGTGATTTAGTCACGCATTTTAACAAATACAAAGTATTCTTCTAAACGATAACACCTATTTACGCTTCTATCAAATAAAGCATCAATATACATAACATGGCTATCCTAAAACTTGAAGTTTCTGTCGTAAATCGGCCAAGTGCAGCAACTTTGCAAACTCCATTCTAGTTCAATAGTGGAGAGGGAAAGTTCACATTTGCATATTGGCCCGCGTAGCACTCGCAAAGTTTGCTAAACTTTGTTGAATTGTGGACCCCACTACGCGGATCATTGTTCCAAACTTTTTGAAACATTATTATATAAGTAAGTTATTATATTGTTACGAGTTTAGCGGCACTCGAATTAAAATGCCGTTAGAATTACTATAGTTTATTAGAACTGTACAAACACGTATAAAATAGGCATAAATAGAACCGACCATAACACATTCAAACGTAATGCAGAAGGTCGTAATTCAATAAAACGCACGAAGTCCGTCACTATTCTCGTTAAGTACACACGTCACAGCCGTATCGTAATCGATGATTGACTGCCCCCTCTCTCCATCAGGCCGTCATTTTATACTCCGCAAATGCAAAATAATCCGCAACACCTGGCTAATGATGCTAATGAGCGAATACAATAGGACAATAGGATATTCTACACAATAACTAGAAACGTATGCCAATAAATAAGTGAACAAAAGAAGACGATCATACAAGGATTACAATTAGTTCAAATGCCGATAGGTAATAAATTGTACTTTTACAGTCTATACGTGGAATTTGCGCCTAGGTTGTAACAATATAAATCTTTTTATTAATCAAATTAAAGTATCTGTCAGTGATTTCGAAAACGTTGATATAAATCTAATAGAGGGAATCTACAAAACGATTTTTATATATACGAGGTATAGATATAGGTATGTAGAATATAATAGAAAACACTTTGTTGTTCACCACGTACACTTAAAAACAATTTACATAAGTGACATTAAACGGTAAAAGTAGGAGCAATGGGCGGCCTTATCGCTTAAGAGCGATCTCTTCCAGACAACCCGGGATATAGATTTTATGAGCGGAAGATTCGCAAGTGTATGACGGTGGTGTGCAAATTAAATACACATATAAATAGGATATATAAATATTACACCATAAATATACCTGAAATTAATAAAAAAATAGAGAGTAAACAATAACACATATTAATATTATATATACTAACTAGCCTCTGCCCGCGACTTCGTCCGCGTGGAAAAAGTAAGTTAAAAAAACCCGATTTTGAAACATTCTTCATAAGTGCTCCGCTTCTATTGATCTTAGGGTGATATATAACTTAAAGCCTTCCCCGATAAATGAGCTATGTAACACTGAAAGAATTTTTGAAATCAGATCGGTAGTTCCTTAGATTAGCGCGTTCAAACAAACAAACTTTTCAGCTTTATATATTAGTATAAGATATACAAACATAATATACAAATACACTAATAAGTAAACGTACATGTAATTAAGTATTAAATCTATACTAATATTAGAAAAAGGTAAAGTTTGTGAGTTTGTGTTATTATAGGGGGGTAATCTCTGGATCTACTAAAGCGATTTTGAAAATTCTTTCACCAGTGGAAAGCTAATTTATTCCTGAGTGACATAGGGTATATTTTATTGTCCTTAATAATGAGTATTTTTTCTGATGCCCAGCAAAGCGGGCAGGGGTCAGCTAGAATTTGTTATAAAGTGAGATAGATATGTACTTTTGATTCGGGGTATTATTACCGTGGGACAAAAGGATACGCACCTTGCACAATTTGCAGTATGTCTTTTGATAGGTTATGTGAGCCAGGTACACCGTCTAATTTGATTTTCTTTAAGTGTTACACACATCGCGATGCAATGGATTATTTTGAGCTCTTATTTAACGATTCTGAGTAGAACTTTTTGAGTTCGTATGCGTGTGTAGTGGGCGAATTTTGCAGCGTCTTTTTTTGGAACAGAAGTGGGTAGAGGGGGGAGATTTTGAGTACGGAACAGGACGGAACAAAATAATGGAATGAATGGCGCTTACAATTTTCTTTAAATAATGACGCGGGTGAAATACTACGCGGGTAACGAGTTTTAATAACATAATTTATAAAATAAATGTTTTAAATGTCTGTATATGGAAATGACATGTATTTCTGGAATAAAGTTATTATCATTATAAATTTAATCCTAAAAAATACCTCAAATATATACAAAAAAAAAAATCTAACCAAAAATCGATCCAGACCACTGTCGCAGGGCAATGTACCCATAAGGCTGGCAGCATTACCTTGCTGAAAAAACACTAATTCTTTCAGCGAGGAAGCTCCAGCCTCCCAGTTGCCAGTGGTCTCAACCAGCTTTTCTTATATTCAGCATATTTTTTCAATAGTCTGTTTTCAGAACTTTTATCTCCCAGTCTGAAAGCTTGTTTCGAATAGAGAAAAATAAGACGATAGGTATATAATATTGTGGCCAGCGACGGTAGAATTTTCTGGCAGCATAAGCCGGTCTCAAGACTTTTAGAAAAAGGTAAACTATTCTGGAAGGAAAAGACAAGACATTTTAAAAAGGGATAGATGATAAACAAAAGAATAACTAAATGAAGATCGAAATTCTAGAATAGAAGGTTCAGGAAGAAAAAGACAGAGAGACAAATGTTTAGTAAGGGATAGACAGTAAATAAAAGAACAACGAAACAATTATCGAAATTTTGGGTTCCAGAAGATTCTTCCGGGTATATAAGTAGCGCAAGGCGCACCCATTGAGTTATAACATTTATTATATGATCTAAAGGCGCACCTAACTGTTAGTAAGTTCATAAGTTTCCCGTATGACTTTTTAAATATGCCAAAACATTTCGCTTTTCTGACGTCAGTAGACAAAGAGTTCCAAAGAACAGCCTAGCCTGCATGGCAAAGGAGTTGGAATAAAATCGTTTCACGTCGATAATCTGTGTGAGCGTGGTATTATCCCGAAAAAACTGGCCAAACGAGCTATAATAAAATAATTAGTCCATCATGACTCTAACATGTCAAAAATGTTTCTCCCCATATAATTATATTATTGTCATGATATAACACATCCGTTACAAAAAACCTATTATAATTCTGAAAAAGCCCTTCAAAAAAATCGCAACACGATACTTCCGTCGAAATTCTCGCTAATGACTCTCTGATAACAAAGCTACATCAACCAATGAGTGAGTCGTTAAACAAATTGTTATAAGAGAAGAAATATTAACGAGGGAACTCCCTCCTAATGGAGCTAACGAAAAACAAACAATAAAGAACTGAATGGAACGAGTACGAGGAATGAATGTGAATTAGTCGCTTCCCGATCCCGCTTCGAGTTGCCTTCGGGAATTACTAGCTAACGGTACATCTCAGCCTTTGCTCGGGTAGTTCAAATAAATCTACATTTTAATTAATGTAGAGGTATTTGCTTTTTAAATAAAATACGATATCAATCGACTAATAAACGGTGTCGTAGGTTAGTGACATTCTTTATCAATAGGATACTTTTACATAAGTCTATATGCTTCTATATGATTATAATTGGTCAAATCTATCATACACTTAAGTAAGGGCTATTTTTTTATTTATAGATTGTTATTTTGTAAGGCCCAGCTTGCCATACAGAACTCGGTGCTGGTACCTAATCTCACGTATGGAAGAGAGCATGAAAGTGGATTAAACGCGGTCCAGATGCGAGCACTACGCAAAATCTGCGGAGTGACGCTCGCGGACCACGTTCGTAATACCGAAGTAAGAAAGAGAGTTGGTCTAAAAGAGAGTGTCGGGGTCTTCACCCCGACACTCTCTTCTAGACCAACTCTCTACCTTCGTAAAGAAAGGAATGCTGCGGTGGTTCGGGCATGTGGAAAAAATATATGATGAAAGAATGACTAAGCAGATATACAATGCAAAAGTGGATGGATGCAGAAGTCGCGAAAGGCCACGACACACCTTCCATGATCAAATTGATCGTGTACTAGCAGAATGTGATGTCAGTAGCCTTAAAAACAGACGAGCGTGCATGACAAGAGCTATGAATGTCAAAGAAGCAAGTGAGGTGTGTAAGAACAAGCCTGAATGGCGCTCTGTTGTTCGTGCCTACCTCGCAAGGGACCTGGCGTGAAGTTATGTATATATGTATTTTGTAAGTCTAGTTATATTTATATTCTAGGTGAATTTTTTAAAAGAGCACTCATGTTCAAAGGGGTAATAAAACACCTGCAAAGGACCAGTTCACAACAATAATAATCAAAAACGTCAGTTACTGATAAAAGGCTGCCATCAAACCACTGAGCCTACGTTGCACATGCGGCTCACAACAACCACGCTCACGACGGCAACTTTTCTCGTTCCACTTGCTTGCGGGCGTTACAACCGCAAACTCAAGTGGAACACACGGGTCTTTGTGAGTGCTGCATGAGCGAAAATCATGACCTCATTAGTGGTGTTTTCGTGACGCATAATGATCATAATAGCAACAATAGCCGTTCCACATACTCGTAGCAATGTGGAACGGCAAAAGGAGCATTTTTGGTGTTGTGAGGTACAGGAGGAACGCGCCCTTACTTGTGGGGATATTTCAAAAAAGATTCTGTTGACAAATATAAATCAATTTTAAAAACAGTTGGTCTCTTTCGAAAAGGAATACGCTACGATGACTTTCAACTTTCATAAATATGAATGTAACAAAAGTAAATGAACTTAGTAAGTGTCCATTGACAAAAGTATCATTAATACCAATAGGCCCCATTTGGCGAAGTGCACCATTGCTAGGGAATATTTTAGCGTATTTCAATAAAGGCGCGACATCTTTAATCTAGGGATCGGGTAGGGGCATAAATCTTGCAGGTCCGGGGCGAGTTTTGAATCATTTAGCGCGGTGCGGCTCGACGCCCCGCGTGACTTCCGTCCGGCACGTGCTCTGTGCACCCCCGCGCCCACCCCGCGCACGCCCGCGCCACCCGCCGCCGCGCCGCGCGTCTGTCTTGTCGAGACAAAGGGGCGTTGCGTTGGGACACGTTGCCGATAATATCGACAAATCTTATTTCGCAACTTTTAAACCACCCAATGGATAATAAAACTACGTTTTAACGGTTTTAAGCGCGGTAATTTATTTGATTTTGGTTTATCCGACGTTTCGGCCGCTTTTCAGTGGCCGTGGTCACGGACGACAAAGGTGTCATTTGTCTAACGTGTATTGTTAAAGTTTTATTTAGCCTATCGCCAACTTGTTCATTTTAATTATTTAGTTTTAATTTTGTTTATGAATATTATTTACTCTATGGGAGCTTAATCTAATTTACCACCGCTTCACAACATGTTGTGGCTTGAAGAGAAGAAGCGGCGCAAGAAACTCTTCAGCAAATATGCCTAGTTCAGATATGTTAACACGTGCGCGTGAGCAATCCTGCTTCTGAATCTATATGCTGAGGCGCATCTTTTCGGTACATTTTTCACAGATACACACCCGTGTGTATGCTTGAAAATGAACTTTTGAAAGTCACGCGGCGGTTATATACTACGAAATTTAGTGTATTGCGGCGCTAAGGAGTTTCGTCATAAGAATTCACCCTTATGTTAGACGTAATATAACGTTCCGCCGAAATAAATATAACAAAGTACAGGACGTCATATGACGTTGTGCCGTTTCATAAATAGCTCAACACGACGCCATAAGACGTTGCTCACGCGTACGTGTTGATATGTCACTGTTTTAAGTTGGTGTACAATAAAGAGTATTATTGTCGTTGTAAGTAATAAGTGTGTAAGAACTATAGTTGTATCTGATGTCAGCAGAATTGCACTGCAAGCACAAGATAGTGTTGATTATAGATTGTATCGTGCATTTTAAGTATATCGATAGCTATTCTCCTATTGCATCCCTATTTGCACGACGTCCGAGCCGGCTCTAATTTGAATTCACGGAGACTCCGCGACGCGTCCGCCGTACCGGCCGCGCCCGACTTAATGAATCGCGAGTGGGTTGGGGTGGCAGCCTGGCAGCGGCACCCGGCGGGCAGCTCGGGGGCGATCGGACGGACCGCATCCTCCGCGCGGATAAGTGACGCCCGTGTTGCTCCACTCGGTACATAGGTACGCGGTACGCCTTATGTACTGCGGTACATAGCGGCCGGCCTGTACCTACAGCTACGTAACGCTCGCCAAATTTATGTCCCGCACATGTCTAGAGACCGCGGTGTACCTTTAGAGGGATTTTGCGTGTTTACGTACAAACAGGGGCCCGCACATGATATTCGAAACGGAATTTCTCTCGGACCCTTATTGATGAGCTGGTCGGGTTTCGTTAATCCCCAAGTCGGTGTCGTGAATTCAGCCGAAAAGAATTTTACGCTCGCATAAGTAAAAGTCTCACGTTTTATCTTACACAAAAGCTTTTGGTACAGAAATGAACACTTTCAATTTCCATCCATAAAAGCACGTTTTGCCAATTTTTATCATCCTTATACTCAAATAAATAAACGTTAGTAATTAGTTATTAACTTTGAAAAATCAATCTCTTAAAATTGATCTTTCAATTATACCTTATATAAATAATTTATTTCTTTACAAGACCCTTAATTAAATTTGTTAATTCCTTAAGTTTTGCGTGTATTATTAACATCCAATGCAAATTAGAATTTAATTCATAATAATATTAATCTTTTTGTGTGAGAAAGATGGGCAAACAAGCAAATGACACGCTAACCATATGAAAAATATATTTACATATTGCTAAAATTACGACATATTATGATCACATATCCAGTGATCATAACAGTTTAGACTTTCGCCGTAAATATGTTGACCATTTTGAGACATTACTTGTTCAGTGTAAGTGCCTGTAATTTCTCTGTTTATTCTAGCCGTCTTTACTGAACACAGCAAAACTATTTGACGGCAAAAATAGACAAGACGGTGATACCGTAGATGGTGTATTTCACATAACTTTATCACTGTTCATGTAATTAACATATAAATAAACACTAGCACAGAAATCTTAAATTTAATTTTTTCGTATGTTTGTTAGTTGTTTTTATTTGTTCTTCATCGCCTAAAAACTAGTTAATATTCATTAAATTTGATTGATAATTGTATTTGGTAGCGAGAAGTAAAAATGAAAACTTAAAGAAATATTCGAAGTTAACTCGGCAAATCCTCGTCAAATATACTAGTATCATAATAAATTTAAAGAGCGGTCTCAATGACGCATACGAAAGGTAATCGCCGCGAAGGGTTTACTTAAATAATGTAAATGACGACCCTTCGAGACGCTGCTGGCAACACACGACGCTTGCTACGTCCAAAGTGGTCTATAAACAAAAACTTGCTAATGGCCAATTATGCAAATAGAACGGTCGTGATGACCAATCAAAACGCAGTAAATTATTCAGGCTATAACGGATACGCTCCGAGCCACTCCGCTTCGGTGACAGCGAGCTTTACGTAAAGAAAATTGGTGCACATTTTTACTATGCCTTGTAATTGGGTGTATGAAACATTTACAACTGTATAAGAGATTGACGATTTAAAGACAGATCCCAGTAGAGAGTCGAGGCTTTAGATACAAATACATAACTTAGAAATCCTACAATATTGTTTTTTATTTTACCTATTATGTTTGAAAAATAAAACTGAAGCTAAAAAATAAAATAAAACCCCTAAAAAGTTTCGTCTTTAAGTATCGATTATTTTAAATTTATATTACAGTATTCATACGCAAAAACATGAAGCAAAAAATGTTGTAGGTCACTATTGGAGCAAGAGGATATCCATCATCTCTGACTGACCCTATGGGAAAAAGGCATGATATTATATATATGTGTAAATATTACCGCACTTTCTATATGTCAATACTTTCCTGACAAATTAAAGTCACAAATTATTAAACAGTTGAGATTTTTGGCACGATAACACGATTATTGTACACCCAACAATCACTACAACCAAATAATAACCTTTCAACAATTTTTATTGTTTTTAAATACTATATTATACATTTATTGAAAACAGAACTGTCTAGAAAAAAATGACATTTGAAATTCCCGCCAAAATTCTATCAAGAATTCGTTTGTTATTTTTCTATTTATATTATGTGTGAGTAGTGCGTACCCCTGGTCAGTATAAGGTAAGAATTATGAGCTCGGTCGGGGGCTTGGACCCGTCAAAGGCCCCCGATCAGCGAATGTGGGAGACGCGCGAGACCCGCCATTATTATCGATAATCACGCGATATTGATCCCCGTGCGTGCGTGCAGCACTAATTTGATTTTGGGCAGAAATGAAAATTATGTGCGTATTCCTTTTTTTTACAATCAATCGATAAAATTGTGAGCATAGTTTCTTTTTTCATGCTGAAAAATTCGCGGTTTCGCTCGTGTACATATAAATTTTGTTGACATAACGGAGGACCGGTAGTAGCCAGCAATACATTAAAATTGCATTGTCATTGTCGTTGCTATGACGATGGTTTATTAGTGAAATGAAACGGGGCGCCAATAAAACGCTATTAGAGCGACACCTTATCGGCTACAGTCATCTATACCTCGGGAGAATTTTCCTAGTTGACTTTTTCTGTATCCGTGACAACGTGTATGCAAAATTTCGTAACGATCGATTGAGCAGTTAAGGCGTGAAAGCGTTACAAACAAACTGAAAGTCGTATATTTTATAATATTAGTTTTTACAAATAATCTAATACAATAAAGCGTACTTAACTTATTTATATTGTATTCTACCCATAGTAGTAGATTAATGAGCCGGTGGGTGATCTAATCACCCACCGTCTTCTATGGGTAAGGTGCCCAGAAGGCTGACTACGTTTCCTCGCTGGATCGCCATACTGATCTGTTGGCCGAGGTAGGCACCAGCCTTCTGATCACCTGAAGAGTCAATGAGTCGATTTGATAAAAACAATTACAAATAATATTAGTTAGGATTACATTACAGTTATGTAGAATTCATGGCATATCTCAAAATTATACACATACATGTATAATTGACTTTGTAACAATGTAACTAATTTTGAACCTGAAGTTCGTTAACAGTTTTAAAGTGTCATTAATTACATATATATAACTGACACATGCGATCCCGAATGGGATTGTCTTATTTTTTTCAATCTAGCTATTTGAAAACCATTTCGAGGAATAGTGTCCCTAATCATTTCTGTCTAGTTAAAATTCCAAAAAACGTACAATCTTCTTGTATTTGTGAGAAATGCATTTCACCTTTATTTGACCTTACTAAATCCAATAGGGTGGGCCGTCTGCCTGTTTGCCTGTTCAGGTGTAAAAAAAATTCTACCTGTACATTATTTGATTTAAGTTTACAGAACATGGATTTTCCCTAAAAACCACTTTAAAAAATTTAACTATAACTATAGAAAATAATAATGGTTGAACACGAAAAATTATAAGCCAAAAAACACTAAAAGGATCACGATACGTATTGTTACTCATTACAGTGACATTTAAATAGTAGCACAGATTACTATGATTATATATAGATAAAACTTACTTTTATTATTTTTGTTTTCTAGGCAAAGAAATCAATGTAAACTTGTCCCTTATGACGTCATCGGAGAAATAATTCGAATAAAATCGAATTATAAAAAAACTATCGCTTAAAATACCCTATTTTACGTACTAAAAATATAAAATCAGAGGGTAATTTTTTGTGAACCATCCCCATTGCCACAATTGCAACCTCCAAATATTATATATCTTCTAAAGTGGTCTGTCTACGTATGTTTTTTACCCACTGATAAGCGCTTTCGTCGAAATAATTTCCGTCGAGCCCCCAGTGAGTGTTTATAATGTCGGATTACG